>ML782850.1:90738-188805 GCA_009831015.1 Picea engelmannii | reverse complement strand
GAGACAGATTTTCACGAGGAAACCCATAAAGGGAGAAAACCTCTTCTTCTTCAAAATGATAGGTAGTCTTTCAGTTCTATACATCATTTACAATTGAGCACCAACTCAATATGAGGCTGCTACCTCTGTTTTACAAGCTGAAACTTGTTTGAGAGCACCAACTCTTTGGTTTCTCTAGCACCCACTAGAAGGAAGCACCAACTCCCTGAATATTCCAGCACCAACTGGATGGAAGCACAAACTTCCTGAATGTTCCAGCACCAACTGGATGGAAGCACCAACTTCCAGTTACACATGCTCCAACCTGTATAACAGAGAACACTTGTTCTCCCTAGCACCACCCTGCCACCCTAGTTTCTCTGGCTACAACCAGATGGAAGCTACAACTTCCTGTGTTCAAGAACCCACTTGAACCTCTGAGGACAACAGTCCCCCCGAGAACCTCCCAACCTCCCTAAATATATCAAATAATGAATACACAGACAACTACACAGATAAATCAATTCTTACCAATCTTTCTCTGTATCTGATCTTCAACAAACTGTTATGCAATTCTTCTCTTCTTCTGTTTGTTTAGCAGGTCTTCTCTGCATCAACTTTTTCTGTCATTCTGCTCTGGTTATGCTATGTCTGTCATTTTTCTCTGCTTCTGCTCTGTTTGTCATTCTGGTCTGCTTCTACTCTGCGTTTCATCTCCCTCTCCACATTTGTTCAATTTCATGCTTTTCCCCAACTCCTTTTCTTTTTCTTACTGTTTTATTCATTTTCATTTCAGAACAGCCAACACCACACAGTCTGTTTCAACTTCTTTTATATACTCGAACAGATGATTCAACTTCCCATCTCCTTCGGCAAGAATAATGACAACTGTCCCTATAACTGAAACATTAACACCTTTACAATCACGAGTCTGTTTCACTTAACATATTCGTAACAGAGGAGTTAACTGCAAGAAAGAACGGTAACCCTCCGATCACAATCAAGGTTTATCCGCACCATTGGATAATCTTTATTGTTCTTGCCTTTTAAATTGGGTTTCGTCATTTCTTTCCCCAAGTGTTTCGACACTTTCACATCGCAATCTCCGAAACTCCGAAATGGACTTTATTCTTGACTCCTTCTCTTCCCATGACCAAGGGCTGTGACCAAGGTTTTATGTGAAAGGCGCTTTCACGATTTCGCATATCGCAAAATCGGAAGTCTTGTTTCATTTGTTTCTTTTCTTTTTGAAATCATGATTCGTGAAACTCCGACACAGGCTGTGATCAACGGTCTAGGTATGACCTTGGCTCAACGACTACGATTGAATTGTGATATCGCATATCGTGAAATCGGGGTTTCTGATGTCAAGTGACTTTGTCATTTCAAAGTCCCGATCCCTGATACTCCATGCAGAGAATCAATGGTCCAGATCACTTCTAGCTTTAACGGCTGTGATTACATCGTGAAATCGCATATCGTGATTTCGGGGTTCTCGTTGTCAAGAGATTTTGACATTTCAAAGTCCCGATCCCCGATCCTCGATACTCCATGCAGAGAATCAACGGTCCAGATCACTTCTAGCTTTAACGGCTGCGATTTCATCGTGAAATTTCATATCGTGATTTAAGGGTTCTCGTTGTCAAGAGATTTTGACATTTCAAAGTCCCGATCCCCGATCCCCGATACTCCATGCAGAGAATCAACGGTCCAGATCACTTCTAACTTTAGCGGCTGCGATTAAATCGCGAAATCGCATTTCGCGATTTCGGGGTTCTCGTTGTCAAGTGAATTGGACATTTCAAAGTCTCGATCCCCGATCCTCCATGCAAAGAATCAACAGTCCAGATCAACCTAGATCTCGACGGCTCAGATTAGATCGCGATTTTGCACATCGTGATTACTCCCACTTCTCCTTGTACTTTAAAGAGCATGCAGGTTATCCTTGATCCGACGATGGTCGGGTCTTGTGCTTGGATCTAACGACTGAGCTCTGTCCTCCTCTTCATTGTCTTCATTCAGATCTGACGACCTTCATTCTTCCAGGAAATTTGAATGGGATCCAACGGTCACTGACTCTTCTCCACAACCACAACTGTACTCGCCATCAATGACAAGTATACACTGCCTGTTTGTTGTATGTTACATATTTACCAACAATTGGTTGTCTCTATAGAGTTTCATCTGATTCCCATTCACCATTCCTCCAAGGAATTCTCCATTCAAGGTTTCCAATTGCCTAGCACATGCCTCCGTCACTTGCTTAACATATGGGCCTAACCAATGCATTCTAAACTTTCTAGGATGATGCATAAACTTTCTTTCATATAGTAATACTAAGTCCCCCACTTAGAATTTTTTTTGTTTAATGTGTCTATCATGCCGTGCCTTCTCTTTTTCCTTCTGAACTTGATAATGGAAACTTGTGATAAACCAATCTTCCTTAAGTTGTGCTAACTACGACAATATCTCCTCCATTGCACCTGAGTCCGAAAGATCAGTAATCGCTGCACCGTGTAGGCTAGGTAGAATAAAATATATTGGCATCACTGCTTCTTTCCCATATACCAACCTAAAAGGTGTCCTCCTTGTCAAATTTTTACTTATAGTCCTATAGGCCTATAAAACTGTAGGAACTCTTAAGTTTCAATCATCTCTCCCTGTATTAAAGATCTTTATCAAATCATTCTCTAGAATTTCATTAAAAGCTTCAATTGTCCCATTTGCCTAAGGATGATATGAGGTACACTTCTAATGATGAATTTGAAATTCCTTAGTCAATATTGCAATTTTTTTGTTCAATAAATGTGCTCCTTTATTGTTGAGTAATATGTGCAGACATCCAAATCGTGTGACTACATTCTCAAATAAAAAATGTGCAACAATCTTCATGGTGCAGTCTATGACTGGTGCTACTTCTTCCCATCTAGTCAAATACTCTGTCACAATGATTATATACCTTCCTCATAATCTTCTTGATGATGGGTTAATTGGTCCTACAAAGTCTATTTCCCATTTATCAAACGCTTGCAATGTAACTTGTGGGTGCAAAGGCATATCATCCCTCCTGGATGGCTATCCCACCCTTTGAAATAGATCGCATGAATGAAAATATTATTTGGTATCTTTATGAAGTGTTGGCCACCAGTTCCCTATGGACAAAATATTTTGTGCAATTGATTTTCCTCCACAATTTCCTCCTGGAATCCCTTCATGCACTTCTGTGAGTATCATCGATCTTTCATGTTCCAACACACATCGTCTCAATATTCCATCTATACCTAACTTTTATAAGTTCCCTACAATCAACTGATAGTCTGATTCTTTAACTACTAATTGTTTCTTCTACATAACTATCATATTTTTCAGGGCCATTCCTATACTTAGAAACTACACGATGTTCGTGAAGTAGTCGTCCACCATTTTAACCACAAATAGTTGTACATATGGTAAGTTGTCATCTAAATTCCCCGCATCTTCTCTTGATAGTATGTGCGATAAATGATGTGGTCCTACATTCAAATTTCCTAGTTTCACTACAACCTCAAAATTGTATTCCTGAAACAATAGTAGCCATCTTCATATTCTCCCACCCAACACTGGATTGTTCACTAATTATTTTAGAGCAGAATCGTCTATGTACATATTAAAGTGAGAACCCAATAAATAATTTCTGAAATTCTGCAATGCATATACCATTGTCAATCCTTCTCATTCCGTGGAAGTATAATTCTTCTTTTCTATGAATAGCTTCCTACTTGCAAAATCAATTGGGTGATCTATGTCACCTTCCCCTAGTTGAGATAGGACTGCACCTAAGGCTATGGACAACACATCTACATTAACATGGAACTCCTTGTTCTAATATGGAAAGATCAAAATTGGTGCGATCACTAGTCTCTTCTTTAAGGTGTCCAAACCCTTATGACAGTCCTCGTTCCATCAAAACTTCACTTCCTTCTTCAATAATTTTTCTGTAGGTGTTATAATCTGCACATAACATTTGATAAAATTCTTGTAATATCCTATGTGACCAAGAGTGTAATATCCTGTGTGACCCAGATTTTCCCTCACCTGTCTGACTGATGTAGGTGGTTGTAACTCCAAAATTACTACAATCCTGGTTGGATCCATTGATAATCCCTACTTGTATACCACATGGCCCAAAAAAATTCCAAACGACACAAAAAAAATACACTTCTTCAAATTCAATGAAATCTAGCATTGTCTACACTTGTCCAACATTAACCGAAGTACTTCTATGTGATCCTTTAGTAAACTAAACACAGTCTAGTCATCTAAATATACTTCAAGGAACTTATGAATAAATTCCTTAAAATATGCAACCACAACTCTTGAAAATAATGCAGGTGCATTCTTCAGTCCAAATCACATTACTGTATATTGATAACTTCCCCACTCTGTCACAAAAGTAGTATTCTACTTGTCTTCCTGCACAATTTTTATCTGATGGTACCCCGAGAATCCATTTGTGAAAGAATAAGTCTCTTGACCTCCTACATTTTCTAGTACCTCATCTGTGAATAGTGCCAGATATAGATCATGTAAACACGCATCATTCATCTTACTCATATCCACACAAATCCTTATTACTCTTGTTTTCTTATCTTGCACTACCATTTGACTGATCCACTCTGATTCCTCCACCGGTTTAATGATCCTTGCATCCAACATCCTGTCTATTTCTACTTTCACCTTCTCTTTGTACTTCAAATTTAAATGTAGGGTCTCTGTCACACTGGTTTAGCACCATGTTTCAAATGGATTTTTATCTTTCCTAGTTATCCAACTATTCCCTTCATTTAAGCGAATGTAGTTGGGAATAGATCATGATAATCGTACAATAAAAATGCTATCTTCTCCACTATTTCATCACTCCATTAATCCCCTATCTGTGCAAACTTTGGATTCTATGTCATCCCAATGTTTACTTTCTGCATATTTATTAGCTATGTGTACACAATATATTCAAGCTTTGTCCCTTATACTTCCCATTCTCCTTTGGTTTCAGATACTTGCACATTTCTTAGATATTCCTCTTCCTGTTCTTCTTTAACAACATTGTAACACTCCAACAATTCGTGAACAATCATCAAATCCCTGTGCACACTGCACACTGGTACCACCTCCATTGTCCCTTCTTCTAAGAATATATTGGTTTGAATAGCATGTAATGTTGCATCCATTAATGGAGTTTCATTTTCAAATGTAAATGTTACCTTGAACCTTTGAACCAACTCATCCCAACTTGTTGTCTCTCTGCGCATTTCTAGTTCCAAATACCATTTCTTCATAATTGTATCAAGTGTATGTATAAAATTGTGTATCCATTCCTCCTTCAGTGTCGAACTCCATCTTCTTTTGCACTACTCCAAATGATCGACTGCATCACTTATCCCTGTATACTTCTGAACACTATTCTCTAACTCGATACCAAATATTAATTGCATTAGTCTTTGACATTGTGACCAATCTTCCATCCCTTGTTTGTGTGCATCCCACCACCTGGTTGGAGTAGCTTTCAGGAAAACATCTAGTGCCAACAAACTCTACTATTCGGGTACCTACAAATCAAATGCATTTAAAAACAAGCTTATGTTTGTCAATCCCTCATACCTGGGTGGATCATATAAATTTGTTCCAATCCAGCGCAATGATCGAGTTATTCATGCACATCATCTAGTTGATACTTCATGCATTCACTGCTGCCAATGTTCCATACATTCCTATGAATTTGATCCACACAATCTAATGATTTTCCAACTTATCTCAACATCTGCAGTGGGGTTTACATTATCATCCATTCACATAGTCATGTTGTGCAAATTATCAATTTTGTTTCCCCTGGATGGATCTATGTACCTCTTTCCTTCCGTCGGATCCAAGGGTGAAATGACCTTTAAGTCTCCTACCTCAAATATAATTTCCTTCTTTTTCAAATTATTAATATCCTGATTATCAAATCCCTATTCAAGTCCCATCAATGCTAGATATGGTTGAATATCATCCACGATCTCGATGACTCCACACTGTGCACCCTATCTATATTCATAGGTACTCCTGTCAATCGACCAATTGGTACTATATTGTGTTGGTTTTATAACCTTAGCTAAACAAGAGACCAAATTAACTTCAGTTTCCCCATCATCTCCCAGGTCTTCTTTGGTAACACATTCACATTAGACCCCAATTCCAAGACAACATTATCCACATTGTATTCCCCAATATGCACACTTAATCTAAATTCTCTGTTGGTCCTTTTTCTACGTAGTACCTGATTCACTACCCTCTATGTGATAGGAGTTTCCCTTCCTTGTGCACAATGATAAAACATTTCATATAATGCATTCAATTACATTTCATCTTTCATTAAATCTACACAACTTCTAAGGAACTCTCTTAGATTACCTAGACTTGCAAGTGGCTTCTCTAGCATAGTTCAATCACATACATGAGGCGTAGATGACGTTGATGCTACCCAATCTAGTCCTAGTTTCTCTTTTTTTTCCCTCTGATACGTCTCCTTTTCTTACTGAGGGTTGAATGTTGGAATAGGTCTTGCTAATTTCTTCACCCATTTCTCACATTTTTTCCTCCATTCATCGCATCAACCCCTGTTCTAGTTCCTTCACGCATAACAACTGCTATTCTAGGTCCTTCATTGCGTTTTTCAACTGATATTTTCTGCACATTCAGATTCAAATTATGGTTCTGATTTTCTCTTACCTGCCATTTTGCAAGTAGTTGAGGACAGTATTCTGTCGCATGGTCCAATTCTCTATAGTACGTGTAGGTTTTACAGGGGTTCAAGAAATCACAAGTTAAGTGTCCTGGTTGATTAAAATTGTAGCATATTACCGATCCTCTACATCCTTTGCCAAATTTTCCTTTGCCTCAACCTCTACAAAAATTTCCTTTGTTTCCTGTATTAAATCCTCTCTAATTATTATACTCTGGATCACCTCCTTCTGTCGTAACATTCTCCTCCTAAGTCATGTACATGTATGAAGTGCGCTCCCTCATTAAATCAAATGCACGACAATCCTTCTCTTCATGTCCAACTAACTTACAGAAGTTGAAAAATAAGTTCCTTGGCATACTCTAATATTTCTGCAGTAATGGACACTTCGTCGGATGATGCCCCCATTTATTACATATTTCACAATATCCCCCTCCTAGTAATGGATTCAGAGCTCCAGTTAGAAAAAAATGCACAAATGTCGAGAATTCATCCTTATGGTGGCCTTTAGTTATACACTTGGTGCACAAAACTTGTTCTCGTTTCTCCTTCCCTTTCGTGAGTTCTACCAATTTATTTGTCAAGGCATCTAACTACATTTGTACTTGCACCATCCCTCCACTATCTCCTACAAGGGATGCTTCTAGATTCACTGCGATCTCCAAAGCTTCAGGCTGCAACACAAGTTTCTGTTGTATTAGTGGACCACGAATGTGTGGTAAGAGTCCCACAATAAACCATTCCATATGTTGCTAATCATGGATTTGAAATGTTAGCATTCCCATCACATCCTTGAATCTTTGGTAAAATTACCATACCGACTCAGTTTGTACCTACTTGATTTCTTTCATCTTGGTAATGTATTTCGAATCAAACTTTGGTTTCTTGAACTCTTTCAACAGTGTCTGTCTAATGTCTTCTAGAGTCCTCACTTGTCTTGGAGGTTTGGTACTTTGCAGTTTCATGTACTATACTAATGCAAGACCTCTAAAGGTTGTTGCCAACTACACAATATTTAAGGCCTCATCTTGAACATTATTTGCGACCCAAAACATCTCACAGACAAATAGATGTTGTTCAGGGTCCTATGACCCAACTCCTTGGAACTCTGGCAGTCTCAAGGTGTTGTCGATCCCTTCCATGTTGTTATGTGTAGCACCTCCCCTTGACGATGATGGATGCATATGACTCATCATGCTACCTCTGCTGCTCTGAATATTACTATTCTGATTTCCCCTGCTAATTACAAGTGCTTTTGATAAGCCTTCAATTGTTATCTCATATTGTGGTGACGCACATGGGGTTGTGGATTAAACACATGATCCCCTCTGAGTAGGACTTAACGACTCTTCTATTATAGTACTGGATTGGAAATCATCTTCCTCTCCTTTTATGTGTGGTATCTCTTTGATTTGGACTATTTCACACGATCCTCTCCACTCAGGCTCATTGCACGATTCTCCTTTATCAGCCCCAATATTTTGTCTCTTATACCTCCTTCCACTACACAATATTGCAAACTTGTCTTATCCTTCTGATACAATCTCTTCAATTCTCTATATCCTCAGTCCCTCCCTTCCTTCTTCATTTCTTTCTTCACTATTTCCTACCTTCAGACGATCCTCTTTTCATCCCTTGGTTTCCCTATGTGCGCAAGGCCCATTAGTAACCAGAATCCATTGTCATCACGCACCTATCACACAAAAACATCTTTATCCACATACCCAACGATTTCATGAACCTTCCGCATAGACCTTTGAAGAAATCTCTCTCTGCAAAACTATATGACTGGGTACAATCTACTGCAAATTATGTAATATATCCTCCCAATATACTATCCAACCAGAAATTAACTACACGAGAAGTATTTTTTCTTACATAATTCAACTACCTTACCAAATCAAGAGTCTAGTTCCTTGTCACTGCGTTTTTGTACCTTCCAATATTCTCCACTAATATTTCTAATCACTCAGTTAGAATAATCAGAAATTCACCAAAGAAAATATCATGCATCTCTGTGTACACTTACCTTTTCATTCATTGTTCGTCACTCATCTGAGGGTTTCTATTTTTTTCGAGCAAATTCTCATTCCTTCCCTTATAGCCAATCTGAGGTTTCTTTTTTAGTCAGCCTCCAAAACATTCCCTCAATCACAGATTTCGGGTCCCAGAAAAAAAACCATATGTTGGCATGCGGTTATAAGACTCTAGGTTCAAGTTATCTTAACAAAAAAAACCATTCAGACACCGAAAATTTTGGCATCACCTACATGCAAGTGAAGTCTCATCCAAGGCATCTATTGGGGTTGTAGGAACCAAGTTTCTGCAGTAGCAAGGGAATGGGAGGTAATTTTCTTATTCATTCTTACTCAATTGTTTTGTGCACATTATTCTGTATTAGTTCTTCCTTAGTTACTTACAAAATTTAGTATTACCATTGTACTGTAGATTTCACCCAAGCCCATTTACTATAACATTCATAACTATTGAGAAATTTATCTAGTAAGAAAAATATCTATTCAATCATGCACAAAGGAATATTCATAATCAATCACATAAAATACGAGAAAAAACATGAACTAATGTGGTTCACCCAACTTTAGGCTACATCCACAATGACTGGATTCGTTATTATTCTTTCTGCAATAGTCTAAGGCTTGCACACTGCACTTACAATAGAACTATCCTTCTATCTCTTCCTCCATCTTTCCTGGCCGTTCGGCAGTGAAAGCCTCTCTCTCTGTAGCTTCTCCCTAACACTCAGACATAGACTCGTTTCTTCTCAGCCTATTCTCTCAATCTCCTTACAGACATGAACTCTCAACCAAATCAACAATACCTATACCGAGAGAACAACACCCCTATCTTCTTAACCCATTACATTTATATATATACATTCTAGTGATTAAAACCCTACTTTTCTCATCCCAAAACCCTAATACAACTTATGTCAACTCATGACAACTCCTGTTGACTTGATGTTTGGCTTGATTTTCCTTCTTTTACACCTACATGCTTCTTTTTCACCCTTGATAGGAGGAGGAGTAACAATGATTGTTGGATCACTCATTCCGAATTCTCAATGGCCATCAGATCTGAATTCAGACAGGAGAAGTGCACAAAAGAGGAGAAAAAATATCAAACGTGTGATCTAAGTGCCAAGGACCAATAGCCATTAGATCCTATATAAATGAGAGGAGGATAAGTTTGAGTACTATCCTCTAAACTCATGATACACAAAGTCGTGAAACAATCCTGTCCATTGAAGCCAGAGGACACATGGCGAGCGATTGGAATTTCGCTAACTTGTACATTGGAGGAGTCAAAGGAGCATGGTGTGGAAACTCGCAAAACGTGAAGTCGCGAAACAATCCTGGCAGTTGAAGCCAGAGGAAACATGGTGAGTGATTAGCATTTCACTGACTTGCACATTGGAGGAGTCAAAGGAATATGACATAGGAACTCGTGACATGCGAAGTTGCGAAATGATCTGGACCGTCAGATCACCAAAGTTCTGGATCGTTGATATGACAAATGAAGTGCTTGAATGTTTGGCCCATGGTCATAGCCAAGGTCACATCGTCGAAGGATGAATGGAGTAGATAGCACGCTGCTAAGCTCCATTTCATAGTTTCACAAGTTGGGAGTTATGAGGCAACTCACAGCAGGAAATCGCGAAACGCGAAATCGTGACATGATAACAGTCATCCATCAAAGGGAGAGATCTAAATCGTTGATCCGATATGGAGTATTTCGAATATTGTGACTTGGGAGAGTTGAGACACCTCATACCAAGATCCACGAAGTTGCGAGTCGCGAAGCACTTTCTGGATAAGCGCTTAGTCACATCTGGTGGTCATATGAGAGGAAGGAGCTATCCCAGCTAAGCTCCATTTTAGAGATCGTGACATGGGAGAGTCGAGATGTCTCATCAAAATATTTTCGAAATGCGAAATCGTGAAATCACTTTATGTTTAGCGTTTGGTCATAGCCAGTGGGAATATAGGATAAACACGAGTCCCTGTGGGTGTAATCCAATGGTGCTGGTTAATTGGGAATTTGATCAAAGGGCTACTGTTTCACCTCAGAGTTAATTGTTCATTTACGATTTAGCTAGCAGAAATGAATCATAGTTCTTGGACATTTGGTGATTCAGTTGTTGAGGATTTTTCCTTGGATATTCAAGGTGTAACTGAATCGGGGTGAGAGCATAAAATAAATATACAATGACTATGTGAGGTTGGATGTTCTCACTGAAAAATGAGTTGAACTGAGAGAAATGAAAATCAGAGTATGCATAGTGTGAGATCAAAATCAGAGATGAGAAACAGAAGTTCAACAAAATAGAAAAGGTGAAGAGATCAGAATGAGCACATACCAAAGAGCTTGAGAGGAACATAAAAACAATATATAGAAAGAGACAACAAGTCAAACTAAGTATGAACATAGTAGAAGAATAGTGAAGCAGAGAAGAATTGAAGAACGAAGAAGAAGTGGTAAGAATTGATATATCTGTATTGTTGGTTATTCAATCATTTATTTATAATCAGGGAGGTAGGGAGGTTCTAGGGAGGACTATATTCCTCTTTTATTCAAGTTGGTGCTTGAATACTAGAAGTTGAAGCTTTCATCTAGTTATGGCTAGAAAACAGGGTGGCAGGGTGGTGCTTGGGAAAGCACAAATTTTTTTGTATGCAAGTTGGTGCTTGTATAAGTGGAAGTAGGTACTTCCATCCAGTTGGTGCCGGAACACTCAGGGAGTTGATGCTTCCTTTTAGTGGGTGCTAGAGAAATCAAGGAATTGGTGCTTCCTTCTAGTGGGTTCTAGAGAAATCAGAGGGTTGGTTCTCTCAGCAAGTTGAAGCTTGTAAAACAGAGGTAGTATCCTCACATTGAGTTTGTGCTCAAATATAGATGATGTATAGAACTTAAAAGACTGCCTACCATTTGAAGAAGAAGAAGAGGTTTTATCCCTTTATGGGTTTCCTCGTGAAAATATGTCTCTGTGTATATCTTATGTGTGACTGATGCTCATTATTTATGTTGTTCATATCTTGTATAATATTGATGGTCACTTGGAAGAGATTAAAAATTGTTTGAATAGTCATAAATTGTTTAAGCACAGTAACAACTGATTCACCTCCCCCTCTCAGTTGTCTTAGTAATTTCAACAATTGGTATCAGAGCGGGTTCCTTTTCTTTAAGAGTAGATCTGTAAGATTAACAATTCATGAATGGAATTCAGCCAATAAGCCTCCTTTGTTTGATGGAACAATTTTTGCCTTTTGGAAGGTTAGAATGAGAACATACATAATGGCCTTAGGCGCTGATGTTTGGGATGTAGTAGAAACTATATATATAAATCCTGTTGTGCTAACTTCTAAAGATGATAAGTTATAATTTAGTTTCAATGCAAAGGCAATGAATGCTATCTTGAATGGAGTTGTTGAAGCCGAGTTTGTAAAGGTGATGCATCTTGAATCTGCCAAAGCAATGTGGGATAAACTTATTAGCAATTATGAAGGAAATGAGAAAGTAAAAGATGCCAAACTTCAAACATATAGATTGAAATTTGAACAACTAAAGATGAATGAAGATGAAACAGTTAGCAAGTATTTTTTAAGAGTTGAATAACTTGTGAATGCCATGAAAGGTCTTGGTGAGAAGATTGAAGAATCTTTTTTAGTTCAGAAGATTTTAAGATATCTGCTTGATAAATTTAATCCAAAAGTTTCTGCAATAGAAGAACTAAATGATATTAAAACTCTGTCCATTGATCAACTCCTAGGAAATCTAACTGCATATGAAATGAGAATTAGTAAAGATAAAACCATTACTAGAGAAGCATCTTTTAAAGCAGACAAGAATAATGATTCAGAACTAGATGATATTGAGGCAAAATTTGTGAGAATATTAAAGAAAGGATCAGGCAAATACCAAGGCAAGTTTCCTTTCAAATGCTTTAACTATGGTAAAATATGCCATTTTTCATCTAAGTGTCTTCACCAGAAAAGGGACCAGAACTCTGATGATGAAAATAAATATGATAAAAAGAAAAGTTTGTGTGCAAACAATGACAACTCCAAGAAGACATAGATAACGAATCATCCTGCGAAGACAAAGTGAATGATTTTATGCTTATGGATATGGGATATCTTGATGATGAACACACAAGAGGTGACGTGAATGATGAGGAAGATGTGGTGGATATGGAAGGTGAATTAGTCAGTGCTTTGGAATAAATTGATAGACTCAGATTTAAGAAGAGAAAACAAAAAAAAATGTTGATACAATTTAAAATGAATGGTAAAAAACCTGATGAAGATTTTGCCTTGCTAAAAGTGGAGTTAGAAGAGGCAAAGAAAATAGAGGAAATTCTGAAACAACAGTTATCAGAGAAGAAAGCGAGATGTGAAGCCTTAGAAGAAGAGATAGTAAGAACCAGAAAAGAGATGGAGAAGTTTAAGGAATTGTATCACCAAAATCTATCAAGTATTAAAGCATCAGAAGGATTAACCTCCATTCTAAATCAGCAAAGGAATACAAAGTTGAAAGATGGCTTGGGCTATGAAGAAGGATCAAGTAGTGATCATCCAAGTAATACATAATCCATCAAGTTTGTCAAATCTACAGTCATTGACAACAACCACTCTACAGAAACAAAGAAAGAAAATCAACCACCAAGAAGGAATGAAATAAAAAGTACCAGAACCGAATCTGTAGATCAAATAAATTATCAGCATGGAAGAAATCATACCGCTCAAAGAAGACATTATTTTTTCAGGTACAAAGGATTTTTCTATGGATATTTTTTTTTCTATTCTAACTTTGGTCACAAAGCTATAACTTGTTCTTTAAGATTTATATATGAGCAATCAAGATACTCAAGGAATAATTATCTGCCACAAAAAGATCGAGACAACCAAGCAACAAACAACCACAGATTATAAATCATGTGATGGCTAGGAAAAGGACGCAGGTGAAACATAACAACAGTTATGAGAATAAAAATCGTTATGATCTGTTATTCAGTGAACCAGAATGTTACATCTACCATAACTATGGACACAAATCTGCAGATTGTCGCTTAAGGAATTATAAGCCAGATTTGAATCCCACTACTGAAAATTTCAAGGTTTGGAAGAAGAAAGAAGATGACAAGTGTAGACTAGTGTTATCAGCCCGAAGACAAAATAATCCCTGGTATATTGGCAATGGATGTTCCAAACATATGACTAGAGACAAAAGTAATTTTCTAACTCTAAGTGAAAGAAAATCAGGGAATGTAACTTTTGGAAATGATGCACCAGGAAAAATAAAAGGTAAAGGAATAGTAAGTTTGAGTAATGGAAAAGGAAAAACTCAAGATGTGTTGTTTGTAGATGGTCTGAAACATAACCTACTAAGTGTCAGTCAATTTTGTGACAGAGGATGTGAAGTTGTTTTTACTTCTAAAGATTGTAAAATAAAGTCTGTGAATTCAGGATAGTTGGTTGCAAAAGAGATAAGAACAAAAAACAATGTTTATGTGTTAAAAGAAGAAAAAGAAGAATTCCAATTAAGAAAGTATGATGAAAGTTGTCCTTGGCATAGGAGACTTGGACACCTAAATTTTGATCATATAATCAAGCTTAGAAACAGTGGGGCAGTAAAAGATCTTCCAAAGATATCAAAGCCATATGACTATGTTTGTAAACCTTGCCAGATAGGAAAGCTTACTCGGACACAGTTCAAATCTAAAAACTTTCCTTCAACAGAAAAAACTCTCCAGTTAGTACATATGGATTTATGTGGACCATCAAAAAAATAAGGTACACGAAAATAAAACTATTTTATGTTGATTATTGATGATTATTCTAGACTAACATGGGTTGCCTTTTTGAAGGAAAAATCTAAAGCATTTGAAAAATTCAAAGTGTTTAAGGCTCTGACTGAGAATCAAACAGGAAAACGATTGAAGGAAGTAAGGTTTGATAGAGGAGGAGAGTTTAGTTCATGGAACTTCAAAGAGTTCTGTGATAAACATGGAATCAAACGAGAATACACTATTCCAAGGACTCCACAACAAAATGGAGTAGTTGAGAGGCATAATAGACTAGTTCAGCAAATGGCAAGATCAATGATGAATGTAAGGAATATTTCTTAGACATATTGGGTGGAAGAAATCCATACAACTATTCATATCCTTAACAAAGCTCATCTCAGGCCACACAGTGACAAGACTCCTTATGAACTATGGTTTGGAAGACCTTCTTCAATCAAGCATTTTAAAGTCTTTGGGAGTAAATGTTACATCAAGAATAATGATGAAAATATTGGCAAATATGATGACAGAGCCGATGAAGGTATCTTCTTAGGTTATGCTACAAATAGTAAAGGATATAGATGTTATAATAAGAGGCTACATAAATTGGTTGATTGTATCGACATAAAAGTTGATGAAGAAATCCCAGTACGTAATGTAAGCAGTGTTGAACCAAGCACAAAAGATATAGTTGAAGTTGAAGATGAACAAGTCCAAGGACCAGAAAGAGAATAATATAAATCAAATGAAGACAAAAATAATTAGGCTGACACAGATCAACAGAAAGAAACAAAAACACCTCTCAGAATAGTTAGAAAGAATCATCCTGAAAATAAGATAATTGGAGATATAAATAAAAGAGTTCAGACAAGAAGGAAATTGATTAAAGACTCCGAACAATCTCAAGATGCTTTTCTATCTATGATTGAACCTAATTTTTTTTATGAATCCAACAAGCATGATAATTGGATTAGAGTTATGAATGAAGAACTTGATCAGATTGAGAAGAAAAATGCTTGGGAGCTTGTTCCTAGACCTGAAGATAAGAATGTAATAGGCTCCAAATGGGTGTTCAAGAATACAATGAGTGAAAAATGACAAGTTGTTAGGAATAAAGCCAGATTGGTCTGTAAAGGGTATGCACAAGTTGAAGGACAGGATTTTGATGAAACCTTTTCACCAGTGAAAAGATTGGAAGCCATCAAAATGTTTCTTGCATATTCATGTAATAAGAACTTTAAAGTGTATCATATGGATGTTAAGTTAGCATTTCTTAATGGAGATCTAGAGGAAGAAGTATATATGGAGAAACCTGAAGGATTCTCATTGACAGATAATCCTTATTATGTCTGCAAGCTGAAGAAGGATTTATATGGACTGAAACAAGCACCACAAGCTTGGTATTATAGACTGGACAAATTTTTACAAGACAAAGGGTTCAAGAAAGGTATTGTTGACAACAATCTCTACATTAAGTCTGAAGGTGATGATTTACTAGTTGTTTTGGTTTATGTAGATGACATTATTTTTGGCTATACTAATGATTCCTCTATCAAACGGTTTTCTAACTCTATGCACATAGAGTTTGAGATGTCCATGATAGGAGAATTGTCATACTTCCTTAGTTTACAAGTAAATCAGAGTTCCACATGAATTTTTATCACTTAAGAAAAATATTTGAAAGAGATGTTGAAGAAGTTCCAGATGGAAGATTCTTCCCCTGTTAGTACACCTATGGTGGTCGGTTGCAAGCTCAGTAAAGATGATATTTCACTTGATGTTGATCAAAGGACATATCGATCAATGATAGTACAGTCTTCTGTACATCACAACATCATGTTCTGATATAATGCAAGCTGTTGGAATGGTAGGTCATTATCAGTCTACTCCTAAACAAAGTCATTTAGTAGTTGTAACAAGGATATTCAAATACTTGAAGGGTATAATGACTTATGGTTTGTGGTGTCCTAGAAATCAAAATTTTCATTCAACTACTTATTCAGATGTTGATTGGGAAAATTGTGTGGATGAGAGAAAGAGCACCAATGGAGGTGCATTCTTCCTGGGTGACTCGTTATTAGCATGGATTAGTAAGAAGTAGGGATCTATTTCCTTATCAACTACAGAGGAAGAGCACATTACTACTGCTTCTTGCTGCACTCAGATTTTATGGATGATACAAACTCTTGCAGATATGAAGGTAACTTATATTGATCCCATACCACTTCACTGTCATAACACCAGTGCCATTAGTGTCTCCAAGAATCCTTTACTTCATTAAAATACTAAGCATATACCAATAAAATACCATTTTCTCAGAGAACAAGTTACAAATAGATTTGTTCACTTGAATTATATTACTTCCATAGAATAAATAGCTGACATCTTTACTAAACCGTTAGCAGGGACACCTTTTGGATATCTTCGTCATAAGTTGGGGGTTATATCTGATTTCGTCTAATCTATTCACCTTGTCAGGGGGATTCTGTTCTTGTCGCATATATGATACCTTCGAGATCTACTGCAACAACTCAGGGGGAGCATGTTTCTTCCTTGACATTGATGTCAAAGGGGGAGAAAGTATGGTAATGGTAAGGATGCTACAATGGTATGGTTGGATGTACAGACATAGTAGTGCAGTTCTTCAGGTTATTTAAGGTTTCCATCAATGCCAAAGGGGGATATTGTTGGCATATTTACAGACATAAGGAAGAGTATGTGTGTTTGTCATTGATGGCAAGAGAAGAGTATGCTTGTTTGTCAATGATGGAAAGATCAACAAGACGAGAGTATACTTGTTTACCAATGATAGCAAGATCAGTAGCGTACTGATAATGGCATGGCAAGAACAAAAGTGTAATATCAGGAGGAGGAGCAACAATGATCGTTGGATCACCCATCTCGAATTCCTAATGGCTGTCAGATCTGAATTCAGACAGGGGAAGCGCGAAAAAGAGAACAAATCTCAGACGTTGGATCTAAACACCGAGGACCAACAACTGTCAGATCCTGTATAACTGAGAATAGGATAAGGCTGAGTACTATCCTCTAAACTCGCGATACACAAATTAATGAAACAATCTCGGCCATTGAAGCCAGAGGACACAGGGCGAGCGATTGGAATTTTGCTGACTTGCACATTGGAGGAGTCAAAGGGGCGTGGTGTGGAAACTCACGATACACAAAACAATCCTGGTCATTGAATCCAGAGGACATATGGCGATATTTTGGCATTTAAGTGACTTTCACATTGAAGAATTCGAAGGAATATGACACAGGAACTCACGACATGCGAAGTCGCGAAATGATCTGGACCGTCGGATCACCAAAGTTTTGAACCGTTGATCTGACAAGCGAAGCACTTGAATGTTTGGCCCATGGTCATAGCCAAGGTCACATCGCCGAAGTATGAAGGGAGGAGCTATCATGCTGCTAAGATCCATTTTGAAGTTTCGCAAGTTGGGAGTTATGAGGAAACTCACAACAGGAAATCGCGAAACGTGAAATTGCGACATGATCACAGTTGTCCATCAAAGGTAGAGATTTGAACCGTTCATCCGATTTGGAGTATTTCAGATATCGTGACTTGGGAGAGTCGAGACACCTCATACCAAGATCCCCGAAGTCACAAGTTGTGAAGCACCTTCTGGATAAGCGCTTAGTCACATCTGGTGGTCATATGAGAGGAAGGAGCTAGCCCAACTAAGCTCCATTTTGGAGATCGTGACATGGGAGAGTCGAAATGTCTCATCACAAGATTTTCGAAATGCGAAATCACAAAATTACTTTTTGTTTAGCATTTGGTCGCATCCAGTGGGCATATAGGATAAACATGAGTCCCTGCAGGTGTAATCCAATGATGCTGGTTAATTGGGAATTTGATCGAAGGGCTACTATTTCACCTCACGATTAATTGTTCAGTTATGATTTAGTTAGCATAACTGAATCATAGTTCTTGGACGTTTGGCGATTCAGTTGCTGAGGCGTTTTCCTTGGATATTCGAGGTGTATCTAAATCGGGGTGAGAGTATAAAATAAATATGCAGTGACTGTGTGAGGTTGGTTGTTCTCACTGAAAAATGAGTTGAACTAGGAGAAAGGAAAATCAGAGTATGCAAAGTGTGAGATCAAACTCAGAGATGAGAAACAAAAGCTAAACATAATAGAAAAGGTGAAGAGAGAAGAATGAACACATACCAAAGAGCTTAAGAGGAACATAAAAAGAACAGATAGAAAGAGACAACAAGTCAAACCAAGTATGAACAGAGAAGAAGAATAGTGAAGCAGAGAAGAATTGAAGAACAGAGAAGAAGTGGTAAGAATTGATATATCTGTATTGTTGGTTATTCAATCATTTATTTATAATCAGGGAGGTAGGGAGGTTCTAGGGAGGATTGTATTCCTCTGTTATTCAAGTTGGTTCTTGAATACTGGAAGTTGAAGATTTCATCTAGTTGTGGCTAGAAAACAGGGTGGCAGGGTTGTGCTTGGGAAAACACAGAGTTTTCTGTATGCAAGTTGGTGCTTGTATAAGTGGAAATAGGTACTTCCATCTAGTTGGTGTTGGAACACTCAGGGAGTTGGTGCTTCCTTCTAGTGGGTGCTAGAGAAATCAGAGGGTTGGTGCTCTCAGCAAGTTGAAGCTTGTAAAACAGAGGTAGTAGCCTCACATTGAGTTTGTGCTCAAAGATAGATGATGTACAAAACTTAGAAGACCGCCTATCATTCGAAGAAGAAATTTTTTTCTCCCTTTATGGGTTTCCTCGTGAAAATCTGTCTCTGTGTATATCTTATGTGCGACTGATGTTCATTATTTATGTTGTTCATATCTTGTATGATATTGATGGTCACTTGGAAGAGATTAAAAATTGTTTGAATAGTCATAAATTGTTTAAGCACAGTAACAACTGATTCACCCCCCCCCCCCTCTCAGTTGTCTTAGTAATTTCAACAGAATAACTAGGTGGAGGAGTAAAAAATCTGTGTAATTGGTTCAGTTTCCTAAAGCCATACTAAATCCAAACTATTGAGACATGGACTCAAACATTTGTGCTTTGTTCAAAGTTGATTCGACTACTGCCAACAACTAAAAGAAGGCTCTTTCCCACTCTCCTTTTGGTTATTTGATTTTTTTTGTCTTTTTCATATTAGATAACATGAAAAAGAATAAAAGAATGCTAAAATAAAATGGAGGAAATGAGTGTTGTGGGAAAGCAAACTAGTTCCAAGAACAATGAACATACAAATGATGAATGCAAGGAAACACATGCAAGATATCGACACTTGGAAGAATGTTTCCTCCTAGGATACATGTGTCAAGTTGTAAAGGAAAATATTGCAAGGCTCACAATTGATGAGAATTCATAAGCAAATGGTTAAGTAACAACAAGCTGAAGTCGACATTAGGATCAAAAGTGCAATTGGTAGATATGTAATGAAATTATAAATCAACACAAAAAGTATGGGAACCCCATGGATAATAGCCAGAAAAATATTGAGAATAATATGAGGCTTCAACGCAATGTCATAGCAGGACTAAATAGGACTCTCGAGCTTATGAAAATACTTCAGCATGGGCTCCAAAATGAAATATGAGGTACTATCTAGGATTCCCATGAGTGATAGGATCCACCACAAATAAAACATCCCTTAAAATCAACGAGAAAAGGTTTTTGTCGCCAGTAAGTGGGATCGAACCTAAGGAAAATGTATAATAGTCACTGAACGTGCAAAATGCAAGGTAGAAATAACCTACCTTATATGCTAGTAATGAAAACATTACCTTTCAAGAATCAAATAAGTGGACTAACAGGTCTACGAAATGCCATGGTTCATCATATTCCTTGAAAAAATACACCAAAATGGTTATCTGCACTCAAAACTTAGTTAATTAGATGTTTGAAAACATAAACATGGTAAAAAACAATATAAAAGTGGGTAAAAACTAAATTGAAATAGTCAAAATTGCCCAATTTACCATCCATTTTTGTTTTTTACCAAAACGGTGAAATTGGTGTGAAAAACCCCCTTGAACTCTAGTTGGTGCTTGTAGAATCTACAAAGGATGAAAATGAACGTCATATGAACCAGGTAGGAGAGATCTTCTTCCTCTTCAATTTCATCCAAGCTTCTTTCTATTTTTATTATTTTTTATGTAAGATTTTTAATTTTCTAAAGGGGCGGACTTGTACATGCATCTCTTTGGTGTGGGGTGCATACAAGAGGCCCTATATGTTCCTTCCCTTCATTAAAGTCAGGTATGTACATGACTGTCCTAAAGGGAAACCATGTATAAGTTCTCTCAAAATGAAAAAAATGAAATGCTAACCCCCATTTTCGTTGAAAATGTTTAGGATGATGATAGAGTGGAGGGAGAGAGAGAGAATGAGGACATAAACAACCAAGTTCTTGAAGACCCAGAGGTCCTATAAGCCCTCCACCAATGCAGTCTTTAAAAGTTATTTGAGATGAATAATATGCAAGCTGAAAAAATATTGTTGCAACTTCTTATTAACTACCAGGAGGCAGATGCAGATGCATTTATGCTTGATGATCAATCTCTTAAAATAAATATTGAGGATATATACTTTATTACAAGATTCTCACAATGAGGCGACATTGTCAACCTCCGTAACAAGGAGGAGGGGAAATGACCATTGAGGAATATATTTCCCTTTACTACACTCCAAGGACTCAACGAGTTAGGAGCCAAGTCCCAATATGAAACATAAAGAGTTTGATTTTGAATATCATCTTGTATACAATTGCTAGGATTGTAGGATCAATGAAAATTCATTAAGGCTCCAAGCCACAATTTTTTTATACAATAGAGTGTTTGCGAACTACCACCTATGACTAGAGTTGAATGCATGAAGACACAACTTGTTGTGCGTAAACAAGGAAAGATGAAAAACTTTGGCCATGGTAGTGTTATTTTCACCTTATTTTTTGAGAGGGTGTCTTCTCTTAGTCCTAGAGTGTACATGGAACCATATGCACTCAAAGTACCATGCATGGCTAGATGGGTAGGACTTATGTTGTGGTTACATGTTGGACGATTGTCTAACCCCTATGACAATGACTTCTTCCATTGGTGGGAGAGACAGTTCATTGTTATTGATGATTATCCCTATGAAGGGATGAAATTTAATTGATACTGAGACATGCTTGTTCCACGTGGTGCAACATTGGGAGAGATAGATAAAGAATTTTAAAGTGTTCAAAGTTTTTAAATTTTTATTGATTTTTGTTTATTAAGATCTGAAAAAGTAAACCAAAAAGAAAATATTTTTGGTGTGGGTTACAAAACTAACAAAATGAAACGGATGTGTAGATATTGGATCGAGGAGACTTGATGGATACCCTCACCATAGATGTATAGGATGTGGCATGGAGAAGCTAGGTGGAGATGTCGAAAGAGTCGAGAGAGTTATTTATAATGTCCAGAGGAATATAGACCACTTTACACATCAATTCCCCAAGGTGCAGATAGAGGACCTGCTAGAGAATATGCAATGGCACGTTGTTGGGGTGCCACAGGATTGGGTGCAATTTTTTCTGATGTTTAGCCAACGCCGTATTCTGCTACCAAGACACTCATGTGGGGGCAGGGCCCTCATCATAGATATTTATGTATTATTATATTGGTATATAGATATAGACAATTAGGTTAGGAGCCCGATTTTGTAACATTGACCCACATTTTTTTACTTAATGAACATTTAAAGAAATATATATACATCTTTTTGCAATGGTATACTTATGTTGTTATGTACAAAATGGAAATTTTTTTATATACATTTATGTGTTTTTGTTTCTGACTCTAATTATGAAACAAATTCCAATATCACATGTAATTAACATATGCATTGGATACTGAATTTACACTCTTATAAACATGAATATACGTGACGTAGTCAAAATAACGTTGCAGAAGACATACTTGAAGGAATCATTGGAGAAGTGTAGGATCATGCACATGGTATTCACCATTCAATTGCGACACTACCAACTAGGAATCTAGGTGAACTTCCAAAGATAATATACAATGTGAAATGACATCCCTAAGAAGCTCAATCATGATGCTATACTCAACCACATTATTGGTTGTTGGCCCCAGAAAATTTCCTTCGAAAGTCACCACTTGGACAACGAACGAGTAAATCACCCACATGGTGAAAGCAAGGTTCTGAGTATGGTGGTTGACACCATCTGTGAACCCTATGAAGACTGAAGACTCCAATGACATATTCCAATCAAGCAGAAGAACTATAATCAAACCAAAACATATCTAAAATGAACTGAAATAGTCCTAAATACTACACATATACAATAATTACAAAGGGGAAAATGCGTGAGCATTAATGCTCAAGCACAATACCTCTTGAGATAGACCCCATTTATGGGCTCTGAAAAACACATTACCTTCATAATATGATAAATCATAAGCTATTTTTCACAAGGAACGCCTCATAATGTAAGGACCATATCACATCAGATTAAACTTTCCTACCCCTAAATAATCCTTTTCTTGATTGTAAATCAAAACAAGGTCCCCCTCAGAAAAAAAAATCCTTGGGTGGACAGACTTATCATAATAAATCTTGACACAATTTTTGTGTGTCTATTTTGTCGTGGATGCATCATGAATTTTCTCATCAATATGTTCCATGGGAATGAGACATGCCTCCAATTCAGTTGTGTCCAGAAGAACCTCAACAACAGTCATCAATGAAGGAATCTCACACTCAATTGGCAGGAATGCTTCCACTTCGTTAACGAGTTGGAAATGTGAGAAGCATGTAGTAGTATTAATCGAGGTTTGATACAACCATAATGTTAGATAAAGAATCAAATGCCAATTTTATTTACTCACATTTAAATCCCGTTGAAGGATGGTATTAAGAGACTTGTTAACCACGTCTACTTGACCATTCGCTTGAGGATAATAAGGAGACAAATAATCCCACTTGAAACCCAACTTTGATGATAACTATGTCATCGTTCGGTTTTGAAAGTGACTGCCATGGTCACTGACAATATCTCTCAGAAATTTGAACCTAGAAATGATTTGATTGAATATGAATAACGTTGCAATATATGTTGGAGAAATTTCTATTTTTGACACACTAGTTTAGTGGGAGTTAACTGACTAGTTCTATTTTAAAATTTCTATTTAGATAATCACTATTATGCTATTATGCATGTTATTTCCTATATATGAGTGTATTCCACTCGTTCATTGTATCAATCATTCATTCATTGGTCAGCTCATTGGAGTAGTGTGAATATATTTCCTCATTCTTCCATATTGAATCTCTCATCCTTTCTTGATAAAATTTGTTTGTATTTGCTTTAGCTAGATCTCCTGTGAAGGTTTCAATGAAATATTGACATGGTATCAGAGCTACATTTCTTGGAGAAATCCAGACAAGACAGAGAACAAGGAAAATCATAGTTTTGGCGAGCAAATCTGTGTAACAGACAGTTTCACAACCTTTCTTTGTCGAAAAGTGTGACAAGTTGCAATTGTCTCACCTTCTCCTTGTTGAAAGGTGTGATAGTCACACCCTAGACTTACGGTGCTTTATATTCTATACTTGTCACACCCTAGTACACTACAGAGTGCGACAACTAGGACCCTATCACTCTGTGTATGAAGGACATGTGTGACAGCCCCTTAAAAAGTGCCTTTTTGCAATGATTTTTCAATTATTTCAATGTAGACTGAGGGTAAATTATTAGAGTTTTTCAGTGACAGTGGGAGATATGGATATGATACCTATTGTACAGTAAAAATTGGTGGTAATCTTCACACCATACAATTATTTTTATCGGACGATGGGGACAGAAAAAAACCTACATCAACAATTGAGAAGACCAGATGGGAGAAACGAAAGGATGAAGCCATATTAATTCTTCTTGAATTGATTTCAACTGATATATGGTTTCATGTTGCCACATGCAAGACTCCAAATGTAATCTGGACCACCTTGGAATTTTTTTTTGGAAAGTAGGATGAAATGAGAGGTCATATGCTTGAGGTAGAATTGAATACTTTGGATCCTAAAAGTTTTGATAATATACATGATTTCTTTACCAAGTTTAAATCTTTAATATTGAGCTTGGCATCTTGTGGTATTGATAAGTCTACATAATTATATCAACTTATTATAACAATCTTGGCTAATTTAGGACCATAATATGTTGTCTATGTCTCCACTTTCCATTCTGGAAGATATCTCTTGGGGACAAAGTGGAATATGCCTACCATGGATAAGTTCATTGATTCTCTCACACATGAGCATGAAAAACATATTCGCATGGGCCTAATAAAGGATCCCAAAGAATATTCACTCACCATGCATGATGGAAAAGGATTATCCAAATAGAAAGGAAAGGGGAAATCACAACATATATATCCAAAGAAGGAGGGATATTAAAAACCCTTCAAGGATTCTTCATGTTCCAAAGACTCTTCAAGTTCAGGTTCACTTACTGCAATAAACCGAATCATGATGAATCCACATGCATGATGAAACATATCAATCTTATGGCTTAGGTACTTCAACAGAACAACCTTGGAAACTTCATTCCAAAAGGAGCCAAGAAGAAGAAGGAAGAACATCCTGCATCTAAGAAAGGTAATCACCATTCTCTTCTTGAAATTAACTCCTCACTTGATTCATGGATTATAGATTCTGGCACATCCCATCATATGGCAGGGAAAGAGGAAGTTTTAACTTCTCTGAGTTCTTTCTCTAGATCCCCTATTCTCATGGGGGATGATACTCTAGTAGCAGTAGCAGGAGATGGGAGAGTGGAACTCCCTAATGACAATTTTGAGAATGTTTTACATGTTCCAAATATTTCTATAAATACTCTCTTAGTTTATCATATCACTCAAATAGGTAAAAAGGTTGAATTTACATCAGATTCAGTTTCTATACTTGACATGCATGACGGTTCCATTATTTCAATTGGTGAGGTAGATCACAAATCAAGGCTGTATAAATTCACTAATTTTTTGACCATAACTCGTCTTTACTAATAACACATGTTGATGATAATAGTATTGTATGGCATGAGATATTTGGTCATTTAAAATTTAGGTACATTCAATGAATTTCCAAGAAAGGAATGGTCAAAGGCTTGCTAGATATTTTCTTTTCTAAAGGGGTTTGTGAAGGTTTCATTCTTGGCAAGCATTCTGAAGAGAAGTTTGAAAAGGGGAAGGAAAGGAGAGTCTCCTCTTCCCTGGAGCTTGTTCATACTGATCTCATTGGTCCATTTCCACATCCGTCCATCAACAAAGCAAGGTATGTCCTTACATTCATTGATGATTACTCATGTTATACTTGGGTTTATTTTCTTAGGAAAAAGTATGAAGTTTTTGAGCATCTCAAATACTTCAAATATCTAGTAGAGACACAGACTGGGAAGAAGATCAAGATACTTCGTACATACAATGTGGGGGAGTATATAAATAGAGATGTTCATAATATTTGTAGTGAGGATGGTATCTATTTTCAACATACATTTCCATACACTCCACGACATAATGGAGTTGATGAAAGGAAGAACATATCTCTCAAGGAGATGACCAATTTCATGTTGCATGCAAGGTTTGTTCCTTCCAAGATTTGGGTTGAGGAACTTAATTTTTCTTATGATATACAAAGAAAATCTCCTCATATATCTGTTGAATACATGACACCTTTTGAGGCTTGGACATGTGAAAAACTATATCTCACACATTTCCGCATCTTTGGATCTCGTGCATGGGCCCATATTCTTTATGAAAAGAGGAATGCATTAGATCCATAGAGCACATATTGCATCTTTGTAGGATATCCATATGATGTGAATGGGTATAGGTTGATTGATCCCTCTATAGACCGACTCATCATTGAGTGCAGTGTTCAGTTTGAGAAGATTCCTTTGCATGCACCTCCAGTGCAACATACAAAGACTCTTATGCTTCTATCGGTTCTAGACATCAGAGATGATGATTCCATACACTCAAATGCTACAAATCCAAACTCATATACAAAGGATTATGTACATGGATCATGTGTCCTTGCATGGAATCCATACATGGAGCATGTGCCCACACTTCAAGAAACATGTGTCCTTGTAGGGAATCCATTGGATTCTAGGAGGACTCGGTCTTAGTATGAGGATCCTTCTCATGTACTTTTATCTTCTAAACCAACGACTCCCATGCATTTCTATATGGTTCAATCTTTCGATCCACAAACCTACAGTAAAGATGTGGGAAATCCTTTATTGGAAGTATCCATGCATGAGGAGTATGACTCACTCCTAGAGATTTAGACTTGGGATATGGTTCCACTTCCACTAGGGAGGAAACTTGTCGGATACAAATGGGTCTATAGGAACAAGAGAGCAACATATGGTCAGGTGAGAAGGTATAAGGAAAGACTAGTTACAAAATGATTTTAACAGATTCATGGGATAGATTATGATGAGACCTTTTATCCCATAGCAAATATGGACTCCATTCGCTTGGTTCTAGCCATTATGGCATCCAAAGGATGCGAAGTTCACCAAATGGATGTGAAAAATGATTTTATTCACAATGATCTTTCAGAGGAGTTCTACATGGAGGAACCACATGGGTTTATTCAAAACTCATATTTAGTATGTAGACTGAAGAGGTTACTCGATGGCCTCAAGAAGGAACCTAGAGCATGGTATGAAAGGATGGATTCTTATCTACTTTCACATGATTTCGTTAGATGTAAATATGATTGCAATGTTTACATGTTGAGGAATACTAACTCTTTGATGATTTTAGTATTCTATGTTGATGATCTTTTGATCACTGGTAGCTCTTCTTCAACCATTGTTGCAGTCAAATATATTTTTCATAATAGGTTATCTATGATGTAATGGGTCCAATTAATTTCTTTCTAGGTCTTGAGATGAGTCAAGAGGCTTCATGCATCAAACTTTCTTAGGCTAAGTATGCCAGGGATATTTTGGATAGATTTCACATGACAGATTGTAAGTCTACACCTACACCCTTCTTATCTAGGATCATACTTGAGGATGACGGGGATACACCATTACTGGAAAACACTTTGTATCAACAATTGATGGGGAGTCTTCTATATATCACCCACACTCATCTAGATATATCATATGCAGTAGGAGAAGTTTCCAAATACATCCAGGAGCCCCATGATCTGCATTGGAAGGCTTCCAAGCGCATCCTAAGATATGTTTAGGGCACCATGAGTTATGGGATTCACTATGTAGCTGGTTATGCACTGAATCTCATCGGATTCATAAATTCAGATTGGGTTGGTGATGACATTGATCGAAAGTCCATGTTTGGGTACACTCTCAGTTTGGGGTTAGGCCCTATTTGTTGGTCAAGTAAGAAGAAATCAAACATTTCTCTATCTTTCGCAGAGGTTGAGTATAGAGGAGTAGTCAACTGTGTCATTTAGGCACTTTGGCTGCAACACTTCCTTACCAAGATTGGTATACAGTTTCACTATCCGATTGTCATATGGTGTGACAATCAGAGTACATTGAGATTTTGCATAGATATAGTACAACGGAAACGAACCAAACACATTGAGGTCCACATGCATTTCATCATAGATCTAATACATGACATGACCATTAATATGTAGTTCTATCCTTTCTCTAAACAAACTACCGATATCTTCATGAATACCTTCACTGAATAAAAGTTTCAGATTTTGCAAGATCGTCTTGGAGTGAAGAACATAGTTGCCTTTCCTTATTTTGATGCATTATCTTTTGAGGGGGGGGTTTGTTCCCACGTGGTTTTCCCTCTTTCCTCATTTTTATTTAGTTTTAATTAGTTGCATTGTACATGAGTACCTAACATGTCCTAGTAGTCAGGACTCATTTTTACTCCATAGTGATGTTCAGGGGGGTGTTGGATAAATTTTTATTTTCGACACACTAGTTCAATGGGAGTTAACTGACTAGTTGTAACATCCAGGTTTTCACCGACCACATTTTTGTAACACTAATTATTCTTTGAGGACACTTCTGTGCAAGTTATCTGGTTAAACATGGTTGTTGTAGGCAAGTTCCCCTACAGACAGGTGAATACCCTCTTGGATCCTAGACCCCTATTACCAAGACATAAATATGCTAACATCGGACACTAACATTCCTTTAAATGTAGTTAAACTAGTCAAAGGGAAAAGAGGAAGAAAGTATGATGTACCTTTTTAAGAAGCTCTTCCTCGCTTAGTCTAGGTTGAACTTGATCTTCAAGCTCCTTAATGAGATCTCCAATCCAATAGGAAACAAAGACAATGCATACTTCCTATTCTACAAAGATTAGTTTAAACTAAATTTATCAACAAAAGACAAGTATATGCAACCATACACAAACTTGAAGCAAATAGGCCAAGAATATATTAGTGAGAACATTACAAGGAACTTATAATTTGTAGATGCAGTTGCAACAACCTCTCCAAGTCCTCCTTGTCCAACCCCTTACTCAAAAGATCCATGATCAGAATGACAATACTTTTTGTTGATATTCTCCTCCTTTTCACCATGGGAATTCCTCCTTTTATAGGCTTTGAGAGGCTCAACCACCTTAGTTATCTTTGGAATAAGTTGAGGATATGAATCCATCAGTTTTGGCATCTCCATTAGATGTAGCCTAAAGCTTGGATTCAAGCCAAACCAACTCAGATCATCTCTAGATGTCCTTAGATATAAGGGGGATTTCTTCTCATGATTCTCTCAACCAACCAACGCTCCCTCAAAACTAACAACAAAGTGTTGCAACGCTCCCTTCTAGATGGACAAGGAGAGCTAGCGCTCCCTGCATGTGATAAGGGGAGTGTTAATCTTCCAAAATTTCATTACGATGACCATTTCTCAAGGAATTTTTTTTTTCTTAGCTTTTCAAATGATGTGTTTTCCCTTTTCCAACATGTCTTAGAGGATGTATCAAGTTTTTCCATGGTGTCGTTCACAATGCGACATATGTAGAACGAGAATCCGACATTTATGACACTTGCGAAAAAAGTGTGAAACTTGCGACAATGATAATGTCAGATTATTGAAGTGAGGAATTTTGACGTGTAACAAATTGCCCCTCAAAGTGCGAAGTCAAAAGACAAAAGATGATGACTGAAGTTGTAACACCCCAAGGCCAAGCCTCTGTTGAATTGTAATTATTTTTATAGGCTAGTGAGCCAAGTGTTTATAAGTTGGAAGGCTTATGTGTTTATTAGGCCGAAGAGCCTAGATGTTAAGGCCAATAAGCCTGATTTTGTATATGAAAATACACACATCATTAATAAAATTACACCGCTGTGTGTAGACCGACCACGAAGAAAGAGTTATGGGGGACTAAGCTCCACTAGGTAGGGTAAGGGAAGGGGCTAAGTGTCTAGGATTAGGGGATAAGCTAGACGACTTACCTCTAAAGGGATAATATTATATTATTATTTCTAAAAGGCTAAGGTTGACATAATTTGTGTTGTCCTAAGTTCTCAGGGGAAAGGGAACGAGTATCAAGTGGAGATCATACAACTTCAGAAAGAAATGTGTCAACCTAGGCGCATGTAGTTTATAGTTGGGTAAGCCAACTCGTTGGGGGTTCTCTCACCATTCTCGTGACCGTCTCCATTCTTGCAAGTCTTCCATACCCCCCACGGATTCACTCATTGATCCATTTCCTTCATTGTCAACCCCTGCATCATTCGTGCACCCTGGAACCTGCATGAATTTTGAGCTACCCCGTACCTTTCCTGTGAATCACAACACATTTGTACTTTTCCTAAACCCGTACCGTGACTTAACAGTTTGTTGTTGCTGCCAACACAATTCCTTGACTAAGCATGGTTTGTTGCCATCATTTGATCTATACTGATCTTTGTTGTTTCTATTACCCTTACTTGAATTGACTTTGGAGCTGGACTGAAGAAGGAGGTTGTTAGGTTTGTAAGCAACTCTCTCCAGGAGAGAGAGGTTTTTGGGGAAGCTATTTTCCCAGAGGGATCCCAACGATAGCTATAGTTCTCTGAGAGTTCATGTCTGGCCTGTTGCTGAAGCCCTGGAAGGGAAGTGGGGCAGCCGAAGGACTTTTGAGCAGAGAAGGGGCACACTTCCTGGGTTGGGACATACATGTGGGGAATGAGAGGCTGTAGGCTATTAGTGTGAGCTAGCTCCTGGGAGGAAATCCTTTCAGTTGATCTTTGCAACCTTCCTGTTGTCCTTGCTAAGCCTAGGAATCCCTTTCTTGGTGGATTTTAGTCCCAGCTCGGGGGTGACCCGCTACTGAGCCTAATGAACATCATGGTCTAAGGCTGGGAGGTTCATGGGAGGTTTACACATAGTTGGTGGTCATCTATTAAAATATAAGTACCAAATATTTGTTCTCTGTATGATGTGTATCTTGAAATCAAGTTATAATGTTGTTAGAATTGTCTGTTTATAATGCTTGTATGTTTTAATGTTATTTCCTCATGAATAGTGGCATGAACAGAGTGCTATAGAAGTTAATTTTCATTATATAGATATGTATATAGATATATATGGTATTAGAGTGTTATTTGGAGTAGCATGGCCCAACCTGGGTGGCCGAGGGTGTTACAAAAATGGTATCAGAGCAGAAAAGAAAATATACAGTCAATATTGTAGCAATTCCCGACAGAGGTTGGTGGTCGGGGATGTTAAAAAATGGTATCAGAGCCCATGGTTTCAACACTGATCCTGGATGGGCCATGTTAGTGGAAGTTGAAGAAATTTTTTTAGAAAAGAATTGTTGTCGAATTGGAAAAAATTCAAGTTTCGAGCTATGGTTTCAACATTGAACATGGATGGGCCACGAATGAGGAATTCAAAGAAAAAAGTCTAGATAATTTTGATGTGTAGAGTTCCATAAGGGTGTTGAGAGAACACTTGGACTGTGTTCATAAGTACATGAGGTGTAACGGTTTAAGAATGGACACAGAGAAAGAAACCACAACATCTGTAGTGATTGGGCCGTAAGATCTGTTTGGGAGGAGGATCCTTCACAACTGTTAGATCTGGAGAAAAGTGCATGAAGGTTAACCTCCAAGTCATTTGAACTTCACGACGTCGGTGAAAGTTATGGGTTATAAGAGAAAGAGGGGTTGGAGCTCGAAGTTTCGAAGTCCCAAAGCAAAAGAGAAGAAGTGGCAGGGTAGGTAGACATCACCAGTAGTGATGTGGACCCTTCCTAGACATGCCACATGCCACCACCTTGATGTTAACATTTGTACTATGTGGACCTTGAAAGGTAAGGAAGTTCATAAGTTTGACATTCGAGAGAATTGGAGTATGTTGATGCGCAAACAGTCAAGGCCCGAAGTTTCGAAGTGATGATGCAGGAGCATCAATCCTCCTTAGCACGTGCTAGCTCTTTAGCACATTGGTATGCATTCAAGGAAGGGAGATATGTCGCCCTCTCATTTTTCCTCCGAAGTTTGAATTGTAATTATGGAAGTTATTGTTGTCAAGCTAGAAGAGCCAAGTTGTTCTTTCACCCAAGTTGTAGATGAGGTCGCCATTAAGTGGATGATGGTAGGAGGGATCTGGATCTGATTCAGATCAGATTTCTACTCATTGTAATCTGCCTCATTAGTCAAGCATTTTGAATGGTGATTAGACACCACTAGTATAGCTTGGAGGGAATCTTTTCGAGCCCCTCTTGTATAAATGTTTGTATTATATGCCCAGTAGAGGCGGCTGGAAAAAAATGAATTGAAAACCATTGTAATCCAAAAGGAGAGGTTGTTGAGAGCTGATAATCAGTTGCAGTCTGGACTCATACATTGTAATTGATATTCTGTCGTTAATATAAAAGAACAGATTCCATTGTTTTTAATTTCTTGTGTGATGGATGTTATTGATGAATGTTAGTTATGTTTGTTTATGCTATAGATGTGTATGTTAGGATTCATCTACAGGGATAGAGATAGAATCCTATATCGGTGAGTTTGTTGAATTAGTTCTGGTTATTTAGGCTAAGTGAAAGGAGTGTGTAACAGAGAGTTGAAAATCTGTGAGCCAACACAAGGAGTGTTTGTCTGAACTCTTTTGAGTCAGATGAGTGTTGGAATATTGGTTTTTGTCATTGATGTCAACCCTAGTCATTTCTTTTGGACCGCAAGATTGATGAAGGTATTTGGACATGAAGGAAAATGCACATGAAGACACAACACCCATGGATGGATAGTATACATCATGTTTTTTCTGGTGGTAGGTGGCACGTCACGTGGATCCTCATGGTTGAGGAGAAATGAATTTTTGAAGATGACAAAGTGAATTGAATAAGGAAGTACAAGTTGGCCCTGAAGAGAATTACAGAAAAGAATTACAAAATAAGAAAGTGTCAGGTTGGCCCTAATGTTAAAAGGAAGTGACATAAAGGGTATAAATAGATATCATTATACATTCAGTTTACACACACAAGTCTAATTTCAGAGGAAATATGAAGTAAATAAGGTCGGATTTCAAGGGAGGATGAAGTCTTTTGGTGATGTGTTCTAAGGTATGTTATTTACAGGTCATCGTACCATTTTCACTATAAATTTTTTTCTAGAACGATTTAGATGTTGAAATTGATATGTATTGAGAATAAATATCTAGGTACCTGTGGTAAAAATTTCAGCTCTTTATTCTCTATAATTTTGGAGATACACTCTGTGGAAGATAAGGTTTTTGAGTAGTCCTAAAGCTAGTCATAAACATGTGTTTTGGGTAAAACAGTCATAACTTCTTCATAGAGAATCCAAATTAAGTGAGATAAATTTCATTAGAAATATTACGAGATTTAGTTTCTTTTCTGTGAGTTTCAAAATCTTATGTTAAATATTGAGCTCGGGGAATTCTGTACAAGTTTGCTCTCCTGAATAAACTAGAATTGAATAAGGTCTACCATTCTCTCTATAACTTGTTTTTGGGGAGGATTCAAGGAGTGAAAATTCAAGGAGTTTCATAGAATACATTGAGTAATATTATCTACAGGATCAGAGTATTCCAAGAATTGAATAATTGCAGAAGTTGAAGAAGTCTCAGGAAGCATTATCAGGTTCTATGTGATGATTTAATGTAAAGTTTTATTATCTCTCATATATTCTTGGGTGGAAGGAAGGGGCAAGGATGGAGAGGTCAACCCTCTCTTGATATCAGAGGATTGTATCCTCCTCTTGGAGGTTTATCCCTCCCTTTATATTTGGAAGTTGTAGCTACCTTTGGAAGTCATTACTTCCCTTGAACAATAACTATTGATTATTTCTCATATATTGTGCATGGTGTATTGTGGTGTATTGGTGTAGATCTTATACTATTGTTCATTTATCATCATATATAATTGAATGGTTTAAGTATAATTTGAAAAAGTTTTCAAATTATACTTGATACTGATTCACCGCCATCTTAGTATCAACAATTGGAATCAGAGCAGGTTGCCTTCAGAACAATTTAACCACTAGAAGGAAAATCCTGAGTAGAGATGGATGACCATGAACACATTTCAAATAGGATTCAAAGATTTGATGGAAGAAATTATGCATACTGGAGTGATAGAGTGAAAAATTACCTAACAACTTTAGGAGTAGACATTTTGTACTCAGTTGTAAATGGCTATGTAATCATAAATAATGCTCCAACTGATCCAAATGAGAAGAAGCTTATGAGTTGTAATTCAAAAGCCAGAAATGTTATTCTAGGAGCATTGGCACCAACCATTGCTAGCAAAGTGATGGGATGCAACACTGCTAAAGAGGTATGGGACAAACTCAAGAGTATCTACGAAGGTGATCCAAAATTTAAGAAGGTCAAGCTTCAACGACATAGAGCAGAATTTGAAAATTTGAAGATGAATGAAAAGGAATATATTGAAACCTATTTTATTAGAGTTGATGAAATTTTTAATGCTATCAGAGGATTAGGTGAAGATATGGATGAATCCTTGGTTGTAAAAAAAGTTTTGAGATCACTTATCTTGAAGTATGATGCTAAGGTCTCCTCCATTGAAGAAAATAGGGACTTGACCAAAATGACAATGGATGAATTACATGGGTCTCTTATAGAATATGAAATGAGAACAGGTACAGAAAGTGACCAGCCAAAAAATGAAGCAACCTTTAAAGCCATTAATAAGACAAAAGACAAGGATAATGACCTTGATGAAGAAATAACAAATTTAGTAAGAAGGTTCTAGAAGGGAAGTGGAATATACAAAGGTAAGTCTCCTCTCAAATTCTTTAACTGTGGTATAATAGGATATATTGTTGAAAACTGCTACTATAAAAAGCGAAGTCTCAACAATAAAAATAGATTATACTCCAAGGATGATGACATCTCCTCATATGAGATTGATGAAGAAGATAATGATGGAGGAGAAGTCCTCTTCATAACCCAAGAAACCCAGGATGATGATCAGAAGAATTCTAAAGAAGAAGAAATCATTTCTGAAGAAGATTCAGATGAAGAAACCAACCTTGATTCATTTTGGGGATACAAAGACAATGCAGAGAGTGAACAAGAAGATGAGAATCTTTAAAAGTTGAAGCATGTTGAAATTGAAAATAGAAAGCTTAGAAACACAAACATAATACTAAAAGGTGAATTGAGTAGTTGTGAAGAAGAGAATTACAATCTTGAAAAGACCATTCATAGCTTGAAGGAACAATTAGAAGATTAGGAGAAATTGAAACAAAAATTGGATCACACAAAAGGGGAGATACTATTGACAATAGAAAAGTTGAAGAAGTTCAAAAAAAGCACTGAAAAAATAGATGATATCCTTAGTAGTCAAAGATCTCCAAACGACAAGACAGGACTAGGATACAATGATAGTGTGAAGACAACAAAACAAGAGAAGGAAGATGAAAATGATGAAACCAACACTCCAGAACAAGTTGAACAACAATATAGAAGATTAGAATTCAGAAGGAATGAGACATCAAGAAGATCATCTCCCATAAGGTATGAAAGAAATCATTATGAAGGAAACCACAAAAAAATAGATCATGAAACCAGATGGAACACACCACAAAGAAGATCACTTACTCCTAGGTATCAAAATTTCTTTCTTGGACATTGTTATACTTGTGGAAATTTTGGACACAAGGAAATCAATTGTAGAATCAATGAAAGGAATAACTACGCAAGCTACATGAATGGTGAAAATAGTAGATATGGAAATGTTCGTAGACCTGTCAACCTAAATTATAATCCATTTGACCCATTAATGCATCAAAATATTGTATGTTACAAGTGAAATAATCTTGGTCACAAAGCATGAGATTGCAGAGAGATGAAGGAAGATAATCGTATGCCAAATGTTTGTATACCAACTACAACATGGAAAATGACATAAATCCCACAAAATGAAAACTGTCGAATAGCATTGGTCGCTAAAGAATGAAAAGAAGAAGATGAATGGTTCATAGACAGTGGGTGATCATCTCATATGATCGGAGATCAAAGAAAATTTGTCATCTTGAAGAAAAACGGTGGAAATGTTGCATTTGGAGATGACTCATATACCAAAATACTTGGAAAACGAACTGTAAATCTTGGAAGTGAAAATGTAAAAGCAAGAAAATTCATATTGGTTGAAGATCTGAAGCATAATCTGTAATGTCCCTTTCCAAATAAGAGCTCCAGAGAGGAGGCTTAATGGTCTAAACCACCCCGTTAGACTATAGCCAGGGCCAAAGAGGGGTAAACAGGGTTACTAGAGGTCACTCTAGTCACAGGTGTTATATTCGAAAAGTGACATTGAGCTAAAAAGGGTTAAAAACACTTTTAAGTCATTATGAGCTAAAAATAGAAGTCAATAGTGAATTAAGGTTTCAGCAGTGATTTAGGGTTTTGGAAGTCAACAGTGAATTAGGGTTTTAGCATGATTTAGAGTTTTGGAAAGCTATAAAGGAAGGGTCAGTGACCTAATTCATCATTATGCAGATTATGACTTGTCATTGAGGAGAAGAGGCGCATCTCAGGAGAGATAGTTTAGTGTATTCCAGGAGGAAGACACCAGTTGGATGATTTCGGTGTTGAAAGACACACCCTAGTCACCGAGAAGATCATCCAGGTATTCCATCATTCTTCATTGATTCCGTAGTGCTCCCATATTCCGGGTATTATCTTTTAGTTGCTTATTTGTATTTCGGCTAAGATCCTTTTGTATTTTGATCTAGCCGAGTGTTGTTATTTTATTCAGCCGTAGTTGCTTATTTGTATTCTGGATAAGATCCTTTGTCTATTGATATAGTCGAGTATTGTCAGTTTATTCAGCCGTATTCGACCATTTTGTAATCCATAGAGATATCATAATACAAACTTTGCAGTCCTTTTTCGCGTTTATTATTTGTATGATCATTTATATGATGTAAACCTTTGATCCTACACACACATTAGCAGTGTTTCCTAGACTAGCCAAGTCAGGAACATTACAGTGGTATCAGAGATTTAGTCCTGCCATCCCGTGACTAAAGACAATGAGGCACACAGAGAAGTAGAGAGAAGGGCAGAGTGTGAGGCTGAAAGCGAGGCAGAGAAGATGCTAGGAGACATATATGAGCGACCAGAGGGCAGTGGCAAGGCCCCTGTAGATCCAGAGGCAACTTTCATGCAGGTTATCAATGATATGTTAGCTAGTCAATGGACCATGTCTCAGTCCTTGGCACAGGTGGTTGATAGATTGGCTAGAGTGGGCACCCCAGATACACAAGTCCTGCATGTAGCACAGGGGAACTCAGGAGTAGGCAGTAGACCCCAGTCACCCTCTCGCACATACATCTCTGCGAGTAGGACTCCCAAACCCTTGTTTCCCATTTTCCATAGGGAACCCCTGGTAGGAACACCACCACCAATAACACATAGGCCACCCACTCATGCCAACAAAATTGTAGAGTATAGGAGGGAGTACGCAACATTGGGTTGTGACTTCCATCAGGACATGACCTTAGTCAAGTACTGTGGACTTAGACTTAGGAACCTCCCTAGAGAGCCACATAGGGGAGGACCACAATAGCAGCAGGGGAATAACCTCAATTTCATCGGAAAAGTTGGGAAACTCACCATCCCTTCTTTCGACGGATCGTCCAAATACACCGCCAAATCTTGGGTATAGAAGCTAGACACGTATTACAAGCTCAACCAAATGACTGAGACAGAGGCCATCAGTTTCATGACCTTACACTTGGAGGGTGAGGCACACGAGTGGTGGTATCATGGACTGGTGACATTGGGTCACAGTTGCATCACCTCCTATAGGGAGTTTACAGATAGGATCATGGACAGGTTTGACAGAAAGGATCCCGAAATACACTTAAGGGATATGCCCAGTTGAGACAAACTGGCAAAGCAGAGGCATTCATCACAGAGTTTCAGTGGGTAGCCATGGCAGTGACGGATATATCAGAGCCTAGACTGATCATGCTATTCACAGAAGGACTCGCAGATCCTTTGAGAGGATGGGTGAAGGCATGCATGCCTCCCAATTTGCAGGATGCCATCCTTCGCACTTGAGATCTAGCAAACTTAGTGCCAAAGACTAAAACTTTATCCAAACCATTTTTTCCCTAGAGGGATCGAGATAGGAAGCCATTCTAGAGAGAATGGAAGGGAAGGGAGAATTTGGATGATGAGACTAGGCGAGAACTTATGAGGAAGAAGCTTTTCTTTAGCTGCAGAGATCCTTGGGTCCTAGGCCACAGGTGCATGGGAAAGGGAGAGATTCATTATATTGAGGTAGTAGCAGACAACGTGGACAATGAGGAGGAGGAGCAGGACAATGGATCCACTAGTTCAGAGGAGGATTCAACACCAGCAAAGGAGCAATCTCCCCATAGACCACTGACATCGATAGGATCCCATCCTCCAGGATCCCCACAACTGCCAGAGAAGGCTAACAGGAGGAAACCGGGAAAGGGAGGAGTCATAGCGACCCTTTCTGGTGTTCCCAGGTATGATACCCTCCATATCAAAGGGATTATTCAGGGGCAACGGGAAATCACCCTGATAGATGGTGGGGCCACCCACAACTTCATCGATGCTTCACTAGTATCGAGACAGGCACTTCAGACAGAGGAGCTTGAGGGGTTTGATATTACAGTAGCAGATGGCCACACAGTGGAGTGTCTAGATAGAGTTCCAAACTTAGAGATGAAGTTAGGCCACTACATAGTGAGAGACACATTTTATGTGGTTGACCTATTGGACACAGATGTGGTGTTAGGAGTTCAGTGGATGATTACCTTGGGAAAAATAAATACCAACTACCAAACCTTGGAAATGGGATTCAGAGATCAGGATGGGAAGAAGGTTGTTCTAAAAGGTATGTTGACAGGAGCACCCAGGATAGTTTTAGCTAAGATGATGGAGAGGATATTCAGACATGGGGAGGTAGCATATGTCGTACAATGCTTGATGACTACTCAAAAGGATTCAGAAGGTCGACAAGAATACCATACAGAGATCAATAATTTATTGCGATGACATCAGTAGGTCTTTGAGGCAATTCCACCAGGGAGACCACCTGACAGGGGGTTTGAGCACACCATTGAGTTGGAGGAGGGGGCCAAACCTATGATCACCCCCCCCTATCATTATCCTAGGAGGTTCAAGGATGAGATAGAGAAGGAAATCAAGGAATTGTTGGCAATGGGACACATCAGACCGAGCCGAAGCCCATTTGCTTCTTTAGTTTTCTTAGTTCTAAAGAAGGATGGCACCATGAGGATGTGCATTGATTACCGAGCCTTGAACAAGAAAACCATCAAGAACCGGTACCCTATCCCACGCGTTGATGAGTTGATGGATGAATTGCATGGGGAAGTTTTCTTCTCAAAAATTGATCTACGCTCTGGATATCATCAGATCAGCATCTGAGAGAAAGACATAGAGAAGATGGCATTTCGATGTCATTTTGGACACTTCGAGTTCCTGGTTATGCCATTTGGGCTAACCAATGCACCCGCTACATTCTAGTATTGCATGAACCATATATTCAGGGATCAGTTAAGAAAACCAGTCTTGGTTTTCTTCGACGACATCTTGATCTACAGTCGGTCATGGCAAGAGCATATGAGGCACCTGCATGAGGTATTGAGCATCATGGAGGCATAGTCATTATATGTCAAAGAGTCCAAGTGTGAGTTTGGTATGACAGAGTTTATTTACTTAGTCCACATCATTAGTGCACAGGGGGTACAGGTGCACCAAGAGAAGATCAGGGCCATTTTGGATTGCCCGACGCCCAAGAATGTGATAGAATTGAGGAGCTTCTTCGGGCTGTGCAGCTATTACAGGCGGTTAGTCTGGGGTTTTCTCAGCTTGGAGCACCGCTGACAGATCTTACCAAGCATGGGGCCTTCATATGGACCGAGAAATCATAGGAAGCCTTTGATCACATGAAGGAATTCATGGGCACTTGTCCAGTGTTGGCACTACCAGACTTTACCTTGCCATTTGTACTAGAGTGTGACACATCCGACGAAGGGATCGGGGCAATTTTGATGCGGGGAGGACACCTCATTGTATTCAAGAGCTGAAATCTTAGTCAACCTGAGAGGTTGTACTCCATTTATGACAAGAAAATGTTGGCAATCATGTATGCCTTGACCAAGTTCAGATAATATTTGGTGGGTAGCAAATTCGTGGTCAAGACCGATCACAACAGTTTGAAGTATTTCCTTGAGTAGAAGGACCTCAGTGAGAGCCAACAGAAATGGGTGATGAAGGTACAGGCATTCAACTTTGACATAGAGTATGCCAAGGGGAAGAAGAACATTGTGGCCGATGCACTATCGAGGAGACCTGCGACATGTTCTTTGATGGAGATTTCAACAGATTGGAAATCCCACTTGTTAGTGGAATATTCCAAGAACAAGTTCTCTTGTGAGGTGATGGATGGGAAGATACAGGATGACCGATATAGGGTCATTGATGATGTCATATTTTACAAGGATAGAGTCTACTTGGTGCCAGATTCAAGGCTTAAGAAGAATATCCTCACTGCAGTTCATGATTCACCTCTAGCAGACCATCAGGGGTTTTTCAAAACCTACAAACAGATCAGAGAGAGGTTCTCATGGAAGGGCCTCAAACAAGATGTTATGAGACACGTCATTGAGTGTGTGACTTTCCAGCATAACAAGTCAGAGCATGCTCTTCCAGCAGGGCTACTTCAGCCACTCCCCATTCTAGAGAAAAAATGGTAGAGTATATCTATGGACTTCATCACCGGTCTACCCAAGGTCCAGGGTAAGGACTGTATCTATGTAGTGGTCGAAAGATTGACAAAGTTTGCTCACTTCTATTCCATACCAACAGAGTACAACGCAGTTAAGGTAGTTGAGATTTTCTTCAGGGAGGTCTTCAGGCTTCATGGGTTGCCGAAGAACATCGTCAGTGACAGGGACAATCGGTTCATAGGGACATTTTGGAGAGAGTTGTTTCGATTGGTGGGGACATAGTTTACACCTAGCACTAGCTATCACCCTCAGACAGATGGGCAGACCGATATTGTCAACAAGTGGGTTGAAGGGTATTTGAGGAACTATGTAGGAGGACAACAGAGAACATGGGTAAAGTGGTTACATTTAGGAGAACATTGCTACAACACCACCTTCCACATGTCCATTGGTATGACACCCTTCCGAGCATTGTACAGATATGATGCTCCCACTTTGGTAGACTTGGTCTTCATGGAGAGAAGAGCTCCCAAGGCCAAGGATTAGATCATAGAGAGTTAGGAGATCTTCAAGTTGTTGAAAGAGAACCTGCAGACGATGCAAAACTGATAGAAGATAAGTGCGTACAGGCACAGGATAGAGTGCAACTTTGAGGTTGGAGATTTGGTTTTCTTGAGACTCCAACCCTACAGACAGTCATCTCTAAAGAAAAGTGGGGCCGAGAATATCAAACCCAGATTTTATGGTCCTTACAGAATCATGCGCAAGGTTGCTTACGAGCTAGAGCTTCCAGAGGGGAGCAAGATTCATAATGTGTTCCATGTTTCTTGCCTCAAAAAGGAAGTGGGACAATTCATTATCACATCAGAGGAGCTTCCCCCGTTGGATGAGGAGGGACAATTGGAGTTAGTTCTGGAGGAGTTTTTGGAGTTCTGGGAGTGGAAATTGAGGAGCAGGGTCATCAGAGAGTGTTTGATCAGATGGAGAGGGATTCCAATAGAGGACGCTACTTGGGAGAGGGAGCAGGTGTTGCAGCACCTTGGACTGGTATTGCTTGAGGACAAGCAATCTCGGGAAGGGAGGACTGTAATGTCCCTTTCAAAATAGGAGCTCCAGAGGGGAGGATTAATGGTCTAAACCACCCCGTTAGACTATAGCCAGGGCCAAAGAGGGGTAAACAGGGTTACTAGAGGTCACTCCAGTCACAGGTGTTATATTCGGAAAGTGACATTGAGCTAAAAAGGGTTAAAAGCGCTTTTAAGTCATTATGAGCTAAAAATAGAAGTCAACAATGAATTAGGGGTTCAACAGTGATTTAGGGTTATGGAAGTCAACATTGAATTAGGGTTTCAACATGATTTAGGGTTTTGAAAAGCTATAAAGGAAGGTTCAGTGACCTAATTCATCATTATGCAGATTATGACTTGTCATTGAGGAGAAGAGGCGCATCTCAGGAGAGGTAGTTTAGTGTATTCCAGGAGGAAGACATCAGTTGGATTATTTCAATGTTGAAAGACACACCCTAGTCACCGGGAAGATCATCCAGGTCTTCCATCATTCTTCATTGATTCCGCAGTGCTCCGATATTTCGGGTATTATCTTTTAGTTGCTTATTTGTATTCAGAATAAGATCCTTTTGTCTTTTGATCTAGCCGAGTTTTGTTATTTTATTCAGCCACAGTTGCTTATTTGTATTCCGGCTAAGATCCTTTGTCTGTTGATCTAGTTGAGTATTGTCAGTTTATTAAGCCGCATTCAGCCATTTTGTAATCCATAGAGATATCATAATACAAACTTTGTAGTACTTTGTCGTGTTTATTATTTGTATGATCATTTATATGTTGTAAACCTTTGATCCTACACACACATTAGTAGCGTTTCCTAGAATAGCCAAGTCAGGAACATTAAATAATATCCTTGGTGTCAGTAAAATATGTGATCAAGGATACACTCTTACATTTGACTCCCGAAAATGTAAAATCAGAGAAAATAACTCAGAAAGATTGATTGCGACTGCAACAAGAAGACCGAACAACATATACATCCTAGACATGAAGAAGAGAGAGAAGACAAAATCCACACAAAAGAATTCCAAGGAAGAAAAAATCCCAAAGACCAAAAATAAGGATGAAGTATTATTGAGTGCCACATGTTCAGGGGGAGCAGCCCCAAAGAAGAGAGTTACCTTTTGCCATTAAATGCAGGGGGAGAATCCATACCCTTTTCCATTGATGTCAACGGGGGAGATAAATTGGGATCATGATGATAGGGGGAGCATGAGTGTTTCCCTCAATGAAAAAGGGGGAGATTGTTGGAAGATTGGTTGTTGTCATTGATGTCAACCCTAGTCATTGGTTTTGGACCACAAGATTGATGAAGGTATTTGGACATGATGGACAATGCACATGAAAACACAACACCCATGGATGGATAATATACATCATGTTGATTACGATATTAGGTGGCATGTCACATGGATCCTCATGGTTAAGGAGAAATAAATTTTTGAAGATGACAAAGTGAATTGAATAAAGAAGTACAAGTCGGTCCTGAAGATAATAAAAGAAAATAATTACAAAATAAGAAAGTGGCAGGTCGGACCTAATGTTAAAAGGAAGTGACATAAAGGGTATAAATAGATATCATTATACATTCATTTTTCACACACAAGTCGAATTTCAGAGGAAATATGAAATAAATAAGGTTGGATTTCAAGGGAGGATGAAGTCTTTTGGGGATGGGTTATAAGGTATGTTATTTACAAGTCATCTTACCATTTTCACTATAAATTTTTTTCTAGAATGATTCAGATGGTGAAATTGATATGGTATTGAGAAGACATATCTAGGTACCTGTGGTAAACATTTCAGCTCTTTATTTTCTATAATTGTGGAGATACACTCTGTGGAAGATAAGGTTTTTGACTAGTCCTGAAGCTAGTCATAAACAGGTGTTCCGGGTAAAACAATCATAACTTCTTCATAGAGAATCCAAATGAAGTGAGAAAACTTTCATTAGAAAGAGTATGGGATTTAGTTTCGTGTGTGCAAGTTTCATAATCTTATGTTAAATATTGAGCGTGGGGCATTCTGTACAAGTTCTCTCTCCTAAATAAACCAGAATTGAATAAGGTCTACCATTCTCTCTATAACTTCTTTTTGGGGAGGATTCAAGGAGTGAAACTTGGAGGATTTTCAGAGAATACATTGAATAATATTATCTACAGGATAAAAGTATTCCAAGAATTGAATAATTGTAGAAATTGAAGAAGTCTTCGGAAGCATTATCAGGGTCTATGTGATGGTTGGTTGATGGTGATGATTTAATGTAAAGTTTTATTATCTCTCATATATTCTTGGGTGGAAGGAAGGGGCAAGGATGGAGAGGTCAACCCTCTCTTGATATTGAAGGACTGTATCTTCCTCTTGGAGGTTTATCCCTCCCTTTATATTTGGAAGCTGTAGCTACCTTTGGAAGTCATTACTTCCCTTGAACAATAACTATTGATTATTTCTCATATATTGTGCATGGTGTTTTGTGGTGTATTGGTGTAGATCTTATACTATTGTTCATTTCTCATTGGATATAATTGAATGGTTTAAGTATAAGTTGAAAATGTTTTCAAATTATACTTGATACCGATTCACCCCCCTCTCAGTATCAACAAGGAGAACGTGCCAGGAGGGCGCACTAGAATAATTCACAGACTCAAGGGAGAACTTCAAGGTTATTGAATACGTTGGAGGAAAGTCTACCCAGGAGGAAGCGTAGAACAGAGTTGTTTAATACTCTGTAAAAACCTTCCTAGAGGGCATTGAGTAGGTGTGAGCGCACACATAACCAATACATTCTGGTGTATTGAGGATTTGGGAAAATCCCAGAGTTGTTGAACAATCAGAGGGAGAGAATCTCTACAAGTGTGAATTGAGCGAGGCGAAGGAGTTGCCTTGGGAAACCTGAAAGAATTCAGGAAGACTGAAGGAAGACCTATGCAAAGCATGCATCAAGCCATCACTTGGATAAGTGTTGAGAGAATTCGTCTGAAGGCTTGATCGAGCATAAGGAGTGTGCCAAATACAAAATGAGTTCATCTCAAAAGCTCAGGGGGAAGAGCATAAAGTTTCCAGGAGGGCACTAGAATATCCTTAGAGGGACACAGAAGAGAGAGAACCTTCAAGGTTTGAGCCAAGAAAAAGATCAGAAGAACTAGTGTCATTACACGTAGAGTTCCTGCAAGGAGTACAGAAAGGGCTGAGTGAAGTCGAAGTCTTAGACAACGCGAAAAATGCTAAGTGTGCACAAGGAGTAAGGATTTGTCGAAGTCCCAAAGGCAAGAAAAGTCACCCATCGTCAGGGAAGGACAGGTGGTGAAAGATCAGGAGATTTGGGAGTTAGAGTGTTATAACCCTAAATTGCTCGACATATGCATACATGGCCATTGGCCCTCTTACTTTCATTTTTTTCCAAGCCATCACTGAGTTGCTCTTCCAAAAAACCCATTTTTTGAAGATGTACGCGCCCTGCACCAATACTTCCCGTGTACATATGCTTGCTGCACCAATACATCACGCGTACATATGCATGCTGCACCACTAAAACCCGTGTATACTTGCAAAAGTTGTAAAAAATAAAAAGTTGCAAGGAATTCATTGATATTACGGGCTATTGGGTAGTTTCCCAACTAATCCACTGCCTATAGCCCATCACCCAACTAAATAACCATCCTTTTGTCATATAAAAGGATGTGTTGGGGTCTCATTCCACATATATACATAGTAACAGTGAAACTATGCCCGTTTCACATCCCCTCCTTGCCCCAAGTAATTGCAGCCCTTCTGTGAAAATTGCCTCAGAATTCCCCAATTTTCCCTTCTTCCTCCATCAAAACCCATTCACTTCCCAAGAAGAGATATGAAGTTTGAGAGGAGAAGCCATATAGAGGTGCACTTGGAGATTGGTGAAGAGGAGCTCGGACCAGGTTTGTGGAGCAGTATACGACTTTGGTTGTAAAAGGTATAATCATTGAGTTATCAATAAAAGAAGTACTTTTCTTGTCCCAAATCATGGAGTATTGAATGTTTTTAATGGTTTATGTTTTGATATTTTAACGTCTAACCTTGATTCGTATATGAATTGCATGCTTGTATCTTTCTATTTGTTTGTCTTTGAATGCATGCCATCCTTGGGAGGAGGCGTGCAGTCAACAAATATTTCAAGCATGAGAGGATCATCACCAGACTCAAAGTAGAGGTATAGTTACCCGATCCTTCTCATATTTTCTTTTCTTGTATGAGTCTTGGGTATGTTTGGGGTAGTTAGATAAGTAGTTGACTTTTAGATGGTTGTTGATTTGCCTACATTTTAAACCCTGGTGTATTCATAGGGGGGGTTTTCCCGCTAGCAAAGTGGTCCACCATGCCATGGACCAACTCAACTGAAGAATAAAAAAAATGCAATATAACTTGAAATGCATCAAACAGACATTCCCCTACAGTGTATGCAAATTAAGCTAATATGAAAAGATTGTTGTTACTTAGAACTTCGTTGATGTTGGTATCTACACTTGACCCTGTGTTCATTTGATAGTTCTAAACCCTGTGTTCATTTGATGTTGATATTTTATTTTCTTGTATGAGTCTTGGGAATGTTTGGGGTAGTTAGATAAGTAGTTGACTTTTATATGGTTGTTGATTTGCCTACATTGTAAACCATGGTGTATTCATAGGGGGGGTTTCCCGCTAGCAAAGTGGTCCACCATGCCATGGACCAACTCAACTGAAGAATAAAAAAAATGCAATAGAACTTGAAATGCATCAAACAAACATTCCCCTGCAGTGTATGCAAATGAAGCTAATATGAAAATATTGTTGTTACTTAGAACTTCGTTGATGTTGGTATCTACACTTGACCCTGTGTTCATTTGATAGTTCTAAACATCCATTATTTCTGTCATCTTCTAATTTGTGTGGCACAAGTTATTTCCAAGCAATGCTTAGCAAATCATGCAAATAAGAAGAAAAAGAGAACAACACAAATACCACAATGCACACCCTATTTCTTTTTCTTTTTTGACTACTCTTGCTTCAACATTCTCAACTTCAACATTTCATATTCACAACAACGTGTCCCTGGACACAAAAGAAATAACGGGTCTTTAAGTACATCAGATAAACAACACAGCATAAACAATATTATAGTAGGATCTCTTCTCACATGGAAAGATTAAACGTTGAAGGAAAAAATGTGTATGGAAATGTCCCATCCTTCATCGTATATAGGTGCGAGTAGGAACACAATGACATGTAAATGATGTGTCACACGACCGTGGACCTTGAAAACAAGCCTCTCATCATAGCATTCGGTCTGGTGACAACACAAAGGACTAGCCATTAAATTTGAATGACAACTAGATTTACACTTTGATAAGAAGCAGCATGACGGTACCCTAGCAGGCGTTATTTGAACAAGGCCACAACACCTGACTGTCCAAGAAAACACCAATGGAAACTTGAAAAAATTAACATGCAACAACATTTGAACCAGAGGCCAGTTACAATCATGGTGGTAGTTGTATTAAAAGTGTTGATGAGCACAAGACGATGAAACCCAAGGTCCTCATTTTTAATTGGGACCTGTGATGCCGAAAGTAAAGAAATAAATGTCCCAAATAATATATTAGGGAAGATTGAGCAGAAGAAAACACCGCTACTAAAAAAATGTAAAATCCCTTTTTTGGTCTCTAACACCATTTTCCTTCCGATTTCCCTACAACTTCTGAACATGGAAAACTTTCTAACTATGAATATAATTTTATCCAAAAATCAGGCTGACATTGTTCGAACTTAGCGATCCTCCTAGTCACTTACATGTATAAATTGCTACAAAATTTTCTTTCATGATACACCTGTTCAAATTTTATGCAATTAACTTTCTCCTAACATTCTTTACAAGAATGTTTCACATCCATTCCTAATTGTACTTCGCCTTATGACCTAGTTTAATCCACAATGGAATTTCATAATAAATTTCATATATATACATATATTATGAAAAAGAATGTAAAGTTGCATATAACCTCTCCCTCATCTTCTTGCTTTTGAATCAACTGTAATTTTCCTTTTCAAATGCAATTATCTGATCACAAAAACTCTGGTATCAAATTCTGGAAATGAATAAAAACAAAATCTACTTTAATTGTAAGAATAATGCAATGATACCAACTCTATAATTTTCAAGATAAATGTAAACATACACAAGAATTCCTCTCTAAATCAACTACCAACATGGATTTTGAATCATACATTAAACAATACCTATTACTATTCACGCCATCCACAAGTCTTGCAAAAAACACGAAAGAAATAAAATGTTCCTTATCATACTACCTTAACTTTGCACAGATCCAACATTACACATATCTAGAAAATTTGCACTAAAATCAATTTGAAGGAAAAATTCATAATTCATAGCCTTAATTATGCTTTATATGTACAATAAATATGACATTATTCATTTGGCGCAACAATAAATACATTCATGAAGAAGTAATTAATATTTGTTTCAACTGAGTAAGAAATATTAAATGCCATAGAGCCTCTAACTAGACAATGGTATTTTCCTACGCCCACACCCGATTTCACGATCACACTTGACCATCCTATTGACCCCCTGCCACATTGTTTGTGTATTTGCAACACATCCTCACATACCGACAACCAATATATGCACCTAATGTTCTTCTGCTCCAAACTGTAAGGGTATCACCTAACGTTGTCCCACGCTAAACTGTAATCCATTTCCCGTACCACAACATTTGTTCAACAACAAATATTAATCATAGGTGTTAATGCACTCTATCATCACCTTTGGAATAAGAAGTGAAAGCTGAAAGCCAATGATATTGCAAAAAAAATAGTTTTCTTATTTATTTTTATTAAAAAAAAAGTATTGTTGACAGTTTACCATGTTAGACATTGGAAAAAAAAGGAAATTTAAAGTCAACGCAAAAACTAATAGCCATTCAACGACAAATTGAATGCTATAGTCCCTCCAACAAGGACTAATAATATAGAAAATTCGACATAAGAAGAAATTGTAGAGAAGTGGTAAAAAGTAAAGAGTAATATAGAACATACATTACAATAAACACCACAATAAACACACAAAGCATTGAATATGTCGTGAAGGGTGAAGTGACTAAATACGTAGAAGAAATATGGAAATAAAATGATAGAGCAAACAAAAATTACCAACTTGACAGATGTAACCTAAACATGACTATACCAAAACTAAAGAAAAGGAGAAACATATGAATGTATATGAAAATCAAGTAAATGGGACATAAGAAGAATCAAAATGCAACAAGACAGTGTTGCAAAGCAACTTAGTCCTTGCATATGAACAGTTGCAATGAGCTTTCAACAATATTGTTTGATTTGAGTATAGCTATGTCCTTGTGATATTGTGGCTTATGCAATTACATGATATATTACGAAAATTAATAACATTGGACAAAGATTATATGATCTAACAAAGTTCTCTTAAGTGTTCTATTTGACTTATGAAAACAAAATAAATGTTATGTTCCATTTAATATTAATACAATGCACATTAACTTTCCCAATACTCAAAATATGCAGAGTTGCTTAGGAGTGTATACATAAAATCATACAACAATCTGAAGGAGCAACAATTTTACAATCGATATAGGAGGAATAGTTTTAAACACCAATTCTGTCAAGTTATAAAATTGTTTCATGGACAATGTTTATTTAATCATTTACAGAAAAAATAGGTAAGACAATTTATAAATGGAAAAGTTTGAAAAACATTGTAATGTTATAAAATGTTTTCTTGCATATCATAACTCTATTTCTCCTTGAGACAAATTACGTCATGTAATTTATAATATTAACCTGGGCCGAGAGCCATTGGTGGGCATACAAAGAATGAAAACTGTCACCAAGTATCTTAAATGGCACTTATAAACATTGAGTGCCATATATTTGTCAGAAACGCTTTGTTGAATGGCAAATAAATACATTATTGGTTGAATGGAAAATAACTACATTATTGCATGCCATTGAATGCAGGAATCTTAGGTGTTCTGGCAAGTCCAAAACTAGGTTAACAAAAAGATAATTATCAAGAAGTAGGATAACCTTAAGGAATGACAGAAAAAGATTAGGAAACATCTGCAGAAGGCAATCTGAGAGCAGTTTCACAAACTTCTTTGACAAGAATTAAGTGAAAATAAGTAATTATTTATACAAGTACCGGAAAGCAGTTACAGATAAAAATGCTAGCTCAGTTCATAGTTATTTTACATTGAAAGATAAATGGTTTTTATTTTCAGCTCATGAAGCTTGGGATGAAATGACTCTTTGCTTATTACATACCCACGCTGTCTCCATGGTTTGGGAACAATAAATAAGTCGACTTTCCTAATAACGAGTGAACAAAAAAGAACACAATTGACATTTGAGGGCACACACCAGTTGAATGTCATTTAGATGTCTTAGGAAGAGAAACCATCTAATTTTATAGTTAGCAACGCAGGTTGACATTGTTACAGGAAGTGTCTTACCTGGATTTCCTGAGATACTTTATGGGGCTGCTGATTGCAAGTTAAAGTTTCAATTTTCATTGAAGAAGGACAACATTGCAGTACCACATTATCCAAGAACCACTGGAAATCGGTAGTAACTTTATAATTGGGCTTCTTCTTAAGGGATTGACATGCATGTTCAACACAATTCTGAAGAAACTTAATGTGAGCACCATTAACCTCATTTTACTTTCCATACACTTGCCTCAACATTTTAACAACTTTAGGTGAATGCAAAACTTTCTTCGTGATAGCAAGGAGGTGGTCATTTATTAAGTAACTGAACAAGCAATTTAGCCTTTGTATGTGTACAAAATTTACTGGAACTTTATTCTCATCAGGTTCAGAATCCTTGAGAACCCAACCTATGTCTAGATGTAACTCCAAGATACTCTTCTGCTTGACCACATTTTTCTCACAAATATCAGAATTGGAACTTTCGATAGAAAGTCCATGATTTCTTCTGCAGCAAAATCCAGATTTCACAACTTCCTACTCAAGCATTTGAAACTCGGAACAAATTTCTTTGTCCCCAATGAGATAGGGGATGAAATTAGATATATCTCTCTCACAAACTCACAGATACATATATTATTTATTGAAGAGACACCTTAAGCAATACTGCAATATGAGTTTTACTTAATAATATCCCATTGTTGACCACTTAGGCTACCTTGTGAGCATTGATATAATACCTCATGTATTTTTCTCTATCTCCCACACAAATAATTTAGTTATATTAGTAAACGACCTATTCCTCTGTAGTATCCAGAACCTTCAGTATTCCTCTGTCAAAGGATTGCCACCTCCTCATAGACAACTTGCTTTAAGCTATTGGAAGTGTTGGAACACATTTAAAATTATAAGCCCGAAGCTTTACCCTACCCTTTTTACTCTACCTCAGAGTCAGTTTCCAAATGATAAATCAATTTTGTTTTTTAGCCTTAAAGTACGCACAAGGTCCACCATCGATTAAGTTTACCCGCTGATCGAACGATTCCTTTTTCCTCGAGTGTTTTGGAGCCGCCTAACTATTAAAGGGTCAAGTCACTAGAGACTACTTCGGAGTCCCGTACTTCGGGCATGTCGGCATATCGCAACTTCGAAGTCCCGATACCCAAAAGGTGTTCAAAAATTCCTAGTCACCGTACATGTATGCCTTCCTAAGCTTTGACACGTTATTATGGGTAGTGGCCCGACGAAATTTTAATAAAATTAATTTGCCAATGTACGAAACAGTAAATACCTAGAAAGCTAAAACCCAATTAAAAGTTAAATAATAACTTCGCGTGTTTGGAGTTCGGATATTCGCCATTCATCACACTCTAAGTTCGCGAAGTCCGAACTTCCGAAATGCCTTAAGCACTAAGCAGGGTTAATTAAAATTAAAGATAATTATCTCGTGATTAACTTTTTGCTAAATCATAGCTCGGGTAAATTCAATTTTTATTCATCCAACCTCCCGATCGCGAACCACCAAACATTAATGGTGTTGGCCCTTGACCAAGTTTTGAAGATGCTTGGTCACTTTTGATCCCTTTTTGGGACTTCGACAGGCTGTCGAAGGCAGAGCACAAGTCGAAGCGGAGATCGCTGGCTCTCGGCCCCTTTTTAGGGATTTTTGGGTTTTGGGTTTATGTAACGGGTATGGGGATGTCGACCCATGGGTTTACCCATGTTTATTCCCTTTTGTAATGTATAAATATATGTCTAGGTGATGTAAGAAGAGACAATATGTGCATATGTGTGATGTTGTGCTAAGTGCAAGTGATAGTTGTAAATGCTTTGTGCATACTGTGTTGGACACTTGCAGAGCTAAGTGCAAGTGCATGTAATAATATTGTGTAGATTGTAAGAGGGATTTGTGTTGTAACCTAGCTCAAGGAAGGAGGATCTGGCAGAGTGCGCACAGATCTCCTATCCTATGCGGAGTAGGATTTTGTGGCTCTGTGCATGTAGACGATTGAAAAAAGACAATAAAGAAGAAGAAGAGTTGGTGGACATAGCCCCAAGATGGGGGTGAACCACGTATATCCTGTGTTGTGGTTGTTTTGTGCATTATAGTTGTTTTATTGTTCATATGATTTATTTTGAGTGTAGTAATGTATGTTTAGATGTATTTGATATGATAGTTTAGTGCTTAGTGACGTAAATAAGTACCAGATATGATCTATTTTGATGTTCTTAGTGGTTGAATGTGTTGGATCTTGTTGAATACTACGTTGTGTTATAATTAGGGTTTATATGTGTTGTAGACAAAGGCTAAATACTAATGAACGATAAATGCTAAGAGCTCTGTTGTGGTGTTGTAATCCCAAATCTGTTTCCCAGCTAGGTTGCATACATCTGAGTACTGCAACCACCCCTGCCTCTACCTCGGGTGAGACTTCATCTGCTTCGCAGGTGTTGCCGAAAGGGCCGGTAGTTAGGGTTTTGTTGGTTTGTTGTTGAAGCATTGAACCCTAGGTCTGCCCATGTGCCAACAAATGGTTTTGTTGTCGAGACCTGAAACTGTGATTGCTGTGAACTGAAGAAAAAAAAGCTCTGTGCGTAGATCTATTTCTTTAGTGAATAGTACTCTACTTGAATTGTGAAGCTCTATGCTAAGAAGAGAAGTCCGATCTAAATAAAAGAGGTAAGATCTTGAAGCTTTGTGCTCTGTTAAAGGTAAGATAAGTGGAAAATTTTTGTTTCGAAAGTATGGATCTAGGTATGTTTGATAAATTTTGTCCTAGTCTGAAAAATATGGCACACTTAGAAGAAAGAAGATTTGATATGAGTAGATCTGATGGAAATTGTGAAAGATATGTTATTCCTATGCATAGAAAGGATGTTTGGACTAACAAATGGATGCAGGATCCTAGAAAGAATTTTTTGCAGGTTAGTTACTGTGACCCTAGTTCGTAGTACAAGAAAGGTTGAGGATTATTTAAGAGAAAGAGAGGATTAACTCTTTGTTACAGTTGCAGAAGATCGGGACATCTTGCTAAGGAATGCCCTGGTAGAATACCTAGTTGTCTTTGTTTTAAATCTATGGACCATGAAGTTATGGATTTCCCTATAATGATTGCTAAGGTTGAAAGAATGAATATGAGACAAGAAAACCCTGAGGAAGGCCAAGAAACTGAGACTATGGAAGAACCCCAGAAAGAATCATAGACTATATTACTACAAATGAAAGAAACCATGAATGATCACAGAGATATCAACTTATCAGAGATCTTCAAAGAAAAAGAGTGCATAGAAACAAGAATAGGAGACTTCAACATAGACTGTGTACTGGATGATGAAACACGGGTAAATATTATGATAGAAAGAACTTGGGAAATTTTGGGAAATCCTGCTATGATTCCTTCATTGAGAGGAACATGATTATTTAGAGGAAAGATGATAACCCTATGTAGAAGACTTACCCAGACATCTATGAGTGCTCATGGCACTTCGACAGAAGAATAATTTGAGATCGTTAAGTTTGTTGAGAACAGAGCCCCATTTGCTATACTACTAGGAAAAACCTGGATTGAGAAAGTTCAGACCCGAAGAAAAAAAGAGGAAGATCTAGAAAATAAAAATCAAGAACTAAAAGACTTCATGGCTAAGAGAATAACACAATTACTAGAAGAACAATCAAACCTGTCAAAGCTACTGAGGACCAGAAATATGGATGTCAAAGTTGAAAGAACACAAGAAGACTTGAAACACTTGTTTGTACAGGAGAGTAGAGAACCTACCCCAGACAGAGAAGAGGTATTGGCCTTGAACCCTAGGAAAGATCACCAACAATGCGAAGTTACTATGCCAAGAGGAGATAATAATCATAATGGAAAGAGGAATACCGAGACACATATCACAGGGAAGAAGGCTCGAAAGATCAACAAAAAGAAAGAAAAGTTAGAGAAATTACAGGAAGTTCCAGAGAAGACTTCGCAGAAGGAAGGTCTCCAGAATTTGAACTTCGCCTGAATATCAGAGCAACTCAGATTGAAACTTCGCCATGGCAGAGTGATATAACCATTAGAGGAATTATAACTATTAGATTGACGTTCCCGGACAGTTAGAACAATAGTTATGATCAGAAATCTCACCATCAGACCGTTGTGACCGCGTCGTAACAGGTAGAATTGCATTGATAAAGGCTTCTTATTCGTTGGAGGGATCCTTTACATCGTTGTCTACTTATTTAGTCGATTGTTGTTCCGAGAACACTTTCGCGAATTGTATCCGAGCCAATAAGAGAACTCATTGTTATCGTGTTGTGTTTACTGAGACTTCACTACCTGTCCTATTGCATTAAGCATTTGGTCATCGACCTGAGTTATCCAATCTTGAGCATGCATGTTGGATGAATTCAGCGCTATAAAAAAGTTTGTCGAAGAATTTATAATCAACCTTATGGATGAAAAGGTGATGTCTGTCGGAATTCAAGCTTCATCGACGCGAGGAGTGCAAGCCTCTTCGTCGACTGCTCGCGGATCTGGACCATCCTGAGTTGTGGGTGAGAAAAGAACCAAGCATCGAGATGACTTGGCAAACGCGAATTTAATCCCATCCATCCTTCCCAACTACATCTCGCCTTTGGCCGATGCGGTGAATCATGACAATGTCCCCAGGGACTTTGACTACAACCTGATTATTGCGTACCTCCCGAAGGGGATATGCACAGGAAATCCTCAGCAGGATAAGATTCTGACGTTGAATATCAACGACTTCAACTTGGGAGACCACAAGAACTTCAACATGCTTTCCCCTCACAGGTATTTGACTAGGACGAAGGGGAAGAAGTTGAGAATAATTCCCCAACCATGGACTATGGACCTCGCGCAGTCCACTATTCTGAACGTGATGAAAATACCCCATTTTGGAAGGCACCAGGAGGTTAACGTGTGCATTAAGATCTTGTCGTTGAGATTCCATGGCAGCTACCTGTGGCTAGATAGACGCATCACCATCGATCCAACGTTGATCCATCGGATCAACGGATTGAGCATGCAGGGACCAGACCCGCAAGACTTTTACCCAGGAAAGGATGCAGACCGCGCCCTAGCTCAGAAGATTAAAGATACATACGACGATGTGGATAAGGGGAAGTGAGGCTACAAGGTAGCCTCCATCCAGAATGGTGCATTGCACCTTGCTTTCCAGTTGATTGTTGGTAAGATAGTAAGAAATAACAGACCCATGCAGGTCACGGGGTTTGTTGTTGACCTCGCGGGAAAATGTGTGGAGGGTCTACAAATGAATTGGGCAAGTTACTTGGTGAACCAGTTAGAACAAGACTGTCGCGAAGCTTAGGATCAAGTCTATGAGTTCCATTTTATTTGGTTGTTGATCCTCATTGCGTTCATTGCTTGGGAGATGCCAAAAGGTGCGAATTTCCCTGAAATAGAGCCATCTGAACCCTTAGTTGCGAAGTTCACCATGCTCAAGTATTCGAGTGATATGGGAAAACAATGGCAGTCAAACACGGTGTTCCACACCTACTACCTGCAGTTAAAGATGGCTATTGAGGCTACCCCTCGTATGACATCGAACACCCTGCATAGGTTCAGGCCATTTGTGAAGTTCCACGCAGACATACATTTTATCTATATCACTGCGCACGGAGACGAACACAAAGAAGTACTACATAGTTATTACAAACTCACAGAGGAGGCCCTAGAAGAAATAACTAAGGAATGGCCTGCAAAACTCCTTATCCTGGTTGACCCCGCAGAACTGTCCAACCTCAAACTAATCGGAAGCCGGTGGTCACTCATGAAGTGTATGATACAGCTGGAACTAGCAGAAGGAAGAAGACATAAGAGGCACAGAAGTTGAACATCGCATCAGAAGAGACTGCTTCAGAATCACCTAGTGGAGGAGGTGATGACGAAGTAGACAAAGAAGAGAACAATGGAGAATAATACAAACATAAGCAAGGCAAAGTAACACTGCCACATAATCCCCCTGATGATGTAGACTCATCTCACAAAAAAAAGGTTTCTCCCCCGAAACCCACATCACGGAAGAAGTCAAAAGCTAGTAAGACCAAGTTGCAGACTGTGCTCACGCTCGATGACTTCGACTTCATCATCGCAGTTGTATCAAACGCCTTGGAAGATCTTTTGCAGAGAAATGAATCCAAGAAAGATACCATGTACGAAAGGCTTGAAGCATAACTGAGAGGGGTACAAAAATCCCTTCACTCTAGCCACGTAGTGTCCACTGTGCCCCCGCCATCACAAGAACTAGAGTTGGGAGATGAGCCTACCCAAATCCGCAGAATAGTTGATGTGACTGAAGCTCGCCTTCATCATGCACATGAAGAAAAAGAACAAGCCACAGTGGCCCTTAAGCAAGCACAAGAGGAAGCGATAGAGCAACGCCGAGTTGCGCAACAGGAAAAGGAGGACCTACAAACAAAGTTCGAAGAGGAGAGAGCACAGATCCAACAAGAGAAGGAACAACTTCTCGCAAGGCAGGTTGGAGTAAAAGAAGCAATCAACAAAGAAATTTTCTCTGTGACGGGCTTAGAGAAAAAGGAGGAAGACCCAATGGAGCACCAAGTAGTGAAGCTTGCTAAAGCCATACAATAGATTCAACAGAGAATAGTAGATCTAGAGCTAAAAACAGTGCCAAGCATCCCGCAGGACGTGCGAGACCAAAGAGAAGCCACTACCCGGAGCACAGTTGAGAGAATCAAAGCCTTAGATTTGGAATGTAATAAGATTAGTAGTTGAAGTGTGCAGACTTATGAACGACTTACTGAGGACCCTGAACTAAAGACATTGGAGTCACATCTCCAGGAGGAAAAGCAACAAGCAACGACAGTATAGGCGCAGTTGAAACTCCTGTCAGCAGTTGAGAGGATGAAAGGATCCCAGGAATAGCACACTGCTCAGCAACATGTCCATATTGTTAGAATATAATGGATGTGCTTGTTTTACCATCGACAATATCACTATTTTCACCCAACCATAGGCTGAAGCCACCCTCTGAGCACCTTAAGCTTGACAGAGAATCACTCCGGAAGCAAACCCTAGGAAATATAGCCAAACAAAGGGTAACGCACCTTTCCCCAAGGATAGCGCATCAAACAAGAGATGATCAGATAGTCCAATACAAAGCGTAATCTGCTAGTTGCAGCAGCTACAATGACAACTCTCCTCCAAATCTGCGCACAAACTGGGAAACTGTAGTGCGCACAAGTTTTTCTCTACAATTTTGAGAATGCCTACCAGAATGAAGACTGGCCTCCTGTATTTATACTAATTCTGGCTAACTGCCTGGGCCAACTTCTCATTCTGGGTATCTGTCTGTTCGGTATATATATTTCTTCTGGCCGACTTCTTCTCTTTGAGGCTAATAACCTAATACAAATTATCCTCTTGAGCCGACTTGTCTTCTAGGGTTATTAGCCAACTCATTAGGGTTTATTCTTTCTTCCTGGAATATTCTATTCTCATCAGGTTTACACGTGGAGGTAAATACCTCCCACAACTACCATAATATTAACACTCCCCCCTAGCTAGGGAGGTATTACAGGTAATGGTCTTGAGCACAAACATACCATTCACCCGGTAGCATCAACATAGTTGTATAGACTATCAATGTCATCAACTGCATCATCTCTCGAAACCATACTCCATCTGAGTAATCAAACATGATGTTGGATAAGTCACTCACTTCATAGAGTGACACAAGAACCATTCTTCTAATCCAGACATATGTCCTAGAAGAATAAATGTCCTGGACCATTTTCCGTTTGGAAAATCTCTGTCCATTGATCATCCATCTAGTTGATAATCATTTCCAACACTGTTGATAGTCTTCAAGGAAATCAAAACAATATCATTCAATATAACACAATTGTTTCTATCCATAGTAGTACACAACTACAATCCAGTGGTACACTACCACACCAAGTAGAACACAGGTACTTGATCAGTGACGTATAGTCACAAACAGTGGAACACATCCACCACAGTAGTATACATCTATTGTCTAGAGACATATAGTCTTCATAACAATAATTTGATATCAACCTCCACAGAAACAATGTTATGATATAAACTGAATCATCTGGGTCATTCTTCCATTCACATCTGTGATATCTTGGAAGAGAATCTACCCTCAAAAGGTAAAACATCAATGATGAGTTATCTGGAATATTCTTCTCAAGCAAGGAAGAATAACTGTCCTGATTTCTGAGCCTGGACCATTCCCCACCCTGGGCCATTCCTTCGACACTAGACAAAGTGTAACCTGGAGAGAATGAGTCTTCCCTAAGGAATGTCTATCCCTGATTGTTGAACCTGGACCATTCCCCACCCTGGGCCATTCCTCCGGCACTAAACAAAGTGCAACCTGGAGAGCATGAATATTCCCTAAGGAATGATTGTCTAGACCATTTCCTAAGGAAATGACTGTCTTGCACTAACCTCCAAAAATATACCATTCCCCGTGTTAACCAAAATGGGAAATCGTTGTTTGGCGAGGTGGGCAAGTATTCTTGAGTAAACCTCAAGAAGAAAGACTACCCTAGACCATTCCCAATGCTAACCACAATGGGAAATCACTGTATATGGTACATCAACAATCCATCGAACCATTTTCATTACGAGAATGACCGTTCGATCTAGACCATTTTCCGAACTGGAAAATGCATGTTCGTCAGAAATCTCAAACCACTTTCCGAATCTGGAAAGGAACTTCTCATCCTGGACCATTTTTCGAACTGAAAAATGACTGTCCATAAAACAATAACACATCAGTGCTCCCTCCCAACCTGGGAGTCATCTCTTCCTTTTTCAATAAGGAAGTCGTCTCCACGAGCTCCAGCTTGAGTACGCAAACTCTTTCATCTTGGACAGAAGATTTACCAAAATGTCTGTGTATCTTCTCATTTGTGGAGATATATATTGGAGAACCACTTTCTCCTTTCTATACTTCATCACAGAGAATGTAATGCTTGATCTCAAATGTACTTCGGTCTGGAACACTGGTTTTCTCTAAAGTCTTCATATAGCTTTGATCAATAAAGTATATCATTGTTGGATTCCTCTTTGGTTCCTGCTAGCTCACAACATCGTGGCAAGGGTCAAACTGGAACATATTCATGTGGCACTTCTTCTGTCATCATGAGATCTTTGTCATGGATTGGCAATCCATCATCCTGATCTTCTGAGTAATCATTCTGATACAATATCTTTGTTATAGAAAATCTTCACCACGCTTCTGATGTGCATTGGAGGTTCTCCACCAAGTTGTCTTCTTCCATCTTCATACAAGGGTCTCTTTCTGGTATGCCTCAAAGCATTGAGGTTTCTCTTCATATGCTCTTTGTTCAATTGCTCTAGAGAGCATTCTTTTCATTCATATGATGTAGAAATCCAACCCATGAATATTGCGGATGATATAATGACTCATGTAGAGGTATGTTTGGTTTAATGGAACAAGTAATCATCATAGTCTTCTCCCTCCATCTGGGAGAACCTCTAGTTCTGGATATTGCAATGCTTGCATTCATATACATTGTTCTTCATCACAAATTTCAGTTCCTTTTCTTGATTTCTTTTAGTGAGTTCATATCAGGATGGTAATCTTGTGATTCTCAATACAATGAGTGGTTGTTCTGGCTTCTATTTCTTTCTTGGAATCTTCATGTTCTTCCTCATTTTTTCTTTATCTCTTGGGTCCATGGAGTTTCTTATAGATTCCATGCCCTAAAGATTCTACTTCTTCCTTTCATCATAGGATCACGGATGTGAATGGACAACTAGGGATATTTTAATGCTTCTCTTCGAAGAAGACTTCTTCTAAGGTTGAACTGAACATGTACTGCCTTTCATGGCTGATACCATGGATATATACTTCATCATATTCAATGGATCATAGGATTAGATCCCTCCTAATCCTTTCTTCATGTATGAGTGCATGTTTTTCTTTTGGAAATATATAATCGCCTCCCTCCATCTAACAGAGTCCAAGCTTCCATCTGCATCCTTATTGTCTTCTGCAAAGTGTCATAAGTCTTTCTCCAAATTCCTCTCGATTGCTAACTTCTTTCTGCCTTTGCTTCTTCTAAGTTTCTTCAAGATTGATTTTGATTTCATCTTATCTTGTAATAGTTGTTACTTGTGTAATAACTTCCACATGAATTATTTGATGTACTTCGTCCTTTCATTTGTATTGTCTGACTTGTAGTCATAATGATAGAAATCCTTTTTGTTTCTTCCATAGGTATAGTTTCTCTTTGAACACATTATCTTCTAAGAAGTAGATATGCAAGATATGTACAGAAAACATGGTATGTACAAGAAATATGAAGAGTATTGTTACATTGTCTTAGAAGAAGAAGTATGTTTTATCCTGCTTGGTCTTCTTTGTAGGTTCATTTTCTTCGGAAACTGATGCTTTGTGTGTCCCCTTCCTTTTCTTTATCTGGAGACAATGATTCTTGTAGTGACCATACTTTCGACAGTTGAAGCATTGTATTTCTGACATGTCTTTCTCTTGATTTGGCTTCTTCCTTGAACCAAACTTCCTTTTGTTCCTAAAATTCTTGAATCTTGTTGTAAAGGCTTGATCATCGTACTTATTTTGGGGTTTCTCTTTTGCACTAATCCTTGATTCTTCTTGCACACAACAAGTCCAAAGTTCTTCAAATGTAGGGTACTCCTTCCTTGTGTTCATGCTTGCGGCAAATGCATCCCATGTCTTGGGAAGACCATTGAGTACTGTGTTTACCAATTCCTTTTCTGAAATAATCTCTTCAATATCTTGTAGTTGATCTCTTAACTGAGAGATCCTCACAAAGTATGATGTTATGTTGTCATCATCATTCATATTCATGTCACAGAGCTCATTCTTCAGACTCATTACTTGTCTAATGTTTCTGACTGAGAAGAGGTTTGTTAGGGCATCATACATCTTCTTTGATGAGTCAATATGAGAGATGTAGGGTATCAAGTGGTCTTTTATAGAGTCCACTGTGATACTCATGGCATTGATGTCACCGTCTTTGAACTTTTCCATAACTGCAACGTTTTGCGGTTCTTTCTCTTTTCCTTCTTCAAACTCTGGTTTCACAATCTTTCCTTTAACGATATCCAACACTTTATTCTTAGCAAGGATGAGGTCAATCCTCGTCTTCTATTCTCTGAAGTTAGAAGATCATCTAACTTTTTTTTCTGACTTCATGGAGTAGGTCATGGCTTCTTTGACTTGGTCAACCCTAGATTTGACCAAAAACTCAAACTTGACATCTTGGCTTGCTGAGAGTACTAGGAGATGTGCTAGGCTAGGGCACACTAGTCTATCCAGAAATTAGGTCAATCCCTTCACTTAAGGTGCCTCAACGAGAGGATTAGGGTTTCTACGACTGCACCTGCTAGTAACCCTAGCGACAGTGCTTTGGTAATTGCTCATGCTAGAAACCCTAGTGGAAGTTCTTAAATGAGCTTAATATCCTTATGGCTATGATTCCTTCCAACGGTTAGACTGAATGAAGGAGGTGTGGTCCCATAACCTGTTAGAATATAATGGATGTGATCATTTTACCATCGACAATATCACTGTTGTCCCCCAACCATAGGCCGAAGCCACCCTCCGAGCACCTTAACCTTGACAAAGAATCATTCCGGAAGAAATCCCTAGGCAAGATAGACAAACAAAGGGTAGAGCTAACTGCATAGGCTGACTTCTCATTCTGGGTATCTTTCTGTTCAGTATATATATTTCTTCTAGCTGACTTCTTCTCTTGGAGGCTAATAACCTAATACAAATTATCCTCTTGAGTCGACTTGTCTTCTAGGGTTATTAGCCAACTCATTACGGTTTCTTCTTGCTTCCTGGAATATTCTATTCTCGTCAGGTTTACACGTGGAGGTAAATACCTCCCGAAACTACCATAATATTAACACATACCATACAGAGCAAAGTCATGGAAGTGACTCGAAGTCTCCAACCAGTCCAGGATGAAGCTTGCCAACTGTTTGAAGAAATTGAAGGCTGAGGAGCAAAGTTGGAACAAGTAGTCACTGTAGTCGAACAACACTTGGAAGGACCTGTGAGAGAGGCAGTTATTCAGAAATTCACCGAGCAAGAGGTTGTGGCGCAACAACAGGTCGAGCCAAGCTCGAGGCTTTTGAGGTGGAGCTACCTAGATCAGAGTGACTCGGGACGAGTCACAGGTGATTGTTGGGGGCCTATTGGCCCTTGACAAAGTTTTGAAGATCCTTGGTCACTTTTGACCCCTTTTTGGGACTTTGACAAGCTGTCGAAGGTGGAGCGCAAGTCAAAGTGGAGATCGCGGGCTCTCGACCCCTTTTTAGGGATTTTTGGGTTCTGGGCTTATGTAATGGGTATGAGGATGTCGGACCATGGGTTTACCCATCTTTAGGCCCTTTTGTAATGTATAAATAGATGTCTAGGCAATGTAAGAAGAGACAATATGTGCATATGTGTGATGTTTTTCTAAGTGCAAGTGATAGTTGTAAATGATTTGTGCATATTGTGTTGGACACTTGCAGAGATAAGTGCAAGTGGATGTAAGAAGCTTGTCTATATTGTAAGAGGGCTTTGTGTTGTAACCTAGCTCGAGGAAGGAGGATCTGGCGGAGTGCATGCAGATCTCCTATCCTATGCGGAGTAGGATCTTGTGGCTCTGTGCATGTAGATGATTGACATAATACAATAAAGAAGAAGAAGAGTTGGTGGAGGTAGCCCCAGGCTGGGGGTGAACTACGTATATCATGTTTTGTGGTTGCTTTGTGCATTATAGTTGTTTTATTGTTCATATGTTTTATGCTTAGTGCAATAATGTGTTTTTAGATGTATTTGATATGATAGCTTAGTGCTTAGTGATGTAAATAAGTACCAGATCTGATCTATTTTGATGTGCTTAGTGATTGAATGTGTTGGATATTGTTGAATACTGCGCTAAACTATAATTAGGGTTTATCTGCATTGTAGACAAAGGCTAAATACTAATGAACGATAACTGCTAAGAGCTCTGTTGAGGTGTTGTGATCACATATCTGTGTCCCAGCTAGGTTGCAGACATTTGAGTCTTACAACCACCCTTGCCTCTACCTCGGGTGAGACTTCATCTTCTTCACAGGTGTTTCCAAAAGGGTCGGTAGTTAGGGTTTTTTTTGTGCGTTGTTGAAGTGTTGAACCCTGGGTCTGCCCCTATTCCAAAAAATGGAATTAATAACGGATATACGCCAATGATTTCAAATAAGATCGTGGATCACTGCCTAGATCTTTTCATTAAGGAAAGTGAATACATCGTCAATAAAGGTATTCGTAAAGTCGATACACTTAAGGTGAATAACGATATTGGATTTTGAATTCTAATTTTCATTTCTCGTAGAACAACAAGTTTTAGAAAGCTAATAATTTTACGCGTTTCCATGTAACAGGTAGCACAATTCTGAGCTTACTACTATCATGGCTTCGTGGAAAATAGCTAAAGCAGCTGGTGAAAGAATGAACCCAAACGCAAATTTCCTTTCAGACACCTCGCTGAGAGTTGTAGATACCATGAAAACCTGGAAGCATTTGTTTGATATCCTACAAAACGAGTTGATTAACTACTCGGAAGAATCAGGCTATGAGGTGACCAAAAATCAGGCGATGAAGCTAAAATATATAGCTCAATCATAGTTGCATAAAATAGTTGTGCGGTCGAGGCTCATGCCATATAACGACATGATAGGTCGGGCCCTAGAGAACGTTAACGTCTCAACAAGGAGCATCCACAATTCACAGAAAGTTGTTGTTGGGTCTTTCTGAATGGAGCATATATAGGTGATGTACAAATTATTCCCAGTTTTCAAACACAGTTACAATTTCTCTTTCCTAAAATATTTTGACGAAGAAGAGTGCATGCAATATTGAAAGAACTACCCTGACATAATGAAATACTAGTGGGCACGCCCTGAGAAATTTAGAGCAGACACCCATGGCATATATGCCACTGCATCATTAGACGTTCATATGATTTATGTAGCCATGATGTTATGTAAAATTTTTGGGAAAGAAAACTTTGCTCACTTCCTATTACGATGGGTACCAATCATGCATGAAGTTGCAGAAGGTTTTTCTTTCAATTAGGCCAAGATATTATCGGACATTTTGGCCAAGGATATCACAGAGTATCAGTCGTTGAAATCCAAAGGGAAACTTGCCCCTTTCTATATGTCGACATACATTATGGATTCCATTTATTTTATGACGTTGTTTCCTTTGATGAGCTAGAGCTGGACTCTGACCAGCGCTGAGCCCATACATTTCTATCACTCCAAGTTGTGGGAGGATAAAGCGAAAGATTTCCTCTACTAAATATGCATATATGTGGTGGTGTCGATGCATATCTCTCTCTACGGTTTCCCGCCCCCCAGGATTTCAGAAAAAATCATGACCAACCTGGGAAAAATAGCAGACTGGTATAATGAGGAACATTTCTCCTACATCAGGGTTTATGGGTGTTCAGTTCCCCCACACGCTTTACCAAAGTTTCTACGAGATCGACTGGTGTGTCGAGAGGTAGCATATCAAACTGTGACAGGGGGAATCAATAAAGAATTAAAAGTAGCGTAGAAAAAGGTATGGTCGACCTTCCCTTTACAAATTGGTATGTTCTCATTGTTAGATTTCGGCCACTCGAAAGTGGAGGCCGCAGACCTAGAAGACATTAAGCTGGTTGATATTGAGTTCAAGAAACATGATCCCCATAAGATCGTGACAAACCACCTGGATCTATACAATCTAAAGAGATATGAGCATAAAGATTCCCCACAGGATGAAATATTCCAGGGAGTAACGTCGTACCAGGAAGTGTTGAACAGAGTCTGAACTTTGGTTCCAGATCAATTAGATGAGTTCTACAATTTCCAGAGACACCGAATAAATAGTTTGCCTAAATTATTACAGGGAGAAACCCAGACACCTCCATCTATACAGGAATTTATGACTCTGGTTTTAGCAATAGGAGGTTCCAACGAACAGGATGCTCAAGGGAATCCAAAGAAAAATGAAGTTTTAACGCAGAAGGGGGATACTGCATTGTAAAATCCACCAGGCGATCAAGCAAAATATTAATCTGAATCTTTGATAAAAAAAAGGGACATGATACATCATTGTCCACACCAAATAAACCAGCTACTAACATATCAAGGCAACAACCATCCACCGAGATAGGTAGCCCTATCAAATCATTAACACCCTTACAGTCAATCCAAGGAAATCCAAATGTCGAAGTCATATTTATATAAGACATTACTCCTATTGTCGTAGAAGAAATGCCTCCCTCAAACTTATTTTTCAACAAGAAGAGGAGGGCCATAGTTAAAATAGAGATGCATCAAAAGGACAATGCAACTATCAAAAGACACAGCGTGTTGTATGGTGGACAAGCCTTAGATGAGACATAATTCGCTATGGAAATGGCCGGCTCATTGGGAGATTTTGCCTCGAAAAATCAGTGTTCAGTAGGGAATATAGCATAGCAGTTGAAACAGAGCAATGTGTTAGTAAGACAGTTGCAGGACCATATGACAACCGTGGAAAGAGATGTGAGAAATCATATGAATAAGGATTTTGAAAAGATCAGAGCCTATGACAGACAAGAAATTCAACAACTCAAAACTAGCCTTGATGAAAATTCACAGGCCAATAGAGAATTAACCACTCAACAAGAAGAATTGATCAAGCAACTTCAGGCCAAGATAGATTTAGCTGAAGTTACAACTGTGGAGATGGCATATTTCCGATCTCAGGCATTGGAGGTGCACGAAAAGATGGAATTAGCCTAGCAAAACCTTTTCACGAAAGTAGAAGTTGTTCAGAGCTGTTATCGGGTGGAAGACCTTTCTCTAAATAAAATTTACATTAGGGAGAGAGAAGCCACTACAACTCGAGCTATGTTCCAGGAGGCCATTTTAATAGCAGCAAAGGATGAAGTAGAAAAGGCCCCTCGATTGTTTCTTTCCGAGCAAACTTGAGGCGACATAATCTTGAATACCTAGGAAGAAAATATGGCTGAAAGCAAAAGATTAGCCCAGGAAATGAATAAGGCTTGTGAAGAAGCATTGTATTCACTCGACAAAGGGTTGTTGGATGTTGAAAGAGATAGTATCTCTGAGGCCCTGGGGCAGATCGACATATCGAAAAATCAACTTATTTCCAAGACAAACATAGAAGAAGCTCGGACGACCATCCAACAATTGAAACAAAACAACCTTATCCAGGTTAACAAGTGGATAGTAAATCCTAGTTTACAGCTACAGGTTGTATCTTTGTAAGCAAGGAAAATACAGGATAGGTTGCCTCATATATAAAATAAGTTGTATATTTTTTAGGAAAATGAAACAATAGAACCTTCTAGGTTAGTAAGTAGATGTCTCCAGTGTGTCGAACATGGGAAAGCCAACACGTCTGGAAATAAATGAGAAAATATGAGCATAATATTCACACAGGTCATAGTCAGGTGCCAACTATTTCCAAGATGGAAGATATGGAGAAGAAACGTCTTGGCATGCAGGCAAAGAGATAGAGGAGGTGTAGATGTAACCTTTCAGTTTTTCATGTTGTAATATTTAATACTTTATATGAGAAGTCCAACCGTTTCAGGTTGAGAAATTTTGTATAAATACATAAATCAAAGACTTATTTCAGGCTGCTTCTTGTTGATTGTACTAGAGAAGAATCTCCTTATAGAGTATTAATACAAGAGCAGAATGGATTCCGAGTTTTTTTCAAATCTGGGTTATGTGTCTCTTTGTCTTCCATTACTCATTTTTCTTTATGTGTTCCTGAATAAATGTTGATTCCAATTTAGTACTACAACTACTGAAATATTATCGTATCAACAATTTATTGAGTAAGTATATTTTTCCTCTGTATTTACTATGAGTAATACAAGACTTGCTTGTTGTGTGGATTACTATATTTTTATGCTTTATTTGAGGTTATACTAATCTACTTTCTTCTACTGCTACAAGGTGGGACTCTTCTATAATTTATTCCCTTCTTTGTTTCACAGTTTTTATAATTTTCCCTCATATCATTTATTATTTCGATTTTGACTCAGATACAAAATACGGCCTCTGGTTGTTACATGGTTAATTTCATTAAGGAATTTTTCTCATACAAATGAGGTAGGAAAATCATTTTAAAACACACTATTAAACAACTTTCCTGATGCCTGACATTATACTTTGATCCTTAAGTTTAATCTCAGGACCAACATCATTTTGGCGCCATTTTCGAGGACGGAGAAATGAAGTTATTTTTCACTGGGAAAACGAAAAGAAAACATTTTGTCTTTGATAATGAACACAGATTGAATAATGTATTAAGGCTATCCTTTATCTTTCACTTGGTGACCCCACCATCCTTAAACTGACATTTGGTAGAAAGAATCCCAGGAAGAACCGTGACGATCAACAGACCACCCTTGTATCCAACTCTTAAAGGTTGCTAAAACCAAAGGGATACCTCAAGTCAACTACCGCGTTGGTAGGTAAGAAATACCAACCAAAATTCGCACAAATCAATACTAAGGTTCCAGGTGAAGAAATAACCGCTGAAAAGAATATTAGACAAACGCCCTCTACGAAAGCCTCAACTAGCCAGTCTGAACTTAGGCGTGAGAATCTGGAGAAATTAGTAGCCGCAATAAAGACTGAGTCTGACCCTTCTGATTCGCCAGACAGTCCAAATAAAATATCCCCTTCCATACCAGCTATCGTTACCTTTCTGTCTACCCCATCATCACCCGAAGAAAAGGTTTCAATTATCCCAAATACTGAAGAGTATACTTTATACCTTGTTTCGTCTCATGTTGGTTCACCAATATATACATCTTGTAAGTTTGAATAAACTAGTCCACATTTTCCTTTTCCTCCACTCTTAGACTTTTCATCTCCTAACGATCATTTTCCAGATCTCTCGTCTCCTCATTCTGAGGAAATTGAAAGGTCACCACTTCAGTCTCTAGAATTTTTTGAGAACCCTCTTTTTAACTCCCAAATTTCATCCCCCCGAATTCCAATGGTTGTGGTTGGAGGTGGTGTTGCTGGAGGAGGTGGAGCTGGAGGCAGGGGGTGGCACTAGAGGAAGGGGTGGTCAAGGACCACCTCCACCCTATAGGATTTTTGCTAAATTAGCTACCAGATATACCCCTTTAGTCCTTCCTCCTGTCCTTCATGACCTACCTAAAAATTACATGAAGAATTTACCAAAGTTTACAGGGGAAGGAGATTTAACAGCTATAGAGCACATAAATGTTTTCGACCAATTCACTGATATCCTCGGTATTTAACATGAATATGTATACTCAAGAATCCTAGTGCAAAATTTTGAGGGGAAAGTAAGAATATGGTTTAGATGACTACGGGTAGGATTCCTAAGGTCTTACAATGAGTTAGAAAATGGTTTTTTGAGACAGGGGGGGGGAAAGAAAGACCACTGTACTATCTGACAGAATTTGGGGCTCTGAGGAAAAAGAATTCAGAAACAGTCCTAGTGTTCACCCAGAGTTTTAACAAACTCTATCATAAGATCCCAACAAAATTTAAACTCTCTCAACCCGTAGCTAAAGTGATATTCGCAGAGGTTTTCGAGCTCAACATTGCCCTAATTTTAAGGGAAAGAAGATCTGCTACCCTCACGGGAATGCAAGACGACACTATAGAAATAGAGTCAAACATGATGGCATCGGGTAAACTAAAATCCAAGGTTGATACAGGAACCAAGGAACCTAGACGCTTCAGAGAACAAGGAGGAGCCTCCAGATCCGGAAAATCTTCAGAAGAAAAAATGGACGATATGGATAAGATAATTAAATATTTTTCAAATAAAATCTATAGAATGGAATTGTACCTAGACAAACCTGATCCATTTTCTAGAAAATATTTCAGGAGAAATCCCAATGCTCAGACACAGCAGAAACAAATAAAAAACGAAGACAAAAAAATTCAAGCTTCGTTTAAGTCTGAAAATTTTATAGGAGACGATATACATGATTACGAAGGGTTAGAAGAGGATGTAAATAACTTTGTTGATGAAGACCAGGAGGCTCATCTAATTAGACAGGACTACAAAAAAATGCTAGAACAAGAACCTTTGTTTAGCAATGAGGAAAGTATAAATAACCTGGGAGAGTCTGCATATCAAGGAATCACCCACTCCATAATTGTTGAACTTCAACATAAGTATAATCTAAAGCCCAAAGAAACAAGTACTACAGGTGCTCCACCAAAATAGTTCTTATTAAGAAACAAAGAAAATGAGGCAACCCAAACTAAACAAACAGTTGAAAAGAAAGCTGCCCAAACTAAACAAATAGTTGAAAAGCAAGCTGCCCAAAATACAAAAGGTTGAAACCAAAGAAACACAAACCAAAAAAGTTGAAAATATAGAAACGCAAACTTCTACTAGGGAATGTAAAAAAACGGTGGGAGGTTTTAGTTTAGAAAATGAAATAAAAAAAAATTAAGATCCTCATGCCTCTGGTTGACCTCACTAAGATTCTGATTTATAAAAAACCATATTGCTAAAATGATTAACTTATCAGATGTAGAATGTCATGTAGATGTAATAAATTTACAGGATGAAAATCCTACAATTATGTTTGGTCCGCATATTGAAAACGCTAAGGATCATGTAGCTCCTTTCTATATTACCTTAACTGTGCATGATCATTTACTTCATAATTGTATGTTAGATTTTGGGGCCTCCCACAACTTAATTCCTAAATTTATCATGGAAAAGTTGGGCCTTGACATCACTAGACCTTACCATGGAAAAGTTAAATGTCTAGGCATGATCAAAGATCTAGTAGTAAATATTGCACAAGTTCCAGTAAAGAGAATCCTTATGGATGTAGTTGTTGTTGACGTACTTGCCAAGTATGGCATGATTTTATCCAGGTCTTGGGGTGCAAAGCGTAGAGGATCGCTTCAACTGGACATGACATACGCAACTATCCCGATTTTTGGTGGACAATTTACTCGACTATACAGAGAGACTAGACTAGCATACACTGTAAGTGACCCTCAAAACCCAAATAATTATCCAGTCTATGTCGTTGATTAGGATCTAGGAAACTGTATTTTATCTTTAGACGATGATTTTGATGACTGTATAGAAGAGGAAAATAAAAAAATTAGAAAAAAAACAGAAAAATGTAAATACTAGAAAAGGAATTTGGAAAATGTTTTTTGATGGCACTTTGTCCTGAGAAGGGGCAGGGGTAGGAGTGTTATTTTTTGCACCTGAAGAAGAATATGCCATTCCCTTCTCATACAGACTACAGTGGGAAATCGATTCCACAAATAATGTCTGTGAATATGAGGCTCTACTTTTTGGATTAGATGTTGCTAGAAAACTAAAAATTGAAAATCTAATAGTTTATGGTGATGCATAACTTATCGTAAAGGAAATAAAGCAATAATATTAGGCTAAAAATCCGATATTAAGCTCATACAGAAATTGTGCATGGGATCGAATCGAGAATTGTTTCTCGTCTTTCAACATCCATCATATCCCAAGGATGGAAAATCAACATGTTGTTTCCTTAGCCAAAGAAGCTACGATGTTTGTGCCTCCTACTGTCCTAAAGCTAAAGTATCACATAGATATGAGACATAAACCATCAATCCCAAATAATGTGCAACACTGGCAGGTCTTTGAAGACGATGAGCATATTAAACAATTTTTGGAAATGGTTGATGAATTCTTCGAGACTCATATAGATCAAGAAAACCAGAACGATCCCATCTGGATCATGCAATAAGATGCAGATCATGAAAAGTTCCAAGATAAGATCGCAGATCATCGGATGATAGTACTTAAGAATAATTAGATACCCAGAGGTATGATACCGCTAGAAAGACTGTTTGACAAAGACGACATACCCTTGAATTCTACCCTATGACCTCAGCCTGAGGAAGTTGAATACTGTGACATAGGGACTAAATAAGAACTTAAGATAGTCAAGCTATCTAAATACCTTCAAGCTCAGGTAAAGAGTAAATATGTTGAATTGCTTAAAAAATATAAAGATGTATTTGCCTGGTCATATGATGATTTAAAGACTTATGATCCCTATGTGATAGAACATAAAATTCCCTTGAAACATGGTATCAAACCTTTTTGACAAAAGTTGAGATAGATAAACCATATTCTCTTACCTTTAATAGAAAGAGAGGTCAAGAAGCTTCTTGACACAAAGATCATTGTTCCGCTTAGATATTTTGAACGAGTGGAAAATCTGGTACCCGTCAGGAAGAAAAATGGAGAAATCAGACTTTGCATGGACTTCAGAAATTTAAATCGATCATCATTAAAAGATAACTACCCACTTCATAAAATGGATCATGTCCTAGAAAAAGTAGTGGGAGCTAAAAAAATGTCGATGATTGATGGCTTCTCAGGTTATAACCAAATTGCAGTTCACGGAAATGATAAAGAAAAAACTGAATTCACTACTCCGTGAGGAACTTTCATGTATGATAAAATGTTGGTTGGTGTAATGAACGCAGGTGCCACCTTCCAAAGAGCAATGGATATAGCATTCATGGATGAGAGAGATAAGTTTGTCATTATTTACTTAGATGATCTAACAGTTTTCTTGAATTCTGATACAGAACATTTGGTCCATCTCAAACAAACCTTTGAGAAATGTAGAAGATTTTCTTTGTCTCTTAAACCTAAAAAGTCTCATTTTGTTATGCAAGAAGGCAAAATTCTAGGTCATATAGTTTCGAAATATGGAATTAAGATCAATCCCAAGCGAATCGAAGCTATTGATACAATAAAAATTCCTAGAAATAAAAAGAAATCCAATCCTTTTTAGGGAAAATAAATGTTTTAAGAAGATTTACCCCTAACTTTGTTGAAATTGTCAAATTGATCACAGATATGCTGAAGAAAGACAATGAAATCAAATGGAATCCCGAAGCTAAAGCATCGTTCGAATGAGTTAAAAAATCTATAAGCGAAGCTACGGTACTGGCTAGTCCTGACTATACTAAATAATTCTAGATATTCTCTTTCGCATATGAACATACTATCGCAGATGTACTCCTGCAAAAGAACGAAGAAGGTTTCGAACAACCGATAGATTTTTTCAGCAAAAGTCTTAGAAACGTTGAAACCAAATATGACATACTGGAAAAACAAACCTACATGATGGTGAAAGCCATTAAAGCCTTCATAACATACGTACTTCACTCTAGAATAATCACATATGTGCCAACAAGCTCTGTCAAAGATATATTGGTACAGCCAGATAGTGACGGTAGGAGAGGTCGGTGTTTAGCCAAAAATCAAGAGTTCGATCTAGAGGTTAAATCAACCAAGCTGGTTAAAGGTCAAGGCTTGGAAAAATTATTAGCATAGTCAAATTTCATAGCACTTGTGATAAACCACCTGGAATCGCATGAGTCTATTCCAGACATGGGAGATCTTGATGACCAAAACCCCGCAGTTTATATTGAAGAGAAATATTCTTCCTCTGACTGGTACCGCAATATCATTGCATATCTCCTCACTCTTCAATGTCCGAGCAATATGACTTCATGAAAGGCCCGAACATTAAAAATACATGAAGTTAAGTATTGTATTATTGAGGGACAATTGTACTGGAAAGACCCCTTAGGTTTCTTGCTATGTTTCCTAACCAAACCTGAAACATAGGATGTCACAAATGAATTTCACAAGGGAGTGTGTGGAGGACATCACGCCTGGAGGGACACGGCCTACAAGATCCCGAGAGCTGGATATTATTGGCCGAAATTATTCATTGATGTGAATGCTAAAGTCAGAGCTTGCAACCCTTGCCAATTATTCTCTGGAAAGAAAAAACTCCCTGCACTACCTTTGGTCCCAGTTAAAACAGAAGCTCCTTTTCAACAATGGGGAATAGACTTCACCAGAGAAAGACACCCGCAATCAAGCGTCCAACACAAGTGGATTTTGACTACTACCGATTATTTCACAAAATGGGTGGAAGCCATTCCAACTCTAAATTCCACAGACTCGGTAGTTATAAACTTTTTGGAGGAAAATATAAAATCCAGATTTGGTTGTCCCCAGAAAATAGTTACATATAATGCTCAAGCATTCAAATCTATGGCAATGACAAGTTTTTGTCATAAGTACAACATTTTTTGGGGGCATTCTACAACTTATTATCCTCAGGGAAATGGGTTGGTTGAATCGTCCAACAAAATCTTGATGAATATAGCCAAGAAATTATTAACGGAAAATAAGAAGGATTGGCATGTCCACCTAAAGTATGCCTTATGGGCAAACCAAATCGGTACTAAGAAATCAATAGGCATGTCTCCTTTCCAAATGGTTTATGGCACCGATGTTGTTCTCCTTATTAATCTAGCTCTTCTAGTAATGAAATTATGGCAAGAAAAAATGAAGATCTGAATGATGTGACGAGGAGGATAAATCAAATAATCAAGGTCCAACAGAACCGAGCCAAAGTCGGCAACAGACTTCAAAAATATCAAGATAATATGAAATCCCTTTTCGACAAAAAGGAAAAGGACAGGGAATTTATGCCTAGTGATTTAGTTTTGAAATGGGATACCAGGAAAGAAGATGTGGGTAAACACAACAAGTTTGATCATCTCTGGTTTGGACCATTCAAGATTGCATCTACAGAGGGGAAGTATTCTTTCCTATTGGAGAATCTAGACATGAAAGTTTTTTACGCCCCTATCAATGGGAGCTATCTGAAACAATTCATGCAATAAACATGTTCCACTGTACCATTGTATATACTATTTTTTTTTTTTTCTTCCACATTTTTGTCCCTTTCCATAGATTATCTAAATTGTACTTTTTAAATAAACCTAGTTTTATTTAGTAATCCGAAAAGAAAAAATAAGATGTTTGTACTGCATATCGTTTCTATGTTACAGAACCCTCTGATTATTTCCTCTTTGCAGAATTCTATTGTCATATGGCTAATAAGGAGATAGTGGAACACAATGCTTAGTTTCAAAATATTTGTTTTCTCTCGAAACAGGTGAAGCATTAACAATTGTCTTGGTTGAAAATACAAATGAAATTTAGGTATGAACTTCTATATTTATTCTCCGGACAAAAATGCTAAAAAGAATATCTTATAAAGTATTAATAAGGTTGTACTCATGTGAAAATGATCACCTGGTCAAATATTAGAAAGATATAAGTCTCTAAGATTTCTGAATCAAATAATACAAAGAGAAAGAAAATAAAATAAGAAAAATTGATAATCAAGAAGTAAGCTTACATGGAAATAAGATCCCTTTCAAAACCTTTGACTACTCATTTTTTTCCCATCTAGCTTATCTGAAAGCCTTTATTCTAGCCTGATTTGCAGTCCCTGACCTTAAATCTTCACAGAAGGAAATATTTCACCTTGACTCACCAAGCTTAAAGAACCAGATCTTCAAAACAAGAGTGGGAGAAAATATTTATGATTCCCCTAATTTTAACTGAAAGAAAGTATGTCTAGGTTAATCCTGACTACTTTAGCCCTTCTATCAGAATTGAACTGATTAGTTTTTCTCAAGGAAAATCCCTGGAAAATAAAAATTCTCCCGTAAGAACTTCCCTAGAGGCGAAGGTGTTTTGAAGGTCGGAGAGGATTAGTCTAGAGTAAATCAAAGTGAGTTGACAAACCATCGTTGCTAAATTATAAACAGATATCATCCCTCGTATGTTGTATACAAATTGATTGCCCCCACTTGAGAAATATTAAAAAATGAGACAGATGGTGAAAGGAAATTCATAATTTCATTTGCCCCATTCTGTCCAAAGAGATGATGAAAGGAAATTCATTTAAATTATTTCCCTCATCTAAGCAAAGCGCAGATTGAAGTGGTGAAAGGAAATTCAATGGGAAATGTAGATAACTTCATGGGGTACTGAACAGGCTCGCTAATAGTGAAGCAATGTCTATGATATCTACAAGGTTGTTATACATGTATATAATGTGCTCTGGTAGCTATTTCTCTTTTCGAAAAGATTTACATTCTAAACCAATAAGGGACTCCCTAAACTAAATTGTTAAATTTACTTTACCTTGATGTGAACAAGATCGACCAGAGTCTGATAGATCGGTTAAGGTTGTTTTGATTATCCTAAATAGATTCGAAATTAGTTTCAGGAAAAGGGAAACTTTTAGTAGCCTAAACTTAGGATCGGTGAATGATTGAGTTTTTGAAAGTTTTCTGAGACACAACTGAAGTTTAATATCCTTCTGTATGATTTTTCAAAAAGTGTTTCCCAAAAACCCAATGATGACTCCATTTACCCAATAAAGGAAATTGGTCTAATGTTCTTCCACGCCTCGCAGGGAGACGTTATCCCCAGATGGAGCCTATGTTGGAACACATTTAAAATTATACGCCTGGAGCTTTACCCTACCCTTTTTACTCTACCTCAGAGTTGGTTTCCAAATGATAAATCAATTTTGTTTTTTAGCCTTAAAGCGCGCACGAGGTCCACCGTCGATTAAGTTTACCTGTTGATTGAATGATTCCTTTTTCCCCGAGTGTTTTGGAGCAACCTAACTATTAAAGGGTCAAGCCACTAGAGACTACTTCGGAGTCCCGTACTTTGGGTGTTTCGGCATATCGCAACTTCCAAGTCTCGATACCCAAAAGGTCTTCAAAAATTCCTAGTCACCGTACACGTATGCCTTCCTAAGATTTGGCACGTTATTATGGGTAGTTGCCCGATGAAGTTTTAATAAAATTAATTTTCCAATGTACGAAACAGTAAATACCAAAAAATCTAAATCCCAATTAAAAGTTAAATAATAACTTCGTGTGTTTGGAGTTTGGATATTCGCCATTCATCACACTCTAAGTTCGTGAAGTATGAACTTCCAAAATGCCTTAAGCACTAAGCAGGGTTAATTAAAATTAAAGATAATTATCTCGTGATTAACTTTTCGCTAAATCTTAGCTCAGGTAAATTCAAATTTTATTCATCCAACCTCCTGATTGTGAACCACTAAACATTAATGGAATTAATAATGGATATACGACAATGATTTCAAATAAGATCGTGGATCACTGCCTAGATATTTTCATTAAGGAAAGTGAATACATTGTCAGTAAAGGTATTCGTAAAGTCGATACACTTAAGGTGAATAACGATATTGGAGTTTGAATTCTAATTTGCATTTCTCACAAAACAACAAGTTTTAGCAAGCTAAGAAATTTACGCATTTCCCTATAATAGGTAGCACAATTCTGAGCTTACTACTATCATGGCTCCGCGGAAAATAGCTAAAGCAGCTAGTGAAAGCACGAACCCGAATGCAAATGTCCTTTCAGACACCTCGCCGAGAGCTATAGATACTGTGAAAACCTAGAAACAGGTGTTTTATATCCTACAACACGAGTTGATTAACTGCCCGGAAGAATCGAGCTATGACGTGACTGAAACTCAGCCAACGAAGCTCAAATATATAGCTCAATTAGAGTTGCATAAAATAGTCGCTCGACCAAGGATCATGCCATATAACGAAATGATAAGTTGGGCCCTGGAGAACGTTAACGTCTCAACCAGGAGCATCCACAATTCACAGAAAGTTGTTGTTGGTTCTTTCCGACCGGAGAATATAAAGGTGATGTACAAATTATCCCCAGTTTTCAAACACAGTTACAATTTCTCTTTCCTAAAAGAGTTTGACGAAGAATAGTGCATGCAATATCGAAAGAACTACCCTGATTTAATGAAAGAATAGTGGGCACGCCATGAGAAATTCAGAGTAGACACCCATGGAAAATATTCCACTGCATCATTAGACATTCATATGATGTATGTAGCCATGATGTTATTTAGACTTTTCGGGAAATAAAACTTTGCTCACTTCTTGTTACCATGGGTACCAATCATGCATGAAGTTCCAGAAGGTTTTTCTTTCAATTGGGACAAGATATTATCAAACAGTTTGGCCAAGGAAATCACAGAGTATCAGTCGTTGAAAGCCAAAGGGAAACATGCCCGTTTCTACATGTCGGCATACATTATGGATGCAATTTGTTTTATTACGTTGTTTCCTTTGATGTGTTGGAGCTGGACTCCAACCAATGTTGAGCCCATACATTTCTATCACTCCAAGTTGTGGGAGGATAAAGCGAAAGATTTCTTCTACGAAATATGAAACTATGTGGTGGTGTTGGTGCATATCTCTCTCTACGGTTGCCCTTCCCCCAGGATTTTAGACAATATCATGACCAAACTGGGGAAAATAGCAGACTCGTATATTGAGGAACATTTCTCCTACATCAGGGTTTATGGGTGTTCAGTTCCCCCACATGCTTTACCAAAGTTTCTACCAGATCATTTGGTGTGTCGAGAGGTAGCATATCAAACTGTGACAAGGGGAATCAGTAAAGAATTAAATGTAGCACAAAAAAATGTATGGCCAACCTTCCCTTTACAAATTGGTATGTTCTCATTGTTATATTTTGGCCACTCGAAAGTGGAGGCCGCAACCCTAGAAGACATTAAGCTGGTTGATATTGAGTTCAAGAAGCATGATCCCCAGAATATCGTGACAAACAACCCGGCTCTATACAATCTAAAGAGATACGAGAATGAATATTCCCCATAGGATGAAATATTCCTGGGAGTAAGGTTGTACCAGGAAGTGTTGAACATAGCCCAAACTCTGGCTCCAGATCAATTAGTTGAGTTCTACAATTTCCAGAGACATCGAAGAAATAGTCTGCCTAAAGTCTTACAGGGAGAAACCCAGACACCTCCATCTATACAGGAAGTTACGACTCAGGTTTTAGAAATAGGAGGTTCTAGCGAATAGGATGCTCAAGGGAATCCGAAGAAAAATGAATTTTTAACGCAGAAGGGGGATACTGCATTGTCAAATCCACCAGGCGATCAAGCAAAAGCTCAATCTGAAGCTTTGATAAAAAAGGGACAGGATACATCATTCTCCACACCAAATAAATCGACTACTAACACAGCAGGCCAACATCCATCCACTGAGATAGGTAGCCCTATAAAATCATTAACACCCTTACAGTCAAGCCGAGGAAATCGAAATGTTGAAGTCATACATATTTATAGAAGACCTTACTCCTATTGTCGTAGAAGAAATGCCTCCCTCAAACTTCTTTTTCAACAAGAAGAGGAGGGCCATAGTTAAAAGAGAGATGCATCAAAAGGACAACACAACTATCAAAAGACACAGAGTGTTGTATGATGTACATGCCTTATATGAGACATAATTCGCTATGGAAATGGTCGGCTTATTGGGAGCTTTTGCCACAACAAATCAATGTTTAGTAGGGAATCTAACAGAGTAGATGAAACAGAGCAATCTGTTAGTAAGACAGTTGTAGGACCAGATGACAACCATGGAAAGAGATGTGAGAAATCAAATGAATAAGGATTTTGAAAATATCAGAGCCAATGACAGACAAGAAATTCAACAACTCAAAACTAGCCTTGATGCAAATTCAGAGGCCAATAGATAATTAGACACTCAACAAGAATAATTGATCAAACAAATTCAGGCCAAGATAGATTTAGCTAAAGTTACAACTATGGATATGGTAGCTTTCTGAGCTCAAGCGTTGAAGGTGCACGAAAAGATGGAATTAGCCCAGCAAAACCTTTTCACGAAAGTAGAATCTATTCAGAGTTGTTATCGAGTGGCAGACCTTTCTCTAAATAACATTTACATTAAGGAGAGAGAAGCCACTACAGCTCGAGCTATGTTCCAGGAGGCCATTTTAATAGCAGCAAAGGATGAAGTAGAAACGACCCCTCGATTGTCTCTTTCCGAGCAAACTCAAGGCGACATAATCCTGAAGACCTGGGAAGAAAATTTGGCTGAAAGAAAAATATTATCCCGGGAAGTGAATAAGGATTGTGAAGAAGCATTGTCTTCACTCAACAAAGGGTTGTTGGACATTGAAAGAGATAGTATCTCTAAGGCCCTGGGGCAGATCGACATAGCGAAAAATCAACTTAATTCCAAGACAAGCATAGAAGAATCTCGGGCGAACATCCAACAATTGAAAAAAATCGACCTTATCAAGGTTAACAAGTGTATAGTAAATCCCAGTTTACAGCTACAGGTTGTATCTTTGGAAGCAAGGAAAATACAGGATAGGTTGCCTCATATAGAAAAGAAGTTGTATATTTTCGAGGCAAATCAAACAACAAAACCTTCCAGGTTAGTAGTGCAGTTAGTAAGTAGATGTATCCAATGTGTCGAAAACGGGAAAGCCAACACATCTGGAAATAAATGAGACAATCTGATCATAATATTTACAAAGGTCATAGTCAGGTGCCAACTATTTCCAAGATGGAATATATGGATAAGAAACGTCTCTACGTGCAGGCGAAGAGATAGAGGAGGTGTAGATGTAACCTTTCAGTTTTGCATGTTGTAATATTTAATACTTTCTATGAGAAGTCCAATTGTTTCAGGTTGAGACATTTTGTATAAATACATAAATCAAAGACTTATTTCAAGCTGCTTCTTGCCGATTGTAACAGAGAAGACTCTCCTTATAGAGTATTAATACAATTGCATACATGGATTCCAAGTTTTGTTCAAATATGGGTTATGTGTATATTTGTCTTCCATTAGTCATTTTTCTTTATGCATTCCTGAATAAATGTTGATTCCAATTTAGTACTACAACTACTGAAATATTATCGTATCAGTAATTTAATGAGTAAGCATCTTTTTCCTCTGTATTTATTGTGAGTAATACAAGACCTGCTTGTTGTGTGGATTACTGCATTTTTATGCTTTATTCGAGGTTATACTAATCTACTTTATTATATTGCTACAAGGTGGGACTCTTCTTTAATTGATGCCCTGCTTTGTTTCACAGTTTTTGTAATTTTCCCTCATATCATTTATTATTTCTATTTTGACTTAGATACAAAATACGGCCTCTGGTTGTTACATCGTTAATTTTATTAAGGAATGTTTCTCATACAACTGAGGTAGGAAAAGAATTTTAAAATACACTATTAAACAACTTTCCCGATTCCTGACATTATACTTTGAGCCTTAAGTTTAATCGCAGGACCAACATATTTTTGGCGTCATTGTTGAGGATGGAGAAACGAAGTTATTTTTCCCTAGGAAAACGACAAGACAACATTATGTATTTGATAGTGAACAAGGATTGAATACCGTATTAAGGCTATCCTTTATCTTTCACTTGGTGACTCCACCATCCTTAAATTGGCATTCAGTAGAAATAATACCAGGAAGAACCTTGACGATCAGTAGACTACCCCTGTATCTGATCCTGAAAGGTTGCTAAAACCAAAGGGATACCTTAAGTCGACTACCGCGTCGACAGGTAAGAAATACTCACACAAATCAATACTAAGGTTCCAGGAGAAGAATGAACCCCTGAAAAGAATATTAGACAAACGCCCTCTGTGGAAGCCTCAACTAGTCAGTCTGAACTTAAGCACGAGAACCTAGAGAAAGTTGTACACGAAATAAAGACTGAGTCTGACCCTTTTGATTCGCCAGACAATCCGAATAAAATATCCCCTTCCATACCAGCTATCGTTACCTTTATGTCTACCCCATCCTCACCCGAAGAAAAGGTTTCAGTTATCCTAAATCCTGAAGATTATAGTTTATACCATGTTTCGTCTCCTATTGGTTCACCAATCTATACATATTGTAAGTCTGAAGAAACCAGTCCACATTTTCCTTTCCCTCCGCTTTTAGACTTTGCATCTCCTAATGATCATTTTCCAAATCTCTTGCCATCTCATTCCGAAGAAGTTGAAAGGTCACCACTTTGGTCTCTAGAAGTTTTTGAGAACCCTCTTTTTAACTCTCGAATTTCATCCCCCCGAATTCCAATGGCTACGGTTGGAAGTGGTCATGGAGGTGGTGATGCTGGAGGAGGTGGCGCCGGAGGAAGGGGTGGTGTTGGAGGCAGGGGTGGTCAAGGACCACCTCCACCCCCTAGTATATTTTCTAAAGTAGCTTCCAGATATTCCCCTTTAGTCCTTCCTCCCATCCTTCATTACCTACCTGAAAATTACATGAAGAATTTACCAAAGTTTACAAGGGAAGGAGATTTAACAGCTACAGAGCACATAACTTTTTTTGACCAATTCGTTGATATCCTCGGTATTGAACATGAAGACGTATACTCAAGACTCCTAGTGAAAAATTTTGAGGGGAAAGTAAGAATATGGTTTAGAGGACTCCTGGTAGGATCCCTAAGGTCTTACGATGAGTTAGAAAATGCTTTTTTGTGACAGTGGGGGGAAAAGAAAGACCACTTGTACTATCTGACAGAATCTGGGGCTCTAAGGAAAAAAAATTCAGAAACAATCCTAGAATTCACCCAGAGGTTTAAAAAACTCTATCATAAGATCCCAACAGAAGTTAAACCCTCTCAACCTGCAGCTAAAGTGACATTCAAAGGGGATTTTGAGCCCGACTTTTAAGGGAAATAAGATATGCTATCCTCACGGGAATGCAAGACGATGCTATAGAAATAGATTCAAACATGATGGCATTAGGTAAACTAAAATCCAAGGTTGATACAGGAACCAAGGAACCTTGACGCTTCAGAGAACAAGCAAGAGCCTCCAGATCCGGAAAATCTGCAGAAGAAAAAATGGACGATATGGCTAAGATAATTAAAGATTTTTCAAATAAAATCTCTATAATGGAATTATACCAAGATAGACCTGGTCCATTTGCTAGAAAATATTTCAGGATAAATCCCAATGCCCAGACACAACAGAAACAAATAAAAAATGAAGATAAAAAAAATCAAGCTTTGTTTAAGTCCGAAAATTTTATAGAAGACGATATACATGATTACGAAGGGTTAGAAGAGGATGAAAATAAATTTGGTGATGAAGACAAGGAGCCTCATCTAACTAGAGAGGACTGCGAAAAATTTCTAGAACAAGAACCCATATTTAGCAATGAGGAAATTATAAACAACCTGGGAGAGTCTGCATATCAATGAATCGTCGACTCCATAATGGTCGAATTTCAACATAAGTATAATATAAGGCCCAGAGAAACAAGTACTACAGGTGCTCCACCAAAAAATATCTTATTAATAAACAAAGAAAATGAGGCAGCCCAAACTAAACAAACAGTTGAAAAGCAAGTTGCCCAAAATAAAAAGGTTGAAACCAAAGCAACACAAACCAAAAAAGTTGAAAATATAGAAACACAAACTTCTACTAGGGAATGGGAAAAAACGGTGGGAGGTTTTAGTTTAGAAAATGAAATAAAAAAAATTAAGATCCCCATGCCTCTGGTTGAGGTCGCTAAGAATCTGATTTATAAAAAACAGATCGCTAAAATGATTAACTTCTTAGATGCAGAATGTCATGCAGATGTAATAAATTTACAGGATGAAAATCCTACAATTATGTTTGGTCTGCATATTGAAAACACTAAGGATCATGTAGCTCCTTTCTATATTACCTAAACCGTGCATGATCATTTACTTCATAATTGTATGTTAGATTCTGGGGCCTCCCACAACTTAATGTCTAAAGTTATCATGGAAGTGTTGGGCCTTGAAATCACTAGACCTTACCGAGATTTATATTCTTTTGATTCTAGAAAGGTTAAATGTCTAGACATGATCAAGGATCTAGTAGTAAATATTGCACAAGTTCCGGTAAAGAGAATCCTTATGGATGTAGTTGTTGTTGACGTACCTGCCAAGTATGGCATGTTTTTATCTAGGTCCTGGGGTGCAAAACTCGGAGGATCGCTTCAACTGGACATGACATACGTAACTATACCGATTTTTGGTGGACAATTTAATTGGCTATACAGAGAGACTAGACTGGCATACACTATAAGTGACCCTCAAAACCCAAATAATTATCTAGTCTATGTCGTTGATCATGATCTAGGAAAATGTATTTTATCATTAGACGATGATTTTGATGACTGTATAGAAGAGGAAAATAAAAAATTAGAAAAAACACAGAAAAATGTAAATACTAGAAAAGGAATTTGGAAAAAAAAAATTGATGGCACTTCGTCCTGCGAATGGCCAGGGGCAGGAGTGTTATTTGTTTCACCCGAAGAAGAATATGTCATTCCCTTCTCATACAGACTATAGTGGGAAATCGATTACACAAATAATGTCTATGAATACAAGGCTCTGGTTTTAGGATTAGAGGCTGCTAGAAAACTAAAAATTGAAAATCTAATAGTTTATGGTGATGCAGAACTTATCGTAAAGAAAATAAAACAACAATATCAAGCTAAACATCCGAGATTAATGTCATACATAAATTGTTCCTGGGATCTAATCGATAATTTTTTCTTGTCTTTCAACATCCATCAGATCCCAAGGATGGAAAATCAATAAGCAGATTCCTTGGCCAAAGCGACTGCGACGTTTGTGCCTCCTACTGTCCTAAAGCTAAAGTATCACATAGAGATGAGACTCAGACCATAAATCCAAAATAATTTGCAACACTAGCAAGTCTTTGAAGACGATGAGTAGATTAAACAGTTTTTAGAAATGGTTGATGAATTCTCTGAGACTCATATAGATAAGAAAAACAAGAACGATCCCATCTGGATCATGCTACAAGATGAATATCCTGAAAAGTTCCAAGATAAGATCGCAAATCATTGGATGTTAATACTTAAGAATAATCAGATACCCAGATGTCTAATACCGCTAGAAAGACTGTTTGAAAAACAACATGCCCTTGAAGTCTACCCTACGACCTCAACCTGAGGAAGTTGAAGACTGTGACATAGGGAATAAAGAAGAACCTAAGATAGCCAATCTATCTAAATACCTTCCAGCTCAAGTAAAGAGTAAATATGATGAATTTCTTAAAAAATATAAAGATGGCTTTGCCTGTTCATGTGATGATTTAAAGACTTATGATACCTCTACGATAGAACATAAAATTCCCTTGAAACATGGTATCAAACCTTTTAGACAAAAGTTGAGACAGATAAACCCTATTCTCTTACCTGTAATAGAAAGAGAGGTCAAGAAGCTTCTTGACGCAAAGATCATTGTTCTGCTTAGATATTCTGAATGGGTGGAAAATCGGGTACCCGTCAGGAAGAAAAATGGAGAAATCAGACTCTGCGTGGACTTCATAAATTTAAATAGGTCATCATTAAAAGATAACTACCGAATTCCAAAAATGGATCATGTCCTAGAAAAGGTAGTGGGAGCTAATATAATGTTGATAATTGATGGCTTCTCATTTTATAACCAAATTGCAGTTCACGAAGATGATAAATAAAACACTGCATTCACTACTCCGTGGGGAACTTTAATGTATGATAAAATGTTGTTTGGTTTAATGATCGCATGTGCCACCTTCCAAAGAGAAATAGATATAGAATTCATCTGTGAGAGAGATAAGTTTGTCGTTATTTACTTAGATGATCTAACTGTTTTCTCGAATTCTGATGCAGAACATCTGGTCCATCTCAAACAAACCTTTGATAAATGTAGAAAATTTGGTTTGTCTCTTAACCCTAAAAATTCTCATTTTGCTATGCAAGAAGGAAAACTTTTGGGTCATATAGTTTGGAAATATGGAATTAAGATCGATCCCAAGTGAATCGAAGCTATTGATACAATAAACATTCCTAGAAATAAAAAAGAAATCCAATCCTCTTTAGGGAAAATAATTTTTTTAAGAAGATTTGTCCCTAACTTTGTTGATATTGTCAAATTGATCACAGATATGCTAAAGAAAGAGAGTGAAATCAAATGGACTGTCGAAGCTAAAGAATCATTCGAATGAGTTAAAAAATCTATAAGCGAAGCTTCGGTACTGGATAGTCTTGACTATACTACAGAATTCCAGATCTTCTCTTTCACATCTAAACATATTATCGCAGTTGTACTCCTACAAAAGAACGAAGAAGGTTTCGAACAACCGATAGATTTTTTCAAAAAAAGTCTCAGATACGCTGAAACTAGATACGACATACTGGAAAAACAAGCCTACGCGATGGTGAAACCCCTTAAAGCCTTCAGAAAATGTGTACTGCACTCTAGAATAATCGCATATGTGCCAACAAGCTTTGTCAAAGATATATTGGTACAACCAGACAGTGACGGTAGGATGGGTCGGTGGTTATAAAAAAATCAAGAGTTCGATCTAGAGGTTAAACCGACCAAGCTGGTTAAAGGTCATGGCCTGGAAAAATTATTAGCAGAGTCGAATTTCAGAGTACTTGGGGTAAACCACCTGGAATCGTATGAGTCTATTCCATACATGGGAGAGCTTGATAACCAAAACCTCGCAGTTCATATCGAAGAGAAATATTCTTCCTCTGACTGGTACCATGATATCATTGCATATCTCCTCACTCTTCAGTGTCCGAGCGATATGACTCCATCAAAGGCCCGAACATTAAAACTACATGCAGTTAAGTATTGTATTATTGAGGGACAATTGTACTGGAATGACCCCTTAGGTTTCTTGCTACGTTTCTTAACCGAACCTGAAACAAAGGATGTCACAAATGAATTTCACAAGGGAGTGTGTGGAGGACATCACGCCTGGAGGGCCACAGCCTACAAGATCCCGAGAGCTGGATATTATTGGCCGAAATTATTCACTGATGTGAATGCTAAATTCAGAGCTTGCAACCCTTGCCAACTATTATCTGGCAATCAAAAACTCCCTGCACTACCTTTGGTCCCAGTTAAATTAGAATCTCCTTTTCAACAATGGGGCCTGGACTTCATTGGAGAAATCCACCCGCAATAAAGCGCCCAACACAAGTGAATTCTGACTTCTACCGATTATTTCACAAAATGGGTGGAAGCCATTCCAACTAGAAATACCACAAACTTGGTAGTTATAAACTTTTTGGAGGAAAATATAAAATCCAGATTTGGTTGTCCCTGGAAAATAGTTACAGATAATGCTCAAGCGTTCAAATCTATGGAAATGATAATTTTTTGTCAGAAGTACAACATTGTGTTGGGGCATTCTACAGCGTATTATCCTCAGGGAAATGGGTTGGTTGAATCTTCCAACAAAATCTTGATGAATATAGTCAAGAAAGTATTAAGGAAAAATAAGAAGGCTTTTCATGTCCACCTAAAGTACGCCTTATGGGCAAATCAAATTGGTACTAAGAAATTAATATGCAGGTCTCCTTTCCAAATGGTTTATGGCACCGATGTTGTTCTCCCTATTAATCTATCTCTTCTAGTAATGAAACTGTGGAAAGACTCAAAGGAAGAGTCGAATGATGTGACGAGGAGGATAAATCAAATAATCGAGCTCCAACAAAACCGGTTTGAAGTCGACGACAGACTTCAAAAATATCAAGATAATATGAAAGCCCTTTTCGACAAAAAGGCAAAGGACAAGGAATTTATGCTTGGTGATTTAGTTTTGAAATGGGATTCCAGGAAAGAAGATGCAGGTAAACACAACAAGTTTGATCATCTCTGATTTGCACCATTCAGGATTGCATCTACAGAGGGGAAGAATTATTTCCTATTGGAGAATCTAGACGGGAAAAGTTTTGACGCCCCTATCAATGGGCTCTATCTGAAACATTTCATGCAATAAACATGTTCCACCGTACCATTGTATATACCGGTTTGGTTTTTGTTTTCTTCCACATTTTTGTCCCTTTCCGTAGATCATCTAAATTGTACTTTTTAAATAAACCTAGTTTTATTTAGTATTCTGAAAAGAAAAAAATAAGATGTATGTACTGCATATCATTTCTATGTTACAGAACCCTCTGATTATTTTCTCTTTGTAGAATTATATTGTCAGATGGTTGATAATGAGATAGTGGAACACAACCCTCAGTTTCATAATATTTGTTTTCTCTCGAAACATGTGAAGAATTAACAATTGTCTTGGTTGAAAATACAAATGAAATTCAAGTATGAACTTCTATATTTATTCTCTGGACCAAAATGCTAAAAATAATATCTTATAAAGTCTTAATAAGGTTGTACTCATGTGAAAATGGTCAACTGATGAAATATTAGAAAGATATAAGTCTCTAATATTTCCAAATCAAATAATACAAAGAGAAAGAAAATAAAAATAAGAAAATTTGATAATCAAGAAGTAAGCTTACATGGAAATAAGATCCCTTTAAAAACCTTTGACTACTCGTTCTGTTACCATATAGCTTATCTGAAAGCCTTTATTCTAGCCTAATTTGTAGTCCCTGACCTTAAATCTTCACAGAAGGAAAGATTTCACCTTGACTCACCAAGCTTAAAGAACCAGATCTTCAAAACAAGAGTGGGCGAAAATCTTTACGATTCCCCTAATTATAACTAAAAGAAAGTATGTCTAGGATAATCCTGACTACTTTAGCCCTTCTATCATATTTGAACTGATTAGTTTCTCTCAAGGAAAATACCTGGAAAATAAAAATTCCCTCATAAGAACTTCCCTAGAGGTGAAGGTGTTTTGAAGGTCAGACAAGATTAGTCTAGAGTAAATCAAAGTGAGTTGATAGACCATCATTGCTAAATTATAAATAGATATCATCCCTCATATGTTGTATACAAATTGATTTCCCCCACTTCAGAAATATTAAAATATGAGACAGATGGTGAAAGAAAATTCATAATTTGATTGTCCCCATTCTATCCAAAGAGATGATGAAAGGAAATTCATTTAAATGATTTCCCTCATCTCAGAAAAGCGCAAATTGAAGTGGTGAAAGGAAATTCAATGGGAAATGTAGATAACTTCATTCTGGTATTGAACATGCTCACTGACAGTGAAGCAATGTTTATGATATCTACAAGGTTGTTATACATGTATATAATGTGCTCTGGTATCTATTTCTCTTTTTGACAAGATTTACATTCTAAACCAATAGGGGACTCCCTAAACTAAATTGTTAAATTTACTTTACCTTGATGCGAACAAGATCGACTAGAGTCTAATAGATCGGTTAAGGTTGTTTTTATTATCTTAAACAAATCCAAAATCAGTTTCAGGAAAAGGGAAACTTTTAGTAGCCTAAACTCAGGATCGGTGAATGATTGAGTTTTTGAAAGTTTTTTGAGACACGGTTGAAGTCTAATATCCTTCTCTATGATTTTTCAAAAAGTGTTTCCAAAAAACCCAATGATGACTACATTTACCCAATAAAGGCACTTGGTCTACTGATCTTACACACCTCACAGGGAGACGCGATCCCCAGATGGAGCCTATGTTGGAACACATTTAAAATTATAAGTCTGAAGCTTTACCCTACCCTTTTTACTCTACCTTAGAGTCGGTTTCCAAATGATAAATCAATTTCATTTTTTAGCGTTAAAGCACGCACGAGGTCCACCGTCGATTAAGTTTACCCGCTGATAGAACAATTCCTTTTTCCCCGAGTGTTTTGGAGTCGCCTGACTATTAAAGGGTCAAGCCACTAGAGACTACTTTAGAGTCCGGTACTTCAGGCGTTCAGACATATCGCAAATTCAAAGTCTTGATACCCGAAAGGTGTTAAAAAATTCCTAGTCACCGTACACGTATGTTTTCCTAAGCTTTGACACGTTATTATGGGTAGTGGCCCAACGAAATTTTAATAAAATTAATTTTCCAATGTACGAAACAGTAAATACCTAAAAATATAAAACCCAATTAAAATTTAAATAATAACTTCACGTGTTTGGAGTTCAGATATTCGCCATTCATCACACTCTAAGTTCGTGAAGTCCGAACTTCCGAAATGCCTTAAGCACTAAGCAGGGTTAATTAAAATTAAAGATAATTATCTCGTGATTAACTTTTCGCTAAATCGTATCTCAGGTAAATTCAAATTTTATTCATCCAACCTCCCGATCGTGAACCACCAAACATTAATGGAATTAATAATGGGTATACGACAATGATTTTAAATAAGATCGTGAATCGCTGCCCAGATCTTTTCATTAAGGAAAGTGAATACATCGTCAGTAAAGGTATTCGTAAAGTTGATACACTTAAGGTGAATAACGATATTGGAGTTTGAATTCTTATTGCATTTCTCGCAGAACAACAAGTTTTAGCAAGCTAATAAATTTACGTGTTTCCTTGTAACATGTAGCATAGTTCTGAGCTTACTACTATCATGGCTCCGTGGAAAATAGCTAAAGCGGCTGGTGAAAGAACGAACCCGCACATAGATTTCCTTTCAGACACCTCGTTGAGAGTTGTAGATACCGTGAAAACCTGGACGCAGGTGTTTGATATCCTACAACATGATTTGATTAATTGCTCGAAAGAATCAGGCTATGAGGTGATTGAAACTTAGATGACGAAGCTCAAATATATAGCTCAATCAGAGTTGTATAAAATAGTCGTGTGACTGAGTCTCATGCCATATAACGACATGATAGGCTGGTCCCTGGAGACCGTTAACGTCTCAACCAGGATAATCCACAATTCACAGAAAGTTAAAGTTGGGTCTTTCTGACCAGAGCATATACATGTGATGTACACATTATCCCCAGTTTTCAAACACAATTACAATGTCGCTTTCCTAAAAGAGTTCGACGAAGAAGAGTGCACACAATATGGAAAGAACTACCCTGACTTAATCAAAGATTGGTGGGCACGCCCTGATAAATTTGGAGCAGACACCCATGGCATATATGCCATTGCATCATTAGACGTTCATATGATGTATGTAGCCATGATGTTATGTAGAATTTTTGGGAAAGAAAACTCTGCTCACTTTATGTTACCATGGCTACCAATCATGCATGAAGTTGCATAAGGTTTTTCTTTCAATTGGGCCAAGATATTATCGGACAATTTGGCCAAGGAAATCACATAGTATTAGTCATTGAAAGACAAAGGGAAACTTGCCCCTTTCTACATGTCGGCATACATTATGGATGCCATTTGTTTTATGACGTCGTTTCCTTTGATGAGATGGAGTTGGACTCCGACCAGCGTTGAGCCCATACATTTCTATCACTCCAAGCTGTGGGAGGATAAAGAGAAATATTTCTTCTACGAAATCTACAACTATGTGGTGGTGTCATTGCATATCGCTCTCTATGGTTGCCCGCCCCCCAAGATTTCAGATAATATCATGACCAACCTGGGGAAAATAGTGGACTGGTATATTGAGGAAAATTTATCCTACATCAGGGTTTATGGGTGTTCAATTCCCCCACATGCTTTACCAAATTTTCTATCAGATCGGTTGGTGTGTCGAGAGGTAGCATATCAAAATGTGACAGGGGGAATTAGTAAAGAATTAAAAGTAGGGCAGAAAAATGTATGGTCGACCTTCCCTTTACAAATTGGTATGTTCTCATTGTTAGATTTCGGTCACTCAAAAATGGATGTCGCAGCCCTATAAGACATTAAGTTGGTTGATATTGAGTTCAAGAAGCATGATCCCTAGAAGATCGTGACAAACCACATGGATCTATACAATCTAAAGAGATATGAGCATGAATATTCCCCACTGGATGAAATATTCTGGGGAGTAAGGTCGTACCAGGAAGTGTTGAACAGAGTTCGAACTCTGGCTCCAGATCAATTAGTTGAGTTCTACAATTTCCAGAGACACCGAAGAAATAGTTTGCCTAAATTCATACAAGGAGAAACCCAGACACCTCCATCTATACAGGAAGTTACGACTCAGTTTTTAGAAATAGGAGGTTCCAGCGAACAGGATGCTCAAGGTAATCCGAAGAAAAATGAAGTTTTAACACAGAAGGGGGATACTGCATTGTCAAATCCACCAAGCGATCAAGAAAAATCTCAATCTGAAGCTTTGATAAAAAAGGGACATGATACATCATTGTCCACACCAAATAAACCGACTAATAACATAGCAGGGCAACAACCATCCACCGAGATAGGTAGCCCTATCAAATCATTAACACCCTTACAGTCAAGCCAAGGAAATCCAAATGTCGAAGTCATATTTATAGAATGCCTTACTCCTATTTCCACAGAAGAAATGTCTCCCTCAAACTTCATTTTCAACAAGAAGAGGAGGGCCATAGTTAAAAGAGAGACGCATCAAAAGGACAATGCAACAATCAAAAGACACAGAGTGTTGTATGATGGGCAGGCCTTATATGAGATAAATTTCGCTATGGAAATGGTCGGCTCATTGGGAGCTTTTGCCACAACAAATCAGTGTTCAGTAGGGAATCTAGCAAAGCAGATAAAATAGAGCAATCTGTTAGTAAGACAGTTGTAGGACCAGATGAAAACAGTGGAAAGAGATGTGAGAAATCAGATGAACAAGGATTTTGAAAATATCAGAGCATGTGACAGACAGAAAATTCAACAACTCAAAACTATCCTTGATGAAAATTCACAGGCCAATAGAGAATTATCCACTTAGCAAGAAGAATTGATCAAACAACTTCAAGCCAAGATATATTTAGTTGAAGTTACAATTGTGGAGATGGAATCTTTCCGAGCTCAGGTGTTGGAGTTGCACGAAAATATGGAATTATCCCAGCAAAACTTTTTCACGAAAGTAGAAGTTGTTCAGAGTTGTTATCGGGTGGCATACCTTTCTCTAAATAACATTTACATTAAGGAGAGAGAATCCACTACAACTCGAGCTATGTTCCAGGAGGCCATTTTAATAGAAACAAAGGATGAAGTAGCAAAGGCCCCTTGATTATCTCTTTCTGAGCAAACTCGAGGTGACATAATCCTGAAGACTTGGGAAACAAATCTAGTTGAAAGCAAAAGATTAGCCTCGAAAGTGAATAAGGCTTTTGAAGAAGCATTGTCTTCACTCGACAAAGGTTTGTTGGACGTTGAAAGAGATAGTATCTCTGAGGCCCTGGGGCAGATCGACATAGCGAAAAATCAACTTAATTCCAAGACAAGCATAGAAGAAGCCTGGATGACCATCCAACAATTGAAACAAATCGACCTTATCCAGGTTAACAAGTGGATAATCAATCCCAGTTTACAGCTACAGGTTGTATCTTTGGAAGCAAGGAAAATACAGGATAGGTTGCCTCATATAGAAAAGAAGCTATATATTTTCGAGGCAAATGAAACAACAAAACCTTCCAGGTTAGTAGTGTAGTTAGTAAGCAGATGTATCCAGTGTGTCGAATACGGGAAAGCCAACACATCTGGAAATAAATGAGACAATCTGAGCATAATATTCACACAGGTCATAGTCAGGTGCCAGTTATTTCCAAGCTGGAAGATATGGAGAAGAAACGTCTCTACGTGCAAGAGAAGAGACAGAGGAGGTGTAGATGTAACCTTTCAGTTTTGCATGTTGTAATATTTAATACTTTCTATGAGAAGTCCAATTATTTCAGGTTGAGACATTTTGTATAAATACTTAAATCAAAGACTTATTTCAGGTTGCTTCTTGCCAATTGTAACAGAGAAGACTCTCCTTATAGAGTATTAATACAAGTGCAGACAGGGATTCCAATTTTTTTTCAAATCTAAGTTATGTGTCTCTTTGTCTTCCATTACTCATTTTTCTTTACCTGCTTGTTGTGTGGATTATTATATTTTTATGCTTTATTCGAGGTTATAATAATCTACTTTCTTCTAGTGCTACAAGGTGGGACTCTTTTGTAATTGATGCCCTACTTTGTTTCATGCTACAAGGTGGGACTCTTTTGTAATTGATGCCCTGCTTTGTTTCATAGTTTTTGTAATTTTCCCTCGTATCATTTATTATTTAGTCATTAAGGAATTTTTCTCATACAACTGAGGTAGGAAAAGCATTTTAAAACACACTATTAAACAACTTTCTTGATGCTGACATTATACTTTGAGCCTTAAGTTTAATCTCAGCACCAACAGGAAGCTCGTTTAATCTCAGCACCAACAGGAAGCTCTAGTAAAAAGGCACTGGGTCAAATGCACTTGGTGCTGGTGATGGTGGTTAAGTTGCTACTACTGGGATGGACCTGGATATCATTAGCTCAGCCCAACTAGGAATACTGGAAGGGAAATAGCCAGGTGCCAGAGAAGCAAGCTCACTCTCTCGGTAAACTCTCGCACTGTTAACATGTACATTTAGAATTCGATTTCTCTTTACTAGAATATAGATGATGATAATATTATATGACTATAATCCCATGTTTACACGTATCAGTAATTTGAAAAAAACATGGCCAAACATGTAGCACGTGTCTCGAAGATTGAATCTCGTGAATTAACAAATGTGAACTGATAAATAAACGTGTAGCATATCAATGGCATGCAAACCCTTTTTCTGATAGCCAGCATTAGATTTGGATATGTTTCAAGAACTGGAGGTGGAGGTGGAGGCTGAGATGCAGGCTAGCTGGAAGGGAGCATTTCCCTTTACTATGAGATGTCTATTATGCTTCTACAATGGGAATATCTACGTCCTTCTGATTTTTCATCTTGGTCCTAGCCTTCAACTTCGAGGTAAATTCCTTTTGAAGTTAGGGATTTTTCGGCTCTTGATCACTGCGCTTTCTTCATGCCTTGATTTCTTCTTTCATGTCTTCAACTAAATCAAGAGACTCAATCGAGACTAAATCAAGAGACTTATGTTGCCACAAAAATTGGCATTTTTTTTGGTCTGTGTTCTGCATGCTTGGATCCCAATAAGTGGTATCAAAGCTGAGATCGAGTGAAATTAGTGACCGGAGGATATAGGCTGTGAAGGGGTCGCGGTGATGAAAGAGGCATGGTGGAAAATCATGATATTAGACAGATTATGCTTGGAAAGCACCGATGGGTGGATGAGTGCCACAATTGAGTGAAGAAGTTTTAGAGAAGCGAGATCAGTTCCATTGGTCTAAACTGACGACCTTCGCTGCAGTTGGAGCGACCAAAATATCATGTCGAACTTCACAAACCCAGTGGTGTGGGAATGAACAGTTAGAGGCAATTTTGTTGACAGAGATCACGGGGATATGAAAATTGAAGAAATGAAGGGCCATCAATTATTTGCTTGTTTATAATGAACTCCAATGTTATTAGAGTAGCACAGCCACATAATTGTGGTTGATCAACCCCCAAAGGTTGATAAAAGAATTCTTTAAAGAATATATTAAATTTTATTATTGATTAACAAATAAACGGTTGGGCTTCATTTCTCTGTGTTAATATTTTAATTTCTGTTAATCTCTTGGTTGATAAGATGAAAAGAATTCTTTAAAGAATATATTAAATTTTATTATTGATTAACAAATAAACGGTTGGGCTTCATTTCTCTGTGTTAATATTTTAATTTCTGTTAATCTCTTAGGTGGCAATCAATGAGCTATCAAAGTAATTTTTAAGTATGATTAGGTAAATGTAAAAAAGTAAACACATAAGCTGATGTCTTTATAATAGCTAGGAAGTTACTGATTGAAATCACAGCCATTTATTTTGTGTGACTACTAAGAATATTCCAGCCATATTTAATCATGTCCATAGAAAACTTATTAAGCACTAAACTCCTATTAAATCTGCCCATTGTCAATAGGTGTACACCTTTCGACTGTCAATAAGTGTACACCTTTCGACGTAACAAGATATCATCGTTCTTGTGTTTTTATACTCAATGTAGTTGCTATGTACAGAGTCATGCCCAATATAGGGTGCATAATGCTTAGAGTGGGAATCTCTTTGCAAATACGGTTGTTCCTCCGTACCTGGCAGTGCATAAAACCCTTGAGATGGCGTCTTTATCTGGGTTTGGTTGCAGCACTGACCATCCGATGGCCTTTCCTTTCCGAGACCTAATAGTTCAATAGAGTGCAATCATGTAGACAAAGGCCGAGTTTTTCTGGAGAAGATAAAGGGGCACCATGACTGTTGAAGCAGATTCTGAAGGCTTGATCCCATCGAGGGGCTGCAGAATCTCTTTGAAACAATTTTTTATTTTATTTTATGATTTCCTAAGAAATCCTGTTTCTGAAGGCGTCAACCATGGAGGCTACGTATCTTGCTCGACAGAGGACATGCGTCATCATTACAAAGGGGACGGGTGCAGAGTCTACGAGCAAGATCCAGAATTATTGTGCATACCAATATAATCGTGCATTTACTACAGTGTCCTTTATCCATTTCCAAACTTCATTTGCAGATTCACATCAAACTTATTTTGCAGATTAACTATTGCAGATCATAATGCAGGTAAAGTTGTAGATTATAAAGTTTGCATATTATAATGTAGGAGAAGTTACAGATTATAATGTAGGTGAAGAGATCACCAACCACCTTCATGTGTATAGTTGTTCCTGTGCAAGGACCTTGCACAATTTGGGCTGGACAAAATTGGAGTTGTTCCGGTGCAAGGGCCTTACAGAATTTGGGCCGGAAAAAATTGGAGCTGGACAGAATTGGAGCTCGTATAGATGATCTACAGAAAGAAGTAGAAGTAGAAGGGAGATCAATGGAATAAAGAGCAGGAAATGGCACAAATAGAAAATGTTGGTCATGTCAAAAGAAGACAAAATTGGAGCTGGACAGAATTGGAGCTCGTATAGATTATCTACAGAGAGAAGTAGAAGTAGAAGGGAGAGCAATGGAATAAAGAGCAGGAAATGGCACCAATAGAAAATGTTGGTCATGGAAAAAGCAGACAAAATTGGAGCTGGACAGAATTGGAGCTCGTATAGATGATCTACGGAGAGAAGTAGAAGTAGAAGGGAGAGCAATGGAATAAAGAGCAGGAAATGCCACAAATAGAAAATGATGGTCATGGCAAAAGAAGAGAGGGTTGTGGCAAGAGTAGAGGAAAGGGCACCTATAGCAAAGCAGGTCGTGGAAATATCAGCAGAGCGTTGTGTCAAGAGCAATAGCAGACATGCAAAAACCTAAAGAAGTCAGTGCCACGTTAGAGCAGAAGCACACATGAAAAAACCTAAAAAAGTCAGTGCCACATTGAAGGATAAGATGTCGAAGGATAATGATCAGTTTTACATGGATTTAATATATGTTTAAAATATCAAACATTTGATGGTGGAGATTAATGTTAGTGCACAAGTTCGACATTAATCCACCTCCAAACAAAACAATACAAAGGTTTCTAAGTTTATACTTGGTTTTGTAACTTTGAAACAAAAAAAACAGCCCCTTGCCTTGAAATGAGGCCAAATAAGATGTTGAAGTTTAAACTTAGGATACAAATTAAATAATTTGGCAAAAATGTTACATGTTTTCAAAAACTTTAGGTTAAAACAGGTTGAATTACTTTGACCTACGTGCCAAACTAATGGAAAATCGATGAACCGATTATTATAATCCTTAGCCTAAAGGCAGGGACTAATAAGATAAATGTTAATTTAGTGATCGAGATGAAGAGGACGCAATATAAAAATGTAACAAAGAAAACTAGTGAATGTGAGAATTAACAAATATTATAGGGACTAATAAGATAAATGTTAATTTAGTGATCGAGATGAAGAGGATGCAATATAAAAATGTAACAAAGAAAACTAGTGAATGTAAGAAATAACAAATATTATAGGCAGAAAGATGTAACTGGATTTAATGTAGGAGGACAAGACATGAATTATTTAATGTGAATGTTAGAAGGTCAATCTTGTTAGAAAGGAAGTGATGTAAGAAGGTCAATTCCGTTAACATGGAAATGATGTAAGAAGGTTAATGTTGTTAATGGCGAAGTGATATGGCGACAAATGATATATTTGAGTTGTATAGAATGTTGCAACATAAACATATGAAGGTTTCTTTATAACATTTTAAAATGTGTTTTTTTTTTCGAGATCCAATTGATTTTGGTATCCACCTTATTGTTAGTTTGGTCATTGGTTATATAAATCTTCTTTTAATTGAAAAATTGAGTAATAAGGATATTTTGTATTTTAAGGAAAATAAGGCCACCAAAGCTCATTGATAAGTATTTTGGTATGCAAAAGGCCATAGAATCATACCTAATTTTTGAATTATTTTCCAAGCACACACACACACACACACACACACACACACACACACACACACATATATATATAATGAAGCACGGGAAACTCAATGGTAAACAAGGTAAACCATCAACCCTGATTATAGGTCTCGCTTAGGGGGAACCATGAGAGTCGAACATGTGACCAACAACAAGAAAGAAAACTCATGTCTAGATCTAGACCAATTGAGCTAACCCTCAAGGCTATATATATATATATGAATCACATTTGATGGGGATGATGTGTATGTGTTATGGGTGGTATAATCCTAAATTAGATTATATTGATGAATAACACATCTTAACGCACATTAAAATCTATAGTAACTCCTAATAACATAAACATTGTTGGACATAATTGTCATTGATGTCAACAGGAGAAGTAAATAACCATAAAGTTATGAAGGAAGAACATAGTGTAGAAGATGTCGTCGGGATCAGTGGAAGGATTGCACAATTGATCAAATGCACAGAAATGGTGAGAAGACTCAAGAATCGTCTGATCACTGTGAAAAGAACAGTTGTCGTTTGATCAGAAGTTGCATGTGGGCTTAAGGGTCACGAGAGGATCGTGACCATCGAAAATGATGAGAGTTTGACTATCCATATACCCGTCGACCGTGGGATCAAACCCAATTTCTTGTTGAGCAGTCGAATCATTTTCAAGTAGAAGGAACGTTGGATGATTGGTCAAACGACCATATTAAGTCGTGACCGTCGGATACGCAAGCGCATGAATCAACAACCATTATATTCAGGTAAGGTGCACCCAACTTAATACGTCGTTGAGACATGAGAGTGGTTTTAGGAGGACCCACACGA
>ML782850.1:66538-87799 GCA_009831015.1 Picea engelmannii | reverse complement strand
TTCAAAGAATCCAAGACAAAGACAAATCAGAAGCAAAATCCTCAATCTAATCATCATGAAGAATCTGATTTGGAAGAAGCCAATTTCATTAGAAAACTCCAAAAAGGTTCAGGGAAGTACAAAGGCAAGCTTTCATTCAAATGCTTTAACTGTTGAAAATTGGTCATTTTGCATCCAAGTGTCCTTACCCCAAGGAGGACCCTGAAGATCAAGAAAAAAAAAATATTCAATATAAGAAAAAGGAAAAACCCAACTTTAAGAAAAGGTTTTACAAAATATTATTCAAAAGAGGAAAACAACAATTCGTCTGAGTCCAGTGATAACAATGAATCTTACGATGATGAAGTCCTTTTCTTAGGTATTGAAGAGTCTAATGAAACAGAAAAAAATCAAATATGAAGAAGAGCTAGAAGATGAAGCAGAAGTCAATATGGAGGAAGAATTTCTCAGTGCTCTGAATGAATTAAGAAAATACAAAACCAGATATAGACACGTGAAAGGTTTTGTAGTTGAACAAAAAGAAAAATATGAACAAAAGGAAAAAGAAATGGAGAAAATCATGAGCAACCTGAGAAAACAAATCTTAGAAACAAATAAGATCGAAGAAAATCTGGAAAAGTCTCTTAAGGAAAAACAAATAACTTGTGAAAGAATGGAGGCAGAAATAGTTCATATGAAAAAGGAACTGGATGTAAAAATCATTCAAACAAAATTTGAAAATAGCTCTAAAATATTAGATAATATTATTACAGCTCAAAGGGATCCTGAAAATAAAAATGGAATAGGTTATTCTCAAAAGGAAAGCCATGTTAACTCAAAATCTTATGCAGATGCTCTTCGAAGTACATTCAAGAAGAAGAATGAAGAGAAGACAAGTAATGACAAGAGCTCCAAAAAATTACCTCCACTCATCAGGAAAGAAGGCAAGACAATACCGAATAAGATTTATCAAAACATATATCCTCGCATTTTTCTTGGTTACTGCTATGCTTGCTCTAATTTTGGACACAAAGCTATAAATTGTAGAGCATATAAAAAAAAGAATCTGAAGGTTAAGAACTACATCCATAAAGATAAACAAGTAGCAAAACTAGTTAGAGTCAAAAACTATAACCCCTTTGCACCCTTACAATAAGGGGACTTACAATGCTTCAAATTCCACAACCATGGGCATAAATCCATTAATTGCAGACTAATGGAAGCCTCAGAATAGTCCAAGTTAATAAGAGAGCAGAAGAAACTTTGGAGAGTAAAAACATCAAAGAGGGATTGCCTTATTTCCCTGAAAAACTCAAGATGAAAAGGATCTCTGGTATGTTGACAGTGGATGCTCGAAACATATGGAAGGTATCAAGAACAAGTTTTTAGACTTAAAGAAACAAAAAGGTAAAGTTACATTTGGTGATAATTCTTCAAGTAACATACTTGGGAAAGGCACTGTGAGCCTGGGAAAAGACAAAGCTAGAAATTTACTACTTAATCATATAGGGTCTTCCGTAGTGCAAGATATTAGATATTATTTTTGAGATTAACTGCGTAGTGTAAGTCATGAATTTACTACTTGTCGATAAATTCAAGCCTAGTTTATTAAGTGTCAGTCAAACCTGTGATCAAGGAAACTTATGTATCTTTGACTCTCAAAAGTGTGAGATTAGGAGAGAAGACACAGGAAAATTAGTTGGCACTGCTCCTAGAACTCCTAAAAATGTACACATACTAAATGCTAAATTAAAAGAAGAGTGTCATATAAATTCATTAGATGAAAGTTGGCTATGGCATAGAAGATTGGGGCATATTAACTTTGACAATATTGTGAAAGTCAACAACCTTGGTGCAGTAAGAAACTTGCCAAAAATCATAAAACCTTCAAGTGCTATGTGTAGACATTGTCAACTAGGGAAACAAACTAGAACAAGGTTCAAGGCAAAAGAATACACAACCTCAAAACCGTTAGAACTTGTTCACATTGACCTATGTGGACCTACTAGAACCAAGAGCTTTCAAGGAGAGTCTTACTTTATGTTATTCATTGATGAATTTACTAGAATGATTTGGATATGTTTTCTCAAAGAAAAATCAGAAGCACTCAATAAATTCAAAGTTTTAAAAACCCTTGTTGAAAATGAAAAAGAGACAAAAATAAAATGTCTTAGATCTGACAATGGCGGTGAATTTACCTCAAGAGAGTTTGATGTCTTCTGTGAAACGCAAGGAGTAAAAAGACAATTCTATGCGGCTAGAACGCCCCAGCAAAACGAGATTTCTGAAAGAAAGAATAGAACAGTTCAGGAGGTTGCAAGGACCATGCTAAATGAAACAAAATTATCAGATGGATATTGGAGGGAGGCTGTAAGCACAATAGTATACATATTGAACAGAGGTCAGCTCAAGATTAATAGTGATAAAACCCCTTATGAATTATGGTTTGGAAGAGCTCCATCAGTGAAATATTTCAAATTATTTGGAAGTAAATGCTACATCAAAACACTAGATGAGAGTCTTGGAAAATTTGATGCCAGATCTGATGAATGTATTTTTCTTGGATATGCTTCAAACAAAAAGGCATACATATGCTACAATCTTAGATTACATAAGATTTTTGAAAGTGCATATGTCAGAGTAGATGATCTAAAAACAATAAGGATAAAAAATCAAGAGACCATATCTACAAATAAATATGATGATGATGATGAGACATTCGTCACCCAACTAAAATAAGTAGAAGAGAGTGAAAAAGAAAGGGAAGAAGATGATATGGATGCTAGTTATAGTGAAGAAGATAGTGAATATGGAGGGAGAAGAGAATAATTTCCAAGGAGAGATACAAGGACACGCTCAATAATTATTCAAAAAAATCATCCCGAAGAACTGATTATTGGAGATATGAATGATGGAGTGAAAACAAGAAGACAATTGTTGTATCAAATAGAATTAGCATTGTTGTCACATATTGAGCCAAGCTCAATAAAAGAGGCATGTAAAGATGAGAACTAGGTTAAAGCCATGAATGAAGAATTGGATCAAATTGAAAGAAATCAAACTTGGGGTCTAGTTCCTAGACCAAAAGATAAAAATGTCATTGGAACTAAATGGGTATATAAAAATAAAATGAATGAAGATGGGCAAGTAATCATAAACAAGTCCAGATTAGTATGTAAGGGGTATGCTCAGGTTGAAGGATTAGACTATGAAGAAACATTTTCACCTATGGCCAGATTGGAGGCAAATAGGATATTCTTAGCTTTCTACGACTATAGAAAATTTAAAGTGTACCAAATGGATGTCAAGTCGGCATTTCTCAATGGAAATTTAGAAGAGGAAGTGTACATTGAGAAACCAGAAGGATTCCAATTAACCAACAAAGGGGACTATGTTTGCAAATTGAAGAAGGCACTATATGGATTAAAACAAGCACCTAGAGCATGGTATGAAAGGTTAGATTCTTATTTACAAAAACAAGGCCTCAAAAGGGGATCAACAGACAACAATATTTATTGCAAAATTGATGGTAATAACTTGATCATTGTGGAAGTGTATGTTGACGATATCATTTTTGGTAGTGAAATAAAAATGAGTGAATACTTTTCTAAAAAGGTGCAGCAAGAATTTGAAATGTCCATGCTTGGCGAACTAAATTTCTTCCTTGGATTACAAATAATACAGTCCAAAAGAGGAGTTTTTATCCATCAGTCTAAATATGTTAAGGATATTCTTAAGAGATTCCAGTTAGAGGATTGCAAAACTGTTAGTACACCTATGATAGTTGGATGCAAACTAAGCAAGGATGATAAGTCCAAAACTATAGATACAAAATATTACAGATCAATGATTGGTAGTTTTCTCTATGTAACAATTTCTAGGCCTGATGTCAAGCAAGTTGTTGGGATGGTGGCTAGATTACAAGTAGAACCAAAGGAGAGTCATGTTCAAGTTGTAAAAAGAATCTTCATATATTTAAAGGGAACCATAGATCTGGGTTTTTGGTACCCCATCAAGGACTCATTCACATTAAAAGCATATTCGGATGTTGATTGGGCAGGAAGTATAGATGACAAAAAAAGTATGAGTGGCAAAGCATTCTTTTTGGGAGAATCACTAGTTGCTTGGATAAGCAAGAAACAATCTTCAATTTCTCTGTCAAGCACTGAAGCTGAGTATATTGCAGTAGCGGAATGTTGCACACAAGTGGAATGGATGAAAAAAACTCTACAAGATATCAAAATAACATTTGAAGAACCCACCATTATCCACTATGATAATACAAGCGCGATAAGTCTTTCCAAGAACCTCGTTCAACACTCAAAATCGAAACACATCCCCATAAAATACCATTATCTAAGAGATCAGGCTGAAAACAAGAACATTAAATTGGAATATGTTCCAACACAAGAACATGTGGCATATATTTTTACAAAACCCTTAAACAAATATGTATTTGAACATCGTAGGAAAAAACTGGGAGTAATTCTTCCTCCTACTTAAAATCTCTCAAAAATCTAATGCATAATTGGGCACCTATCTAGGGGGAGATAGCAATCAACGTTAGAAAAAATTACTCACTTATGACAGGCAAAGTGTGATTGTTGGACATAATTTTCATTGATGTCAATAGGAGAAGTAAATAACCAGAAAGCTCTGAAGGAAGAACAGAGTGTAGAAGATGTCGTCGGGATCAGTGGAAGGACTGCACAGTTGATCAAATGCACAGAAATGGTGAGAAGACTCAACAATCGTACGATCATTGTGAAAAGAGCAGTTGTTGTTTGATCAGAAGTTGATTGTGGGCTTAAGCGTTGTGAGAGGATTGTGACCATCAAAAAGGAGGAGAGTTTGACTATTCATATACCCGTCGACCGTGGGATCAAACCCAAGTTCTTTTTTAGCAGTCGAATCATTTTCAAGTAGAAGGAACATTGGATGATTGGTCAAATGACCATATTAATTTGTGACCGTCGGATGCGCAAGAGCATGAATCAACATCCATACATCCATTAGATCTAGGTAAGGTGCACCCACCTTAATACGTCGGTGAGAAGTGAGAGTGGTTTTAGGGGGACCCACGTGAAACCACCCCATTCTGGACCCTCCCTCCTTCATTAAAGGAAGAATGGAAAAGGGGGTCTGGAATACAACCTTAACCGTTGATCTAAGATTTTTGATCTCCACCATCCAAGACTTGTGCATCGAATTCCAGACCCCTCCCCCCCGGCCCCTTCTTTAAAGGTAGTATGGCAAGGGGGGTCCAGAATCGAATCTCAACTATAGAATTAGACACGAAAATATTAATCGTCTGATTATGCAAGGAGGATATGCCTAGGATTTAGCTAACAGTCCAAAACAAAGAAATGATCTGAGCCATTGATCCAGAGGGCACCTGGCGAGTGATTTAAATTTTGCTGACTCGCAGGTCAGGAAAGTCAAAAGCAATGTTGCATGAAACTCGCGATAAGCAAGGTTGCGAAAATATCTGGGTCATCAGATCACATAGGTTCAAGGTAGATCTCAGGCCGTCAATCAAAGGATAACAAGAGTCGTTGATCCAAAGGACACATGGAAAGTGCATGACATCTCACTGACTTGTGAGTTGGAGAAGTCAAATGCAAGAACGTAGGAACTCGTGATATGCAAGGTTGCAATAGAACCCGGTCCATCGGATCACAGAGGATCAAGGAAGACCTCTAATGGTCAATCAAATATACATCGAGAGATCTACATAGACAAACCACAACAATAGGCCACGTCAGTCAAGACATGTGCATCCACATCAGCAAGATCCACATAAGTAAGGACATGTGGCATGCTCAGACACTGGCAAGTGTCAAGTTAATATGGAATTTTAGGCACATGCAAACCACATATTTGAATGACACATGGTAGGTACTCAGCACGTGTCAAGTCTTCTTATGATGTTAGCAAGTATACGTCACGTTGAGAGTTTTCATCTCGAGAGTTTTGCATCATAAGAAAATACTCTAAAAAGCACAAAGTCCCGAACGCTGAAACTCCGAAAGGGACACGCGTCAGGTGTTCTACATTTTCGGCAGTTTTGGAGAGTTGGAGGTTATGAAGACTCAAAGGAATAAACACCAAAATCCCATAAGTCGTCCATCTCGTCAGGATATTGAATCACGACCGTTGATTTGGTAAAGCGCTCAAGCACTCGTTCAAGCTTAGCATTCGGTCATCGTTGTTGGTCATATGCTATAAGAATATTAAAAGAAAATTATAACATGTCTCTATAATTGGTAAAGCCCGTGGTTATGTAGCGCACGGTCATATGTGATGGTTTGAAGGAAGCGCCTTCACAAAATCTAGTCTCTATAAATATAACATAGATTAGGCATCGAGTATAAAGGATTAAATTGATCGATGATTGTGATCAATTTATGACAAAAATGAACCGATACAAAGTCATCATTAAAAGAGAATAAATCATGAAAATATGAATAAAGAATAAAAAGAAAAATGATATTATTTAAAGTTTAGATTATCATTTTAAATGAAAAGGTACAATGGTTCAAATAAAGGGATATGTTGTTTTAAAATTTCACACCAGTTTGAAGATTGTATAAACGAGAAAAAGTGGTGAGAAGAAAGTGTCTCTTCAGTTCAAGTCAGAAGATCAATAGTTGAAGAAGAGTCCAGGAAGAAATACAAATACCTATGTATTAAGGGTGGTTGGGTGGTGCAGGGGAAGGTTGGTGCCTGCAGAGGGAGTTGGTGCTTCATTGTCAGTTGTAGTTGACTAAACAAGGTGTGGGTGCATCCTGATCAGTTGGTGTTGATCAAAGAGGAAGTACATGTTCCTTCTATGTAACATGTAAAACAAATTTTGCAGTTAATAGAAAAGAATTTGTGGTTTTCCCATTTACGTTCCACGATAAAATATTGTGTCAAAATTATGTTTGCATTAATAAATGAAATTTTGATATAATTGTTGTGTCACTGATTCACCCCCCCCTCTCAGCGACAATGTCTGATTCTACAAACATAAATCTAAACACAATAACCAAACATGTGTGCTAAACTAGAACATGTAAATTACTACACTAACTCATATATGAAAAAAACCCAAACAATTACATGATACATATATATGTTTTTGTTAGGGACTTAACCTCCCTAACCCCTCACATAGGTAGAATAATATGTTTTCTATGTAATAAAGGATGACATTAGTAAATAATGGATATGAATGATGTGAACAAATCTAATGTAAGAAGACTTAATAGAAGTTTCCGCTTCTAGAAATATCCTCCTCTAGAATGTTCTTTTGAAGGTAGAATTATTATAAATAGGAGTAGAAGGCATGGGAAAATTTTGACTTGAGAATTATTTTGTAATTGAGATTTTCTTTGATCGAGGTTCCCCTCTCTAAGAGGAAAGTAGACTTAGCTTTATATCAATAAAGGTATCAATTCTAGTGTTATTGTTATCAATATTTCATTGTTTCTGTTGGTATTCATCATAGTTATTTTGTTCTACTTTGCATAATACATATGGCACCTTACAAGTGGTATCAGAGCACATTTCTCTACAAAAATTTGGGACATTTTTTTTTCCCAGGGTAGAGATGTGTATTGTTGACGTATTTATAGTACAAATATACGTCATTCGATAGGTAAAACTATGGTTGCAAGCTTGCCTCCTGCATCCAGGTTGTGAAATTCCTACACAATTTTCCATGTTAACAATTTGGCCATTTTGTCACTATATTATTCTTTAGGCTAGAGTATAACTCCACAAGAGTAAAAAAACGTATAGTGGTCCTTCCAACACCCTTATTCGGGACCTATCCCATCATATTCCTCTCTTCTCCCTAATTTTTGTGGTACCTATCACTTATAAGACTTTTTTCCCCATGGACTCACCCACCCTTCTCGACACCCTTGTTTTCCACCTATTCCATTAGATTCCTCTATTTGAAATTATCGTAGTAGTACCCTTCACCGATAACCTTTTCTATGCAGACCCATCAGCCCCATTTGTCTTGATTATCGTCACCATTGCCCAAACCCACAACCAAGAACTTGACACCCACTTCAATTCCCTGGTCATATGAGATCTCCAAGAACCAGAATGAAATTAAACAACTCAATGTCAATATTATGTCCCTCAATCCCACCACAAACTCCACCATAGAGGCCAAAATGGAAGCCATATCTGCACACGTGGACAAAAACCTTGATTCCTTTGCTGCCAAGATCCATGAATGGATCAGTCCACCTAGGGGCCATACCTCCTATGAAAAACCGTATAACCCAGAAGGCGTTGATTCCTCCCATTCCATGCCCTTTCATTCAAACCCTCCTCATTGGGAAATCTATCTTCCCAAAGTGGACGTGAATAAATTTGATGGCTCATGTCCCATAGGTTGGGTCACTCAATTGGAACATTATTTCTCTTTTCATGGAATTACTGATGATTTGGAAAAACTTCATATTTGTGTCCTTTATTTGGATCCTAAATGTTGGCAATGGTGTAAAAATTCATGTAGAGGATATGTCGCTTGGACCCAGTTTGTCACAGATATTTATGAATGTTTTGACATCAACACACATCATTTGGTCCATTTGACCAAGTTGAAATAGTTTGGCATAATGAAATATTATATCACTACCTTTGAGCAATTGGTTTTTAGAATAGAGGGAATGTTTGACACCTTCTTCTCAGAATGATTTATTAGTGGCCTAATGGATGAAATCTGAGCAAACGTCCTAATGGCTCACCCCCATACCTGGATGGAAGCTACTCAATGCACCAAGGAAGCACAACATGTAGTCTCTTCCCAAAATAGAAAAAAAAACATCATTTATTCCTCACCCTCGACCTACCAATCTAACCCCTCCTACTACTCCCCTCAATATCTATAAATTAACCCAGGCATAAATGGTTGAATTCCAACTTAAGGGTCTTTGCTATAATTGCGATGAAAAATATTTTTTGAGGAAAAAGTGTAAGGAACATAAGATTTTCATGGCCATTTCTTAGGATATTTCTGATGAGGATGTCGATGTTCCCTAGGTTGAATAGCTACCCCAAGCAAATTATCATACCCCTCCCTCTAATCCACCAAATGTTGAACTGCTTATCTCGTTGAATGCCCTCATTGGTATTTCTACTCCCCAAACCCTCAAGTTAATTGGCTACATTAAGCATAGGAAATACATTATTCTAGTTGAAAGTAGCAACACCCATAATTTTATTCATCAATGCATTTCTCAAGAAACCATGTGCTATATTTGTGCGGCCAACAATTTTCAAATCATGATTTCAAATGGTGGTTCCATGAAATGTGAGGGTTGTTTTGTAAATGTACCCCTACAAATTCGTAAGTACCACTTGAAAAATCATGGGTAATTGTGACATTGTGCTTGGTGTTGAATGGATACTCACATTAGGTCCCATCACCATGGATTTTAAGGATTTAACCATGCAATTCCAATAGGAGGGACATTAGTATAAGTACCGAGGTATCACAAAATGCTCCCTTGAGGTCATAAGTTCCCCAAAAATGGAAAATCTACTAAAAAAAGGTCATTCTCACATTATTTTCTAACTCCATTTCATTCAAGTAGTTGATACCCCCTTCCCTATTGTGCATCTCGACCTCCAATATTTGTTATCACAACATTAATATATTTTTAACAATCCCTAAGGAATTCCCCCTTCCCTTGTAACACATGATCATTCCATTCCCCTGGTCCCTAGAAGTCTTCCTCCCAATGTTCTCCCTTATCGTCATCCATTTTCCCAAAACAATCAAATTGATAAAATTGTTTAGGAATTTCTCATGACGAGTATTATCCATCCTACTACTAGCCATTATTATTCTCCTGTAGTCATGGTACTCAAGAAAGAAGGCACAATCATAATCAAATAAAAATTCCCCATTCTTTTCATTGATGGCCTTTTGCATGAATTAAGTGGTGCTAAGTACTTTACCAAACTTAATCTTTGTTCTAGCTACCACTAGATACATATGAAAGAGGAGAATATTTCCAAAACTATCTTTCTCACTCATGAGGGTTACTATGAGTTCTTGGTCGTGGCTTTTGGCCTCTGTAATGCACCTTCCACTTTTAAAAGTCTCACGAATCATGTTTTCCATCCTTTCCTCTGTCATTTTGTCTCAATTTTCTTTGATGATATCCTCATCTATGGTAAAACTTGTTAATCCCATCTCACCCACATGGATCAAGTCCTACACTTACTATCTAAGCACCAACTTTTTCTGAAATAGTCTAAAAGTGATTTTGGAGCCTCTGAAGTAGATTTCCTTGGTCACATTGTTGGAAATGATGGTTCACATGTGGATCCTCATAAAATTGTAGCTATAAAGGATTGGTCACACCCTAAAAATATCAAAATCTTGTGTGGTTTCCTGGGTTTAATGGGATATTATCACAAGTTTACTCATAATTATGGTAAAATTACAACTTCTCTCACTGCTCTCGTTAAAAACAATTCTTTCAGTTGGAATCCTGTAGCTAATCAATCCTTCCAATCCTTGAAAGAGTCTATGTGCATTACTCCTATTTTTGCATTGTCTGACTTCACCAAGACTTTTGTCCTGGAATGTTATGCTTCAGGGAAAGGAATTGGAGCATTCCTCATGCAAGATGGATGATATGAAATGGATCCGAACCAAGAATGGATAAGACTCAGTACCTGAAATTCCATTCAACAAGATATGATGGTTATGTAAACTATGTAAATAATCAATAAATGTAAAGTCAAATAAGAAAAAAAAAATGAGAATGTGAGAGGAAAAATTAAATGTAATTAAAAATAGAATAAGAGAGAAGGTTGAGGAATGGGAAGTGAAGAGCCATGGTTGTTGGCCTTCCTTTACCCCCTAGATATCTCTATCTCTTCACTCTCTCTCATACTCAAAAAAACTGTTTTCCATGGAGAGGAGAGCATTGTAAAGTTGCAAACTTGAAGAAAGAAATATTGAGCACCATTTTCCTGGTTTTCCCAATTGGGTTCTAGGGTAAAAATCTTGTTTCAGTGAGTTATTTTTCCTCTATGTGTGAGGAGTATCTAGTTTAAATTATCCATCATGTTTTTTTTCATGTTTCTATCTATCCTTTAATGGCAACGCTATATGTTATTTGAGTGGATACATGAACTTACTTGCTGCTATATTGTATTTTTCTTCCTAATTGGGTTTGAAGTATATCTAGACAAAAATTTAATGGCAACCTCTATTGTATAGCATTGAGAATCCTTAGCCAACTGCTATTGTAAGGTTTTATTTCGATAGATACATCTCCCATGAAAAAATAAACAATCCAAAATATCTTAACTCTCCTCCGTTCATCTATTTCGAGATAGTAGAAATCAACAGTTCCCATTATGTGGTTGTTACTATTTAAACCAGATTTTCTAAATTCATTTCAGATATGTTGGGGGAATTTATCTCATCCCTGGGGAGAATTACCAATTGTTGGGTGTTTCTAAATGTGCATGGGTAAATTTATGTTTTTTGGGGTGATTATAAACAATGTTGGGCGATTTAAAGATTGTTGGGGAGGTTCTAAACAATGTTGGGATAATTTATGTTTATTAGGACTATTATAAACAGTGATGGGCACACCATTCTTTATTTTTCTTCTATCTCACTTTCCCATGGCTTCATCTCACCTCTGGATGCAACACACAACGTTATATTGTTCCCATCCATCCAAGAAAACTTGATATTATTCTAAGAGCTTCATTCCCAATCTAGTCAACTTCCATTGCCACTTGAGTCAACTTGGTTCCCGTCTAGTTGATTTTCCCATTTGTTTGGTTGACGAGAAGTTTTTCTTGGTCTATTTAGCTTCAATATTGGTTGACTTGACTCCTTGCGGGTCGAGTGGCCTCTTAATTAGCTAGCATTAGTGGCTAGTATATTCCTATGTCCAGGTCTATCTCATTTTGTTTCAAGGTCGACTTCCATTTGTTTGGGTACTCTACTTCTTGTATGGTTGACAATATGTTTCCCTAGGAAGCCGATTTATTGAATTTTCAACTTAATTAGTTGGGGTCAAATTTACCTAGTCAACTTCCTCTCTATGGTCGACTTATGTCATAGCTTGAGTCAACTTCTCTAAACCTATTTAACATCAAATTCAACTCATTGGAATTCATCTCCAAAGGAAGGAATGGTCTGGGAAAGAAGGCTATATATAAGTTTCTAGAAGTGAGAATAAGTTATACAGGGACAAGAATTGAAGGATTTCATTGGAAATTCATTGGGATCATTGATTACATCTACACTTAGCAGTAAGAAGATGAAACTAAACGAAATCATAGTGTCATCTCTACAAATAGAGAAGCTTGTACAAGGTTAAGACATAGATAAAACATTAATTCCGCAAAGAATCAATGTTGGTGAAACAAGTGGGATATGAGCCTCCCGTTTATTGATCAGAAGGTATCAGAGAAATCACATCCTTGATCTGATTTTTGCCAAGACTTTGAATAGAACAATGCAGACCTCGAGATGGGTAAAGCAAGCAAATACAAGTTGGAATACTTAAGGGCCAACAATTCTCAACTTCGGGAGGAGAATGAACACTTGAAAGAGTAGGTTCAGATGTTCAAGAAGAAGTTTAAAGAATGCCAAGACTTAGTCACTGTAGTAATAATAGATTGGGACAAGCATAGAACGCAACTTGTATACCTTGGTGAAAAGGTCATCTAGATGGATAACTAGAAAGAGGATAGGCTCACACAGATGATGATGCAGTGGCAACAAGAATCGGTATAGAAGGAGAAGGCCTTGGATAGACTTCAAGCAAATGTCTAGGAACACGAAGGAGCAAGGAAACCTTTCATTTCCACTAAAGAGGATAGGCTCACACAGATGATGATGCAGTGGCAACAAGAATCGGTATAGAAGGAGAAGGCCTTGGATAGACTTCAAGCAAATGTCTAGGAACACGAAGGAGCAAGGAAACCTTTCATTTCCACTACATATTCTAGTACCATCGTTGAGACCACCTCGGTAAGCTCCCCTTCTATAGGAATATTTTGAGAGAAGCTTGGTGAATTTGAGAAGCATACCAAAGGTATTGGTTTAAAATTTCTAAGAAAAATGGGCTATTATGGACAAGGGATAGGAAAGTCAAGACAAGGAATATTGAGCCCCATTGTAGATACACCCTGGACTAAGCATGAAGGCCTAGGATTTGATGGAAGAAGTGAAAATTCCATCACCATGAAGAAAACTATTTTCGTGAAGGAAACCAACATGATGTATTTGTATTTTTCATCAAGAGAAGGAGAAACAATGATGAGTGAAGGTGTGATATCACCACCACCTCAGACTTGTGGTGTATTGAAGAAGAGGAGAAATGAAGAGAATTTGTAGAATCAACCTACACCTGCACTCAAAGACAACAACACACTAATAAATGAAAGAAAAAAGAATAATAAGACCATGAGGTCCATGTCAAATAAGACATTTCTTGTTTGTCATTGTTGGAATAAGAGAGTTCATACCATACACAATTGTTGGTATACATAGGCATGCTCATTTTGTGGTAGGAAATGACATTGTGAAGAAACCTGTTGGGAGAAGCAAGACATGTTCCATAGGCCTAGTTGTTTTTAGAAAAATAAACATAAGAAGGCTCCACCAACACAAAATCAAACTCAGAGACACATAGAGAAGAGGAATATGTCAAGAAACCCATACTAGAATGCCAAGTACTTTTTCCACCACTGCAAGTTGAGTGGACATTGCAAAGAAAAGTGTTGGCATCTTGATACAAAGCTTCACCCCAGAAACCATACAACCATGAGAAGAGTATGGAGAGCGAATATTGCAAAATTTGAAGAGCTTCCTACATCCCTAGTCCAAGTGGTAGAAGTTTTCCAAGGAAATATAGCAACATAAGAGAGAGGTAAAACAAAAGAGATTAAAAACAGGTTGATGTCGAATGTAGCCACAATATGATTCATGTTTATGGTATTGCATATGAAAAAACCCATATTGGATTTATGTTGGAGGATGGTGAACAGAGGTTAATGACCTTAGATAAGTTCTTGAGAACTTCATGTTGTGCATAGAAGCATAGGTCAACATCTCTTTCATTGCATGTTGGTTGAAGAATGAACTCCTAGTTGATGGACCGACTCCTACAACCAACATGTAGGGGTATGGAAATTTATCATTAGAGTGGCATAACCGTGAAGGGTTGTTTCCATTATGAGAAGCAATTGATCCTACCAGAGGAATGCAACCACACTTCCCTTGAGGATTTTTTGCATGATGGCATCTTGTTAGGGTCACAATAGACATAGAACAAAATTCGAATTGGCTTCATGATTTCCAAGATGGACTATCTATAGGATAGAGAAGGATATGGGAATGAGTGTTGAGTCTAGAGTTTGGATCTGGAGATTGTGGAGCTGAGATTTAGTCAGAAAACTTATGAAATGAAGGAACAAGTAAGCCATAACTAGAGATAGATCCATAGCTAGGGAACATAGCCAACAACCAAATCCATGAGCGAGAGTCAGAGTTGTTTCCAGGAGCCAACATCAAAGCCATGTTCCAAAGGAGAAGGAAGAAGTACATTGATCCATATTGGTCTCAAAGCACAGACTGCAAATAAGACGAAGTAGTATGAGAGGAACCAGATTGCAAGCAAGTTCCCTCATCTATCCTTAGTATCTTTTGGGGACCAAAAGCCTCTCAATGGAGAGGTGTGATCGGAAATGGATTTGAACCAAGAATGGGTAAGACTCAGTACCTACAATACCATTAATAAAAATATTATGGTTATGTAAACTATGTAAATAATCAATAAATGTAAAGTCGAATAAGACAAAAATAAATCAGAATGTGAGAGGAAAAATTAAATGTTATTAAAAATAGAATAAGACAGAAGGTTGAGTAATGGGAAGTGAAGCGCCATGGATGTTGGATTTCCCTTACCTCCCATCTTTCCCTATTTCTTCACTCCCGCTCATACTCAAACAAGATTTTTTCTAAGGAGTGGAGAGCATTGTAAAGTTGAAGACTTGAAGAAAGAAAATATTGAGCACCATTCACCTGGTTTTCCCAATTGGGTTCCAGGGTAAAAATCTTGTTTCGGTGAGTTCTTTTTCCCTTATGTGTGAGGAGTATCTAGTTTAAATTCTCCATCATGTTTGTTTGCAGCTTGTTGGTTATCCTTTAGTGATAACGTTATATGTTATTTAAGTGGATGTGTGAACTTACTTTCTACTATATTGTGTTTTTCTTCCTATGGGTTTGAAGTAGAGCTAGACAACAATTTAATGGTAGCCTCTATTATCTAACATTGAGAATCCTTATCTAGCTACTATTGTAAGGTTTTCTTTCAACAGATACATCTCCCATGAACAAATAAACCATCCAAAATCTCTTAACTCTCCTCCGTTCATTTATATCAAGATAGGAGAAATCAACGGTTCACATTTTGTGGGTGTTACTGTTTAAACAAGAGTTGCTAAATTCATTTCATATATGTTGGGGGAATTTATCTCACGCCTGGGTCTAATTTGTTATGCTTGGGGTGAATTACCAATTGTTGGGTGTTTCTAAATGCGCATGGGAGAATTTAGGATTGTTTGGGTGATTATAAATAGTATTGGGAGATTTAAATAATGTTAGGGCAGTTCTAAAAAGTGTTGGTAGAATTTATGTTTGTTGGGATGATTATAAACAATGTTGGGTGCACCAATTTTTGTTTGTTTTCTATCTCACTTTTCCACAGCTTCAATATCGCCTCTAGACGCACCACACAATGTTATCTTGTTCCCCATCCTTCCAATATGACTTCATATTCTTCTAAGATCTTCATTCCCATTATGGTCAACTTCCATTGCCACTTGAGTCGACTTATTTCTTGTTTGGTTTATTTTCCCATTTGTTTGGTTGACAAGAAGTTTTTCTTGGTCAATTCGGCTTCAATCCTGGTCGAATTGACTCCCTACGAGTTGATTAGCCTCTTAATTATTGGACATTAGTGGTTGGTAGATTCCTATGTATAGGTATATCTCCTTTTGCTCCAAGGTCAACTTCCATATGTTTGGGTACTCTACTTCTTGTCTAGTCGACTGTACGTTTCCTTAGCTAGGAAGTTAATGTGTCGATTGTTCGACTTAATTAGTTGGGGTCAACTTATCCTAGTTGAATTCCTCTATCTGGTCGACTTATATTGTAGCTTGAGTCGAACTCACTACCCTAGTCGACTTCCTCTCTTTGGTCGACTTATGTCGTAGCTTGAGTCGACTTCTGTAAACATGGTTGACGTCGAATTCAACTCATTGGAATTCATCTCCAGAGGAAGGAATGGTCTAAGAAATAAGACTACAAATGGGTTTTCAGAAGAGAGAATAAGTTATATAGGGACAAGAATTGAAGGATTTCATTAGAAATGCATTGGGCTTGTTGATTAGATCTAGGCTTAACAGTCAGAAGAAGAAGCCAAAAGAAATATTAGCAACATCTTTGTAGATAGAGTAGCTTGTACAAAGACAATATAGAGATAAGAACCTTAATTCCACAAAGAATGTGTGTTGGTGAAACGAGTGGCATATGATCCTCCCATTTATAGATCAATGAAAAGCATTTTGATTTCACCAGTAAACAAATTTCATAGCGACGTTTGAGAAATTCCACCTATGAAAAGGAAATGTTGACTATTCTACATGTAGTGAATATCTAGCATCCTTATCTCTTGGGGAAATACTTCCAAATTAAATCTGATTATCATAACCTCAAGTATTTTTTGGAGCAAATAATTCCATCCCTTTAGAAACAAAAATGGGTGACCAATATGTTCGACTATGATTATGATATCATTTACAAGAAGGGAAAAGAAAATGTGATTGTTGATTCTCTTTCAATGAAATATGAAGAAGAAGGGTCCCTCTTTTCCCTCTCTTTCATTGTAGAATATTGACTACAATCCAATCGCCAAGAGTGGTTGCAAGATCCAAAACTTTATCGCATGATCCAAAAATTATAACAAGATCCTCATACCTTGCTGGCATACTCTTGGAACAATGAGGAGATTCACTATAAAGGTCACTTATATTTAAGAAACCAGTCTCACCTTAAATTCATCATGCTCTCTGAAATTCATGCTTCTCCCACAACTGGGAATTCAGGCTTTCACAAAACCCATGAATAAGTCAAACATTATTTTTTATGGGCCAGCATGAAATAGGACATCCACACCTTTGTGGTTGAATGTGATACTTGTCAATGCAATAAGGGAGAAAGAGTCAAAACTATAGGGATGCTCTAACTGCTTTGTTTTCCACCTGCTATATAGATGAATATTTTTATGGAAATCATTGTCGGCTTACCAAAATTGTACAATAATTCAGTCATCATGGTTGTAGTAGATCACCTTTCCAAATGTGTTCATTTATGTTCTCTCCAACACCCATTCACAACATCTACAGTGGATCAAATTTGTATGGATAATATATTCAAACTCCATGGCATGCCTCACTCTATTGTCTATGACTGTGATCCAACATTCACCAGACATTTTTGGTAAGAATTGTTCAAGATCCAGGGAACCTAATTGCATCTTAGCATGAACTAGCACCTCTAGACTTATGGTCAAACTAAAGTTGTCAACAAGTACTTGGAAATATATTTGTGGTGTTTTTTGTTCGATAGATAAAATCAATGGGCTTGGTGGTTACCTCTAGCTAAATGGTGGTACAACACATATTACAATGCTTCCACTCGCATGAATCCCTTTGAAGTGGTGAATGGTAAAAATCCACCATATATTCTCTCATACTTATCTGATGTATCCAAGGTTCAGGATGTTGACCGCATAGTTACAGTCTGAGTTTCCATTTTCCACACCCTCAAAGTGTAATATCCATGTTTCCTTCAGTTTGTAATTAATCATAAAATAGCATTACCATGCTAAGGCATGTGGATAGTGTAAATGTATTGTTGTTTGAGTTGCCAATAATTGGATGTAGGGGTGAAGCCTTGAAAGTATTGGCCATGATATCACTAGAGGAAAGACTGAGAAAATTATAAGAGAGGGTTCATTATATCAAATAACCCCAAATTTCCCTTGATGGAGATAATAAATCTCCTTCAAATCCCAAGGAGAGAAATCAGTTAATGAAGAAAGGACCATTGGTTGAATTGTCAACCACCCCCGTGAATGGAAGCATGGTCTAGCTGCAGAATGTCAGCCCGAAGTACCACAGAGACCTATAGACCCGAGATTCCTTTTGACAGAAGGAAGGTAAGATACATACACATGGATAACCATAAAGGAGAGAGGATACGAGCATGGAAAATCTCATAAGGGAGATGCACAGATCTCTCCAAGGGGGATAATGAACAGAAGGTCACGAGCTTGATGTTGAGTGAGCATATGATAAACCTCGCCAGGGCCATAACAGAGAGAGAAATCTCTGAAAGTTCATAGAGAACAGAACCTGAGAAGAAGCTGAAGAAGAGAAAGAATCCTTGAGAACCACGAGAGTTCCCTGGTGATATCATGGCTTGGCACGGGGGTGGCCAGAGTGATAAGAATGAATTCCTCTGAGCCTATGGTCGGGTGGAATGATGAACACCCATAGTCAGTTAGTTGGCTACCACATGTAATAGATAATTAATCACATATCTTGTGTATTTAAGTGGTACTGTGAGTTAAAGTTGGATATCCCATGAATGTTTCAGGAATGTGCATGATTGCTTAATGGATAGACTGTATCCCTTCTATTTCTTCTTGATTGTGTATTTTGGTAAGTAATAAATTATATGGTTCGGACATGACTTGTACTCGTAAATGATTGCAACTTGTGGTGGCGTAAGCTAGAGCCACAAACTGTGAGTTCGTCGACCCTAGGTACAGTTTAATGTATGCATGTCTACCCTCCTAGTCATTTTGAGTCCCTTGGAAAAAAGAGCTTGTTAAGCTCATGAGAGGTAGTGTAGATATGCACAGGCTCTCTGTGAGGAAAATAGAGACCAAGAACTACTTAAGTTCTAGTGCTGAGAAATGAACGTAAGGGGTGCACGGAAGAATTATTCCAAGCATTACGTTCAAGAGAAAGAGCGCAAAGCTCTTAATCCTTTCAGAGCCAACCAAGCTTAGGAAGAATAGCGAGATTCAAGTATCGAAAGAGAATATCCTTTCATTTGGAAGGTGAATGGATGAGACCCATTCGGGATAATCCAAGTTTTGTCACGACCTTTAGATTTGAAGAAGGGGCGCAGGCATTAGCGCCTCGACTCCCTCAATCTTCGCAAGTTTGACAAATGTTGGTAATCATCGTGAAGGGGATGGATCCTCCAAAACCCTAATTAGCGATGTGACCTGGACTGTAGATCCAAGGATATATTGGGACCCTCTTTGACCATCGGATTGGCGAGATCAGAGTTCACACATCGGAAGAATTGCACGTTGGCGCGACTAAACTTCCAAAACTAGAAGTTGCGATGTGATCTGGACCATTGGATCGAGGAAGGTCATGGACCTTCGATCTGACGCAGGAATATTAACACAAGGAATATGTGGGAATTCAAAAATCCCTAAGGACCAAGATCAGAAGAGACACACACTTTTTAGAAGCGCAGATGAGGTACAAGAGGCGAACTTGTTTCAAGTTCGTAAGTTCAGGAGGGAAAGCGAAAGTTGAGACCATACATTAGGGCTCGCAGGAAGTAAACCGAAGGTCGATACTTTTGAAACATTTGAAAACTTCCAAGTCAGGGAAGAAAGTGAAATCTCAGGAGGAGGAGCAATAGTGATCGTTGGATCAAGCGTTGTGAAAGATATAGACTGTTGGAACCATGTCCAAACAATAAGAAGAATGAAAAGGGATGAGATCAGATCTCAGTGGTTAGATCTGAGTGCGTGGACCAACAGTCGTTGGATCTAGAGGAAAGTGCATGAGATTTAACCTTTTGGAGTTTCACAGGAGAGTGGACTTTACGAAGTCCCGAAGTTCCAAAATCATCGGAACCGTCCATTGTCAGGGGGATAGGTGGTAGCAGATCCAAGATTTCGAAGGATCAGAATTCGAAAGATTTGTGAGGGGGAGAGTGAGAGCTCACGAAGTCCAAAGTTGTGAGGTCAATCCTAGTCATTGGTGTTGGTAAGGGTACGTGGCAGAAAACCAAGGGCTTCAAAGGAAGAACCCTTCAGAGAAAATCTAGAAGGAGAATACCTGAGGAGTTAGGAGCCGCAACAATCCTAGGCGCCATCAAGAAGGGATGTGTGGCAAGAGATCAATGCTTCACTGAATCGCAACTCGGGAAGTCATATATAGGAGTCCTGAGAACTCTTGAAGTCCAAGTTCCTGAAAGGATCCTAGTCGTCCATCAAGAAGGGATGTGTGGTGATAGATTAGCGTTTCACTGACTCGCAACTCGAGAAGTCAGAGATAGGAGTCATGAAAACTCCTGAAGTCTGAGTTCACGAAAGGATCCTAGTTGTCCATAGAGAAGGGACGTGTGGTGAGAGATCAGTGCTTCACTAACTCACAACTCGGGAAGTCAGAGATAGGAGTCATGAGAACTAGCGAAGTTTGAGTTCGCAAAAGGATCTTAGTCATCCATCGAGAAGGGATGTGTGGCGAGAGATCAACATTTCACTAAATCGTAACTCAAGAAGTCAGAGATAGGAGTCATGAGAATTCACGAAGTCTGAGTTCTCAAAAGGATCACAGTCGTTGATCGAAGGAGGGATCCGGATCATTCATATGGAAAGCGGATATCGGGAAATCGGGAATCAGGGAAACAGAGGTAAGCCAACCTCCAAAGAAGCGAAACACGAAATCTCGATTCGCGATAGAGGAGATCAGCACTGTTGGATCGCAAGCGAGTGTGGACCATTGATCTGGCAAGCAAAACTCGTTAATTTGGGTTTCAGAAGAAGGGATAAGAGAAATCTTTTGACAACACGAAGTTGCGAAGTTCTCAAAAGATTGGCCCCAGTTCATAGTGAGGGGTCACATTGACAAATATTAAGGTAGGAGTTAGTACGCGCTAGGTTCTAGTTCGGAAGTTTGTGTAAGGTAGCTAGAGAGGTAGTGGGGGGGCCCAGAGGGCCCATAGTGATAATAGTGGAGGTCATTCAATGTAAGGTGGACTAGGTCAAAATATATTATTAAATAAGGCCCACTATGGTAGTTAGATATAATAAATGGGTAATTAGATATAATAAATGTAAGAGGACTTCTTAGAAGGTTTTACTTCTAGAAGATTCCTCCTCTAGAATGTTCTTAGGTGATGGTAGCACTATA
>ML782850.1:49760-60129 GCA_009831015.1 Picea engelmannii | reverse complement strand
TCCCAAGACACAGGAAGAAGAAGAGGACATGTCCCATGTTCCATATGCCAGTGCAGTTGGCAGTTTGATGTATGCAATGGTTTGTACTAGACCGGACATTGCACATGCAGTGGGAGTTTTGAGCAGGTATATGTCAAAATCAGAGAAGGAGCATTGGACAGTAGTAAAGAGGGTCTTCAGGTATCTTCGTGGCACCACCAGTTATGGATTGTGATACCAAGGAAGACCGGGATTAGACAGAGTGGTGGACATACATGGCTTTGTTGATGCAGACTGGGCTGGAGATCTGGATCGCAGAAGATCTACAGGTGGGTATGTGTTTAACCTATTTGGAGGAGAAATCAGTTGGATGAGAAAAAGACAGGATGTAGTGGCACTCTCAACTACAGAAGCTTAATACATGTCAGCCACTCATGCAAGCAAGGAAGTAGTATGGTTACAAAGATTGTGTTCAAGTATTGGGTTGGTACAACACGCAATGATATTAGACTGTGACAGTCAAAGTGAAATGTTTTTGGCAAATAACCCAACTTATCATTCAAAGACAAATCATATTGATGTTCAGTATCACTTTGTGAGAGACATGGTTGAAGAAAAGAAGGTGTTGTTGGAAAAGGTTGACACTTTGAAGAATGTTGCAGATTCATTGACAAAGTCTGTGAGCATAGAAAAGTTCTCCTGGTGTAGAGAAACAATGGGCATTGCTGCCATGGATTGTTGACTATATAATCCCCTGGACCCCTGGATGCAAAGAAAACAACAAGTGGGAGAATGTTGGGTATGTGTTATATTCTTTGCATGTGTGTGTGTGGGCGTGTCAGATACCACAACTGCGTCTGACGATCCCCCGTAGTAGTGTTGGTTGTGTCATGTGCTTTGGGTGCTTCCTAGGGGATCCCAGGGGGGGGGGCAGATATGCCCCCCTCTGGTTACGTGCAACATTTGATTGCCTGGGACAGCGCCCCATAATTTTTTTGGGCAGTTTTTGTTATTTTTAGCAGATTTTTCTATTTTTAGCAGTTTTCTAAATTAATCCTGGATTAAGGGATTAGGGTTTTGGTATCTACGGAATACCTAAAAACATTGTATATATTGTATGGTGAATGGTGAAATTTGATATAATGAATATACGAAAGGTTTTCTCGGTTGAGGGTTTCCGGTATAAAATCTTTGTGTACTTTGTGTATGAGCCATTGATTAATTTTTGTCTTTCTTAAGAATCTATATGCATTGCTTTACTTCACAATTTTAAAACTTATAGTGTGGCGAGAGATCAGTGTTTCGTTGACTCACAACTCGGGAAGCCAGACATAGGAGTCGTGAAAACTCGTGAAGTCCGAGTTCATGAAATGATCCTAGTCGTCTATAGAGAAGCGACGCGTGGCGAGAGATCAGCGTTTCGCTGACTCGTAACTCGAGAAGTCAGAGATAGGAGTTGTGAGAACTCACGAAGTCCGAGTTCATGAAAGGATCCTAGTCGTCCATCAAGAAGGGACGTGTGGCAAGAGATCAACGTTGCACTGACTCACAACTCGGGAAGTCAGAGATAGGAGTCGTGAGAACTCACGAAGTCTGAGTTCTCGAAAGGATCATAGTCGTTGATTGAAGGAGGGATCCAGATTGTTCATCTGGAAAGAGGATATCGAGAAATTGGGAATCAGGGAAACAAAGGTAAGCCAACCTCCAAAGATGCGAAACACGAAATCTCGATTCGCAATAGAGGAGATTAGGACCGTTGGATCGTGGGCGAGTGTGGACCATTGATCTGGCGAGCAGAACTTGCTAGTTTGGGTTTCAGAATAAGGGAGAAGAGAAATATTATGACAACACGAATTCATGAAGTTCTCAAAAGATTGGCCCCAGGTCATAGCGAGGGGTCACATTGACAAATATTAAGGGAGGAGCTAGTACGCACTAGGCTCTAGTTCGGAAGTTCGAGAGTCAGAAGAGTCAGGGTTGGCTCAAATTCAAATACCCGACATGTGAAATTGCGAAAATCCTTTTGATAGGCGTGTGGTCATATCTTGAGGTCATATGAAGGAAGGGGCTAGCATGGAGAGCTAGCACCTATTGCTCAAACCCTTCAAAGGGGCCAGAAAAGAGCCCGCAGTTTGGAAGAACCTGCAATTTAAGAAAGGGGAATCTAAAGAGAGTTAAGAAAAAGAGAATTTTTTGTATGCCCCATCATGGGTGTGTTAAAAATTGGTATCATAGCATGGTTACAACATTTGTCTTACTTGGGCTCATGTACGAGTTGCGTAAGGAGATATTGTTATCTGGATTTACTTCTTGAGGAGAAGGACTGCATATTGAACCTGTGATTTTGGGAATTCTTGTTGAATTTCAGTAGAAGAATTTATTTATCCCATGTCAAAGTGATAACTACTCTTACCAGAGAAGGGATATGCTAATTAACATTTATAATAAGACGTTAATGTGGATAGCTAAAGGTGGCAGGGTTCTGTCAAGGGTAGGTGAAGCCCGAAGGATGGATGACCTAATGTTTGTAACACTGCTTCTAAGCATGGGTAGTTTGAACTTCAGGCATTGATGATGGTGGATTGTATAATGGTTAATACCTTTGTGGGATTCAAGGAATCTGATAGGATCAGGTAGGATCCTTGGCAGTTATAGTTATTTCTTTATATTAAAATCGGAGTATATAACTCCTCATGACCAGAGAAAAGTGAGATGGGTAAGATCCTATGGACGTTGAGGCAAGGAGGTTTTATTTCTAAGACGTTGTCACATAAAGAGGAAAGTGACCCTGGTTGGTTATAGCCATGAGAGAAGGAAACATCAACACGAGATATGACTGTGAGATTAGTCCTGTAAGTGACTGAAATCTCAAACTAAAGGACACTAATGATGAAATTAAACTATCAAGTGAATGCATTAGGTAAAAAGATGCAATAAATGCACCTACATATACACAAATGTGTATACATGATCATAAGGATGCTTGGAAGATCCTTGGAAAAAGGATATAGAAACCTGATATGTCCATGTGTGTGAATGACATGGAAAAGGTGTAAGCAATAAGATAGCATGATGAATACTTAGATGTGTTTAATTATGCTTGAGTGAATGGGTTTAATGCATTGTGAAGCTTCTTAATATGAATCCTGATATCGATACCAGTTAGTTATGAATGATATTAAACATGCAAGTGATGCACGTGTATGATGAAAGAGTATAGTTGTAGGCAGTGGCACCATGTGGTTGCTCTGATGAGGGAAATATAAAGAAAGAATTGCTCTTGTCCAAATTAAACAAATACTATGGATGCATGGTTGACTCCATTCTGAAGAGTCGTGAAAGTTTTGTTCCAAGTAATAGCTTGAGGGGAATGTATTCCCTTTCCTTAGAGAATACTAATATGATTAGATAGAAGGGTAAATGAGCAAAGATGCTATGTTTTCATAATAAGAGGCAAATGATTATTCCTTTGGGAATCACATGAGAAGGATTGTGAACAATCCTGAGTTGTCTGATCTTGAAAGTAAAGATGTATGTGGGTTGTGAAATATACCTATGACATCTACATGAAAGCTTAGGATTATGAATATGGTTAAATACATCATTGATGTAAGTTAACAAAACCAGAATACGTATGGATACATAATTACGTACATGACAAAGATGCATGTTTATATTCCTTAAGGAATATTTGGTAAACAGATAAAAGCTAACTCAAGGTTGAGTCTAGCACAGATAGTGATGGATATGCAATAAGGAAGTTTCATGCTGAAGGAATTCCCTGTGGAGGAACTGTGTCAAGACTTTGTCAGGAAAATGAAATCACAAACTTAATGATTGTTGAGAATTAAGTAGTAAGCCACAAGTTTATATGAATACATACATACATACATACATACATACATACATACATACATACATACATACATATATATATATATATACCAGAATCCTGGATTACATTTTGAAAAACATCATGTAATGAGTAGAAGATTAATAAATGAATATTGACCATTCCGATAACCGAATGGTAATGTGTTGGATGCATAGGTTCATGATCCATTATGAACAAAAAGTTTGTTATTAAAGCATGTTGTTGTATTCCAAAAAGGGTTAGGGTGAGGCCTAACCAAGGTGGCTCAAGGAAAAGAGAAGGAAGATCCCAACAGGGAGTAGAATTGCAAAAGAAGAGAAAAGACAGTGAGGCCTTAGAAATAACTTAGCTGGACTGAAAAGTCCCAGGCGATGTAGAAAGAATTTGAATAAAGGGAGAGCCCTCAATTCTTTTCTTGTTGTGTATTATGTTTTTCTCTGGGATGAGAAAGCTAGTACGCTGATGAAAGTAAATGTTTTGACACCATAGTGATGATGGTTGTATTACTGTAAAAACGATTGAGAACTGTTGTGCTACACTCATGAAAACATTAAGGATAATGTGATGAAGTGCATACAGATGTGCTAGGCCAAGTCTAAAAATATTTTATTAATTTAAATGCTATGGTACTTGCATTTTAATTTACATGACGACTAATGTGCTTATGATGTATGTCATCTGTAGAAAGAAATAAGATTGGAACTGTTGAGAAAGATAGTTGCCAATAATGAACAACCTCAATCAGAGGATGACTATGAGAAGGTTCTTGTTGAAATATTGTTGAAGGGACTTTAAAAGTCCCCATGGAGCACCACTGATGGAGTAATATCAGAGGGGGTGCTAGAATCCATAACCGATATAAAAATGTTCATGCCTTTGTGGCACAAGGTATGAAGGGATTGGGTAAGAATCCCTTTTGAAATGTTTTACGGTCTTCATGTTATCTATGAAATGTTGAAAGACAGTTGTATGCCTTGGATACCCAAGTAGGGTATGATTTAGGAAGGAGAACCTGAATGATGGAGGTGTGAACCTCTGGTAGTAAAGACTGACTATAATCCTCAGAAGAATTCATGAACTGATATGTCATGAATACATGGACCAATCAAGGAACGATTGGAAAAAAAAGTGCTCATAGATGGCACGTTGCATGGAATTGCTTCAAGGAAATGCATGTTTGCATAAATAACAGACAATGGATTTCCCATTGAGGAAGGAGGAATTCCAAAATTTATACTCACATTGTATAGGTGTTAGAGAAAACCAAATTTGGGAGGCCATGAGTGTTGGCACCCTGGTTATTAATGGAGGAAGAATGCTTAAATTCATTCATGTGAAACTTTTGTGTTTCATGTGTATTAATTAGGGATCGTGATCGTCCTCTAACCGGAAGCACAACCCTACTGCAAAAATGAATGAGAATAAATAAGCCATATGGTGAAAATCTTGGCTAAAATCCAACACACCATGGCAAAGTACTTGTCAAAAATTATGGGAAACTTAAAATCAATGCAAGGGTGCATTGGGTATGAATGTGGCCATGAATGTTTGTGCATTCATTAAAATCAATTGATATCTGAATTACATTTTGAAAAATTTGGTAGGCTCAAATGATGCATAGGTAAGAGATGATGTATCATTTTTTCTTGGTATCCTTGAATAGATGAAAATGACTTGGATTGTCGGTATGCCTGATTTTGAAAAGATAATGTACATGGAAACTAACAATTGTTTAGCTGAGGAATGGGTCTTGGATATGCCAGTGTTATAATCCCATAAGGAATACCAATTGCCTACTGATCCAAACTGCAGGGAATGATACTTTTTTTTTTAAGAAAGTGAATTTGATTGTTAGTATGCACAACTCTGAAATTTTTTGTGATGATGTTATAAAGGTGCAATTAAATTGTATGTGCATGGAGAAACTAACAATTTGTTTGGTTGATTGAAGTTGAAGTGCAAGAAGCAAAGGAGTCTTGAATATGGAAGTGTTGTAAGCCCATAAGGAAGACCAATTGCCTGCTGAGCCAAAATGCTATGGGAAGGAAAGTCCCGTAATTATGAATCTGGTTTATGTGCAGAACAAATATGGAAACAAAATGTAGAATTGGAAATTTGTAGGTAGCAAATTTACAAGAAAATTCTAAATTTAAAATTTATGATGATGTCTCATGAATTTCTGTATGCCTATGATACAGGTGAAAGGAAAAGATATGCAAAGAGTGCAGAGATGAGAGACTGAGCTCTCGGATTCGAGGAAGAACTAAGAAAAAGGGTATGTTCTAATCACAGGAAATAGAGACTAAATCGAGAGAAGGAGAGTAACCTTCATTCCTATATATGAATGAGTCGAGAGAAGGAGAGTAACCTTCATCCCTATATATTTATGTGCCAAGAGAAGGAGAGTAACCTTCTTCCTTAACTTTCGTTGATTCGGAAGGCTATCAAGCTAAAAAACATGAAAAATGGCTACTACTAAGCCATAAGAACCCCGTGATAATCCATGATCGCCTGAAATATGTTGTGTTGAGGTAACACAAGCTGGAGGGATGTCTCGACAGAGCGATTTTGATGGACTCCTCGACTCTAAGACTCGATAGAGTCTATGGAATTATTTATGTGCGAGAAAACCTTGGCAGGGCAAGATGGATCACCCAAGGAACTGTATAGCAGAGAAGGGGATGCTTGAGCCTGGGCCTAGAGGGTGAGTGACTGTAAGGAAGAGGAGACCTTAATAGTTCTTGTAAACTATTGGGATCATGCACACGGTGGGTAGTTCTTCCTGTGCGAGAAAACCTTGGCAAGGAAATATGGATCACCCAAGGTACTGTATAGTAGAGAAGGGGATGCCTGAGCCTGGGCCTGGAGGGTGAGTGACCGCAAGGAAGATGAAACCTTGATAGTTATTTTAAACTATTGATTGAGATCATGCACCCAATGGGTATGTCAAGAAAAACCAATGATCCTAGATAACAAAAAAAACATGTGGATACAAAGCCACAAACTGCACAGATAATGTTGGCATGTTTATAGGTAGAGTGTGCTTGTCATTGATGGCAAGATCAGAGTATGCAGCAATGGAAAAACATGAACAACGTGAGCTTAGGAGGATTAGCACAGAGTCGCATGTAGTGCGTAGGTGTGCACCAGGAACGAGGTTAACTCATTGCCAAATATCAAGAGAGATAGTGTACTCAAGATCTTAGACAGATCAAAGGTCGAGGCATTTGACACTTAGAAATTACTCGAAGTCAGGAGGATGTGTAAACTCGGGAGGAGAAGCGACAGTGATCATTGGATCCCATTGAGAATTCCCGATGACCATCAGATCTGAATTCAAATAGGTCGAGCACGCAGATGGAGGACATATCTCGGGCGTTAGATCCGAGCACGAGGTCCGACCGTCATTAGATCCAGGAGAACCTGCACGTTCTTTAAAGTGCTAGGAGAAGCAGGCTTACAAAATCCTGAAATGGGCAAATCAACCGGAGTTTTGGATATCGGGAGTTGGAGGAGTCAAGAGTCAAGACTCTTCATCACGGGAGTCTCGAAGTGCCGAAATGTGAAACGCCGAAAATCTCGAAACAGACACATCAACCGGAGTTTCAGATACCGGGAGTTGGAGGAGTCAAGAGTCGAGACTCTTCATCATAGGATTCCCAAAGTGCCGAAATGCGAAACGCTGAAAATCCCGAAACAGGCATATCAACCGGAGTTTCAGATACCGGAAGTTGGAGGAGTCGAGAGTCGAGACTCTTTATCACAGGAGTCCCGAAGTGCCGAAATGCGAAATTGTGAAAGGCGCTAACAACTAAACTCCATTTCCAAGATTGCGACTTGGAGAGTCGAGATACCTATCAACATGAATACATGAAATGCGAAATCGTGAAATGGTGAAATGTGAAATGCCAAAATGATCGAAGCTAGTCCATCTATGCTCCTTTTTCGGAGTTTCCGGGATCATGACATGGAGAGTCAAGATAACTCTTCACCATAGGAATGTCGAAATGTCGAAATGTTGATGTAGCTGGTGGTCACTGTTGGTGGTCACATAAGTGGAAGGAGCTACCATAGCTAGGCTCCATTTCAAGGTTCGCACTGTAACTGCTAGAAACCATTGATGGTTTATGCCAGAGGAATTGAAGAGACTTCAGTGTGATTACCAGAGGAGTTGAAGAGTCTCAAGGCATCTTCCAGTGGAATGAATATTGTTCATAGAGGCAATTGACAGATGGAAGAGCGTTGAAGCCTGTAACTGCAACAGAGGGGATGAGCTCGACTATGATAGAGAAGATGAAGAGTCTCGACTGTGAGACGGCTGAAGGAATCTCGGCATAACACCCAGTGATGATGGATGCATGGGTTTAACGGCCAGAGAAGCTGAAGAGTTGCAATGATGATCTAGCAGAGAACTCGACATGGGGAGAGCATGCAGAATAATTGTGATCAGAGGAAGCAGAAGATGCATAGAGAGGATAAATTCGTAGAACAAAGAAGAGATGAGGGTTGGTTGTTGAGAGTGATTGAGGTGGGTAGAAGGAGGCAGAGTGCAGCAGTTGAAATGCATAGAAGAGGAATGGTGCATAGATGGGACATGGCTCACAAATCATAAAGCACAGCAGAAGAAAAGAACAAAGATGCATAACTGAGACAGTAAAAGAAGGCTGAGGTGCACTTGTAGAGAAAAGCAGAAGATCAGAAAGCGCAAGAAGATGCAGGCAGAGAGACATTGATACAGGAGAGCAGAGCAGTGTAGCAGAACAGTGATGAGACTGGTAAGCCATTAATGAACATTATATCACTGTAATAAGTTTCAGTAGCAAATATTTATATTTCAGGGTGGTAGGGAGGTGGTAGGGATGATCTAAAAATGAAGAAGACTTGAAATCTTGAAATTATTGCAAGTAAATGTTATGTGTTAAAAGAAAATGGATCAACTTTTCAACACATAAATTAAAGGATTACTCATGAAAAATACACATAGACAACAGCATAATCAATGAACATAAACACATAAACACAGCAATTGATAAAGGAGCTCACCCCTCTCTTGGGCTACATCTCCTGGTCCAGCTTCCAATGGATCATTATTATTAATTGCTCAAAGTGCTCAAAAACATGCCTTACAATGCTCAAACTGACCAACCGACTGCTCCAATGGCTTCATAGCATCCAAAAACCCCTAGTTGGGCTTTTTTGGCACCTCAATCGGTCGAAAAACGAAGAAATTAGGCCTCCTGGAAGTCCCCCCTTCAAGTTTGTTGTCTCTGCATCTACAAATCGCACCCCCTTGTTACATGAACCTGGCACACACGCAATATAAAGCGTGAAAACCCAGCACCGGGCGCAATCGCGCCAATGGTGTGAATTGTAGGACGGTTATGGTCGCGTCAGCCCCTAACCGCCTAGCACCTGGGCATATGGGAGTCATAAGACCTCGTGCTTTGGCAAAATGGCTAACCGTTACAAAACCGTTTGAAAACTCCGGTTGTGGTCACATGGCACAACAAGAGCGTGACCAGGGGATTTATATGAAATACATTCCCATGCACACACCCACCGTATGGTGAATGGTCATATGGCGCAACACAAAATACCACGGGCTGGGGCTAAGCCCTAGCCCGACCCCCCGCCCACATAAACAAAGGTTTGAATTTAAATATATTGCAAAAGGTTATATGGTAAGAAACAAAGTGTGGGCGTATTAGCTGGGTGGTCTTTGTTAGATATTTACACTGGTGGGGAGGTCCGGGGGTCGAACCCCACGGACTCCAATACATTTTAACAAACAAAACAATCAACCAATACCGGGGTGCCACGTGGCAGCCCATGATTGGGCCACGTGGCATCCAATCATTTGACCAAACAATTCCACGTGTCAAGATATCATTCTCCCTCAACTACCAACCAAACTTTGCCACGTCATCACATGCCACATCATCGTACGGTCGTACGGCCCTGCCACGTCATCCTGTACGGACTGTACAGTCAGCGTCCTTTTTTTCCCTGTTTGACATTTCGAACAGATTGCAATATCTCTCGCTCCCGACGTCTGTTTGAGATGAAATGAGTTGTGTTGGGTTCACAATGATGAGGCCTATGCTCTTGTCCGGTTTGAAGCGATTCCGAGCACTTTGAATTTTTGAGCAAAATTTGATCCCCTGATCACACCTCCCCATTGGGAATCTTTTGGACCTCCAAAAGACTATTTTCAGTCTATGTGAAGATGAGGGTATAGTTCCCTCACCCTTCCAACCTCAATCCACTTGGCTTTGCTTGGATTCATCCCTTTAAGACCAACTCGAAGATACTCCACATTTCCTCGTTTTGATGTTCGCATTCTCCTGTCAAGGATGGTGTCTTCACGTAGTTATGTAAGATACTCTGGAGAAAAATCATCTATAGAAGGAATCTGAACATGCTCTCCTTGATCATCAATCAACGGAGGCTCATACAATTTCAAATTCTCAACATTAACAACTGCATACATCTGCATATAAGGAGGCAAATCTAAAC
>ML782850.1:0-39073 GCA_009831015.1 Picea engelmannii | reverse complement strand
CCCCCCCCCGCCTTTCTACCTTTAAGCGGAGGGGGGGGGTCCGGAATCGAGGACGCATATCTCCGATCGCTGCAATTAGAGCACCCGGATCAACAGCGCATAGGCCACCCAGACATCCACTGTCGTTCTGTGTTTATTCAACGTGGGGCCCCCCTTTTGTTGTGTCATCTTGCCATCTGTTCTCCACCTGACCGTGCGATGAGGCTCGCTCCCTTTAGCCCTTTCCTCATCCTTCGACGTCTGTCCATCTCCCCTCTTCTGGTTCGTGCAGTCCCTTTCCCATCTCATCATCCACTCACCACCTGCCATGTGTCCCGCTCTCTTCCGCGTCAGCCTCCCATTAAAGTGTGTCCATTATATCTCATCTCCTGCCCCCTTCGCTTATTGTTTTCCGCCATGTGTCTTCTCTTGTCACCTCTCCCACACCCCCATAGTTTCGGTGTTACCACTCCCGTTATGCGCCCCATCCTCCGCGTTGGCCTCCACGCCTATTCATCAGGCCGTTCAGCTAATCCATGTGGCAGCGCGAAAGGTCTTCCACGTCACGAAAGTGTCGAGTTGGTCGGGCCATCCTCAATCCCAATGAAGCAGTTATTGAAGCAGTTGGTGGTGGTTAGACATCGCCTCCGCCATAATGGGAAAGTCCGGCGACGAATTAAAGACACGTCGATTCTACCACGAAACTATCAGGAGTCTGATTGTGTCTGCCATAAGTGTACGATCATCCATAGACTACAGGTGAAGATTGTCAGAAGCCATGCAGACGCAAAGTTTTAATGCAACGTCTTGATTTTGTTGTTGTTGTTGTTTCGAGTATATGTAGGCGTTTTCTCCATTTTTGTATCTATCGATGGTAGAGAAAAGCTCCCGACTGTAAAGTTTTCAACAACCATTCTAGCTTCCTGGTTGTGCATCTGTATTTGAGATTTCTTATTTTATGACAAACAGTTTTCTTACTCCGTCTATGTTTTCGTCTCATACCAGAGAGTTCATGATCAAATGATTTGCATGAATTGTTGCAGCTATGTTATGATAAAGGATTTGTTGTTACATTATTGTATTCTCTGGTCTTCTGTGTTTGGATGTAAGAGGATCTTCCGTTTAGATGCTTTCTTCTCCAGTCTGTTAGAAACCTGACATTTATGACAGACCTTCACACTCTTCTCATACAAGTCTTCCCCCTGCTCGCCCTTGTTACGATTCATTGTTTGAAGTTTATATAAGACCTCACTTGCCCATGCATGCTTGGCCTAGTTTCAGAGTTGAGACGGTATCATTCTGAGTTTCCTTCCATTTGATCATCTCTTCATAAACAAATCATGACATTAAACTGATGGGTATCAGGCTCTGCTCCTGCAAGCAATCCAGGAGTGACTTCTGATGCTAACATTTCTGGCGTCGTTGCCGGGGACGAAGTTGAGCATTTTCCCCATATTTGAACGACAACGATCAGCTGATTCTGAAGGTGCATCAGATATCAGAACTATTGAGATTGCTACTGTGCACCTGGCGACTCCATTGTGACGACTCCACTGCGGCGAACCTGTCGGGTTAGTTGTGGCTTCCAGCGGTAGACACACGCGGTCCCATCCACAGCTACCTCTGGCCGTGCCTGAAGAAAATCCGAAGGTGATTATAAAAAAGGGAAGTCCTCTCAAAGAGAAAGATTCGTCGCTCAAACAGGTATTTCCCCACCTCCAGCCGTAAAAACTCCACTTTCTTGTTCTCAACTTTCTAGTTATCCTTTTTCTGAAGTTTCCCGTTCTCTGAATTTCGGGAGTGTTCCTGCTGAGTTTTCTCCTCCTGGTCTGGCATCAGAAAGAGAGATCCTTGTCACTCCTCCCTCCCTAGAAGTTGTGCCTCATCACAGACCTCGGGCCTCAGAAGGTTTCACCACCCCTCCTGTTGTTACTATTACTACATAGAAAGAAGCATTTGCACATTCAAGTCCCTTAGCTCTCTCTCTGTTTTCCCCGTTGTCTCCCTCTCCTTCAAGAATCTCTCTTCTGATATCTCTTGTTCACACTTCTTCTCCTCCAGGCTCTCCACTACCTAATATTCCTATGGTTGGTGCTAATCCCCCTCTGAATAGAATGGATGCCATAGTTTTTTCTCGATACGCTCCCTTGATCATGCCTCAACCTATGCATCCTCTCCCTGCTAGAGACTACTTGAAATACATGTCGAAGTTCACTGGTGAAGAAGACGTAACTGCAGAAGAGCACCTGGTTTCTTTCTATAGTTATGCAGACAATCTAAACATTGAACATGAAGATGTCTGGATGAGAGTCTTCATCCAGAGCCCGGATGGCGATGTGAGGAAATGGTTTAGAGGATTGGCCCCCGGATCTATTGCTGGGATTGAAGCCCTGGATAGTGTTTTTCTGAGGTAGTGGGGAGATAGAAAGGATTTCATGTATTACATGAAAGAGTTTGGGTCTCTGAAGAAAATGGAAGGAGAATCTGTCTCTGACTTCTCCAAAATATTCAATAAGATGTATAACAAGATTCCTGCAGAAATAAAGCCCTCAGAAGCCTCTGCCCAAATTTCCTACGCTGGTGCTTTCGACCCTGATTTATGTCTTTTATTAAGAGAAAGAAGAGCCACCTCCTTATCTCAAATGCAAGATGCAGACATAGAAGTGGAATCCAAAATATTAGCAGCTAACAGACTGAGGAGCAAGGATGACGCAGACAGAAGAAAGGGAAAGTCTGAGGCCTCAACTTCTGGCCCATCATTGCCCCACACTCAAGTGGATGAACTGACCCAGATGATGAAGTTTCTATCCGAAGAGATGGAAAGACTGAAAGTGGAAAGGAATAAAATGAATAAAGGCCCCCAGAGCGCTGAAATCAAAGGGGGTTTCAGGAGGCCAAACAATATCACTCCTCTGACTATGCACAGAGAGAAGGGAAGAGACAGAGAAGACTAGAGAATTCAGGCTCCTTTTCAGAACAATTTTATGACCAAAGAGGAAGAAAGGGAGATAGATGAGCTTGATCCTGAAATCCACTGCTTGGGAGACACTCCTACTTTTCCTCATCTCACTCAAGAAGCTTATGAGGAGTCTCTCATGGATAGTCAACTAAATGAATTGAGCAAGGGAGACAAGGCTAGCGGCGGCCGAGGCAAGTATAACCTGAGGTCCGACAAAAAGACAACAGCACCTGATATTCCTTAGTAGTCCACTAGAACAGAGAAACCTGCTAATGAAGTAGCAGACAGTCACAGAGGTAAGAAGGCTCAACCCCTCTCTCCCATTGTCCACCATCATGTTCCCGAAATAAGAGAAATTCCAAAGCTTACATCTTCTTTTAGTTTCGAGCATGAAATTCAAAAGATCAGAATCCCTGTGCCCCTCACTGTGCTAATTAAACACAAAGAATTTAAAAAACGCTTCTCTGATCTTTTACAGTCCGAAGCCTCATGCCTCCTCACAGACTCCATAAACCTCCAAGATGAAAAGCCAGCAATTTTCCTAGGACCCATGGTAGAAGATAGAGATGACTCATCCCCCCCTTTCTACATGTCCCTGAACATACATGATAAAGTGTTGCACAACTTCTTAATGGATTCAGGGGCCTCTCACAAACTCATGCCCAAAACCGTCATGGAAGAGCTAGGGCTAGAAGTCACCAGAGCCTATCATGACCTCTATTCTTTTGACTCCAGGAGGGTGCAATGTTTGGGAGTCATCAAGGACCTGGTAGTTTCTTTGTTTCAGCTGCCCATGAAGAGTATGGTCATGGATATTGTGGTAGCTGATGTTTCCCCCAAGTTTGGCATGTTGTTGTCAAGGTCTTGGATTAAGAGACTTGGAGGAACGTTACAGATGGACCTTACATATGCCACCATTCCAGTTTTTGGAGGGGAACACAGGAGGTTGTACAGAGAAGCCCAGCTAGCCTATATTGTCAGCGATGAAGCAAACCCCACTAATCACCCCATCTTTGCGCTTGACACTGATTTAGGGTCTAGTTCGTTACAGATTACTAAAGCTCCTGAGGCCCCTTTACAGATCCAAAAGAGGCCCATTCTTAACAAGGAGATGCCTCCTCCAACCTCCTCTATTTGGAAGATGTTCTTTGATGGAGCTTCCTCCAGTGTAGGTGCAGGTGACAGAGTGGTATTCATATCCCCCTATCAAGAGACCATATCTCTGTCGTACAAGCTGGAATTTGAAGTCACCAACAATGTGGCAGAGTATGAAGCTCTTGTTCTAGGTATGAGGGATGCAAAAGAAATGGGAATAAAGGAGATGGTTGTGTTTGGAGATGCAGAATTGATTGTCCAGCAGGTCAAAAATGTTTATCAGGCCAAGAATCCTCGGCTCAAGAACTACAGGAACGAGGTATGGGACCTAGTCGACAATTTCTTTCTGGCTTTTAACATTTCTTTCATTCCGAGGGAAGAAAATGCTTCAGCCGACTTTTTAGTTGTCACAGCTAGTTTTATTGAAGTTCCTACGCTGCCTATTATCAGATCTGATGTTGAAATAAAATATAGACCCTCTGTACCGGACAATGTCAAGCATTGGAAGGTATTTGAAGATGATTTGGAAATCGAAAAATTTCTCCAATCTGTTGAGGATTTTTCTGCATTGCACATTGACGGAGATCCTGACATGGAAGGGGACCCCCACCCTGGGGTGTTTTTAAATAAAATTGCTAATCATCAGATTATACAACTACTGAACAATTACATCCCGAGAGGGCTAGTCCCGTTAGAAAGATTGTTCGATGGGAATGATGTGGCAGTGAAGGGTAGAATTTCAGGTGATGATGCTGACACAGTTGAGTGCAACATTGGCACACCAGAGGAGCCCAAGTTTGTCAGGTTGTCAAGAAGTTTGACCGGGGAACAGAGGAGTGAATATACTGAGTTGCTGAGAGAGTTTGCTGATGTGTTTGCATGGACCTACGAAGACCTTAAGACATATGACACATCAGTCATCGAACACAAGATTCCACTAAAGGAGGAAGCTAAGCCGTTTAGGCAGAAACTAAGAAAAATAAATCCCATGTTGTTGTCTGTCATGGAGAAAGAAGTGAAGAAGATGTTAGAGGCCCACATCATCATCCCCTTAAGATATTCCGAATGGGTGGCAAATTTGGTCCTGATAAGAAAGAAAAGTGGAGAAGTCAGGCTTTGTGTCGACTTCAGGAACCTAAACAGGAGCTCAAAGAAAGATAATTATCCCCTACCCAACATGGAACACATACTGCAGAGGGTAACCGGTGCATCTAGGATATCCATGATTGATGGTTTCTCTGGTTACAATCAGATATCAGTCATGCCTGAGGACAGAGAAAAAACAGCCTTCACCACTCCTTGGGGCACGTTCATGTATGCCAAAATGCCTTTCGGATTGATGAATGCAGGAGCAACATTTCAACGAGCTATGGATATAGCCTTCGTTGGGGAGAAGGATCAGTTTATGGTGATCTATTTGGATGAAATCGCAGTCTTCTCCAGGACAGACAAGGAGCATTGTTGCCACTTGAAGAAGGTTTTCCTGAAGTGTCGGAGGTATGGCCTATCTTTAAAACCGAAGAAATCATTGTTTGCTATGAAGGAGGGGAAGCTATTAGGCCATATAGTATCAGCAGAGGGAGTAAAAATTGACCTTAGCAGGGTAGAAGCAATTCAGGCCCTGTCACTTCCCAGATCTAAGAAGGAGGTTTAGGCATTTTTGGGGAAGATTAATTTTCTAAGACGATTCGTCTCAAATTTTGTTGAACTGGCGAAACACATAACAACCATGCTCAGGAAGGGAAATGAAGTAAAATGGACCACTGAACCCAAGGAATCTTTTGTCCAAATCAAGAAGGCGTTGACTGAGGCACCTGTGCTAATCAATCCCGATTATTCCAAAGATTTTTTGATTTTTTCTTTTGCTTCCTGTGATACAGTAGCAACAGTTCTGTTGCAAAAAAATGATCAAGGGCAAGAGCAACCTATTTCCTTCTACAACAAAGCATTGAGAGATGCAGAACTTCGGTATGAGATCATGGAAAAGCAGGCCTATGCATTGGTGAAAGCTCTCAAAGCTTTCAAAGTCTATGTCTTTCACTCGAGGATCACTGCATATGTTCCTTCGGCTTCTGTGAAGGACATTCTTATACAACCTGACATAGACGGGAGGAGAGGTAAATGGATAGCCAAGATCCTAGAGTTTGATCTGGAGATTAAGCCCACCAAGTTGATAAAGGGGCAGGGTTTGGCCAAGTTGTTGGATGAATCCAATTGCAAAGCCTTGGGAATTAACTTCATCAATGAGCAAGCCGAGCCATCCAACAAGCATTTCCAGGGTGCCCTATCACTAGCATCATGCCCCCGGTACAAGGATATCTTGTATTTTCTGCAAGAATTAAAGCCTCCTGATGGATTGGGAAAAAGTAAGGCCAGAGCTTTAAATCTCAAAGCGGTCAGATATTGCCTCATTGACCAAGCCTTGTACTAGAAAGACCCTCTGGGGGTATTTTTAAGGTGTATGGACCCGCAGCAAGCCCAGAAGGTTATGTTCGATTTCCATAGCGGTCTCTGCGGAGGTCATCATTTCTGGAAGACCACAGCTCACAAGATCCTCCGGGCTGGGTATTACTGGCCCACCTTATTTCCTGATGTCTGCAGAGAAATCAGAGCTTGCATCAAATGCCAGAAGTTCTGAGGAAAGCAGCAGCTCAAATCCCTGCCATTAAAGCATGTGGTAGTTTTGGCACCCTTTCAGTAGTGGGGATTGGACTTCATCGGAGAAATTCATCCTCCCTCAAGTGGCCAGCACAGATGGATTCTGACTGCGACCGACTATTTCACCAAATGGATAGAAGTTGTCCCAACCAGGAGCACTTCTCACAAAGTGATTATCAGCTTCCTGGAAGATATCATAGCTAGATTTGGCTGCCCTAGCAAAATTGTCACTGACAACGCCACCCCCTTCAGGTCTGAGTCTCTATTCAAGTTCTGTGAACAGTTTGAGATTTCACTAATTCACTCTACTCCCTATTATCCTCAAGGAAACGTATTGGCAGATTCCTCCAATAAAATTTTGATCAAGCTCATCAAGAAGCTTCTGGAGGATAATAAAAGGACCTGGGACTCAAAACTCAAATTTTCTCTATGGGCTGATAGGGTGACAACAAAGAAATCCCTGGGCATCTCATCTTTCCAACTTGTTTACGGAATAGAGGTCGTTTTCCCTACTCAACTTGCCTTATCTGTGGTGAATTTCCTCCAGGACTTTGAAGGAGAACCTAACCATATGATCAGAAGGATTCATCAAATGGTGGAAGTGCAGCAGATCAGAGAACAGGTCATGGATAGGGCCTATAGTCACCAGCAAAAGATCAAACAGGATTTTGACAAGAAGAGAAAAAAGAAAGAATTCGAGCAGGGTGATCTGGTACTTAAATGGGATGTACCCAGACAGGACAGGGGAAAGCACAGTAAGTTTGATGCCCTCTGGTTTGGGCCTTTCAAGATCATTGAAGTGTTTTCAAATAACACTTACAGGTTGCAGGATTTGGAAGGCGAAGAAGTTTTGAATGGCCCAGTAAATGGGCATTTCTTGAAAAAATGTTTTTTGTGAACCGCAATCGGCTCTTTTGTTTTTTGTAAATATTTTTTTTGTTTTCATCTTAATAAATGACTCCATATCCCAACACCAAGGCACTGAATCTTCAAAAGTGTTCTTAGAGCATCACAGGGATGACTCTATCCCCCATGGAGCCAAATGTTAGCGATATTTCTTGTAACGGGGGTTAAAATGCGAAGGAATGGGTTAAAAAACCCACCTACCCTAAGTTTGGGATGTAAATGCGTCCGTGTTTAAATGGAAACCAAATCTGGACGGCAAGGATTCGAGCACCCGGATCAACGGCGCGCAGGGTGATTCCGGACCCCCCCCCATCTTTATACCTTTAAGCAGAGGGGGGGTTCCGGAATCGAGGACGCATCTCTCTGACGGCTGCAATTCGAGCACTCGAATCAACGGCGCATAGGCCACCTAGACATCCATTGTCGTTCTGCGTTTAATCAACGTGGGGCCCCCCTTTTGTTGTGTCATCCTGCCATCTGTTCTCCACCTGACCGTGCGATGAGGCTCACTCCCTTTATCCCTTTCCTCATCCTCCGACATCTGTCCATCTCCCCTCTTCTGGTCCGTTCGGTCCCTTTCCCATCTCATCATCCACTCACCACCTGCCATGTGTCCCACTCTCTTCCGCGTCAGCCTCCCATTAAAGTGTGTCCATTATATCTCATCTCCTGCCCCCTTCGCTTATTGTTTTCCACCATGTGTCTTCTCTTGTAACCTCTCCCACACCCCCATAGTTTCGGTGTTACCACTCCCGTTATGCGCCCCATCCTCCGCGTTGGCCTCCACGCCTATTCATCAGGCCGTTCAGCTAATCCATGTGGCAGCGCGAAAGGTCTTCCACGTCGCGAAAGTGTCAAGTTGGTCGGGCCATCCTCAATCCCAATGAAGAAGTTATTGAAGCAGTTGGTGGTGGTTAGACATCGCCTCCGACATAATGGGAAAGTCCGACGATGAATTAAAGACATGTCGATTCGCCCACGGAACTGTCAGGAGTCCGATTGCGTCTGCCATAAGTGCACGATCATGCAGAGAATGCAGGTGCAGATTGTCAGAAGCCATGTAGATGCAAAGTTTTAATGCAACGTCTTGCTTTTGTTGTTGTTGTTGTTTCGAGTATATGTAGGCGTTTTCTCCATTTTTGTATCTATCGATGGTAGAGCAAAGCTCCCGACTGTAAATTTTTCAACAACCATTCTAGCTTCCTGGTTGTGCATCTGTATTTGAGATTTCTTGTTTTATGACAAACAGTTTTCTTACTCCGTCTATGTTTTCGTCTCATACCAGAGAGTTCATGATCGAATGATTTGCATGAATTGTTGCAGTTATGTTATGATAAAGGATTTGTTGTTACATTATTGTATTCTCTGGTCTTCTATGTTTGGATGTAAGAGGATCTTGAGTTTAGACGCTTTCTTCTCCAGTCTGTTAGAAACTTGACATTTATGACAGACCTTTTCCCTCTTCTCATACAAGTCTTCCCCCTACTCGCCCTTGTTACGATTCAATGTTTGAAGTTTATCTAAGACCTCATTTGCCCATGCATGCTTGGCCTAGTTTCAGAGTTGAGATAGTATCGTTCTGAGTTTCCTTCCATTTGATCATCTCTTCATAAACAAATCGTGACATTAAACTGATGGGTGTCAGGATCTGCTCCTGCAAGCAATCCAGGAGTGACTTATGATTCTAACATTCTTGCACTCGGGTATTATGGATGATTCAGACACTTGCAGACTTGGAGGTAAAATACGTTGCACCAATCCCAATTCATTGTGATAACACTAGTGCCATAAGTGTGTCCAAGAATCCTGTATTCCACTCCAAGACCAAGCATATTCCCATAAAATACAATTTTCTGAAAGAGAAGGTCACCAATCAGATTGTTCAGGTCCATTACATTCCAACCACAGAACAAATTGCAGACATCTTTACTAAACCCCTAGCAAAGACACCATTTGAATATCTCTGACAGAAGTTGGGTGTCATCCTGTCTCACACCTAAGAGATTCCATCATGTTAGGGGGATTTTGTATTGATTGAATATCTGATACCTCCTAAAAATACTACAACAGCTCAGGGGGAGCATGTTTTCTTTGACATTAATGTCAAAGGGAGAGAAAAGGAGTGGTCTGGACCAAATGCTACAGTTGGAGGTCCAAACAGATTAGCGCAGTCGTTCAGGGTTTCCATCAATGCCAAAGGGGGAGATTGTTGTCATGTTTATAGGCAGAGTGTGCTTTTCATTGATGGCAAGATCGGAGTATGTAGTGATGGAAGAATAGGAACAACATAAGCTCAGGAGGATTAGCGAAGAGTCGCACACAGTGCATAGGTGTGCACCAGGGATGAGGTTAACTCATTGCCAATTCTCAAGAGAGATAGCATACTCATGATCTTAGACGAATCAAAGGTCGAGGCCTTTGACACTTAGAAATTACTCCAAGTCAAGAGGATGTGTAAACTTGGGAGGAGAAGCGACAGTGATCATTGGATCCCAATGAGAATTCACAATGATCATCAGATCTAAATTCAGATAGGTCAAGCGCGCAGATGGAGGATAGATCTCAAGTGTTATATCAGATCGCATGGTCCAACCGTCGTTGGATCCAGGAGAACCTGCACGTTCTTTAAATTGCTAGGAGAAGTGGGCTTACAAAATCTCGAAATAGGCAAATCAACCAGAGTTTCGGATACTGGGAGTTGGAGGAGTCAAGAGTCGAGACTCTTAATCATAGGAGTCCCGAAGTGTCGAAATGCGAAACACCAAAAATCCTGAAATAGGCACATCAACCGGATTTTCGGATACTGGGAGTTGGAGGAGTCAAGAGTCAAGACTCTTCATCACAGGAATCCTGAAGTGCTGAAATGTGAAACGCTGAAAATCTCGAAACAAGCAAATCAACCGGAGTTTCGGATACCAGGAGTTGGAGGAGTCAAGAGTCGAGAATCTTCATTACAAAAGTCTCGAAGTGCCGAAATGAGAAATTGTGAAAGGTGCTAACAACTAAACTCCACTTCGGAGATCGCGACTTGGAGATTCGAGATACCTCGCAACAGGAATTCACGACATGTGAAATGGCGAAATGGAGAAATCTGAAATGCCGAAATGATCGAAGCTAGTCTAGCTAAGCTCCTTTTTCGAAGTTTCGGGGATCGCGACATGGAGCGTCAAGATAACTCTTCACCACAGGAATTCTGAAATGTCGAATGAAGAAATGTCAAAATGTTGATGTAGCTGGTGGTCACGTAAGTGGAAGGAGATAGCATAGCTAGGCTCCATTTCAAGGTTCACACTGTAACTGCTAGAAACCACTCATGGTTTATGCCAGAGGACTCGAAGATACTTCAGTTTGATTGCTAGAGGAGATGAAGAGTCTCAAGGCATCTGCCAGTGGAATGAAGATTGTTCATAGAGGCAATTGACAGATGGAAGAGAATTCAAGCCTGTAATTGCAACAGAGGGGATGAGCTTGACTATGATAGAGAAGATGAAGAGTCTCGACTGCGAGATAGGTGAAGGAATCTCGACATAACACCCAGTGATGATGGACGCATGGGTTTAATGGCTAGAGAAGTTGAAGAGTTGCAATGATGCTCAGGCAGAGCACTCAACATGGGGAGAGCATGCAGAAGCATTGTGATCAGAGGAAGCAGAATATGTATAGAGAGGATAAATACGCTGAATAGAGAAGAGATGAGGGCTAGTTATTGAGAGTGATTGAGGTGGGTAGAAGGAGGCAGAGTGCAGCAGCAGAAATGCACAGAAGAGGAATGGTGCATAGATGGGACATGGCGCACAGAGCATAAAGCGCAGCAGAAGAAAAGGACAGAGATGCATAACTGAGATAGTAAAAGAAGGTTGAGGTGCACTTGTAGAGAAAAGCATAAGATCAGAAAGCGCAAGAAGATGCAGGCAGAGAGACATTGATACAGGAGAGAAGAGCAGTGTAGCAGAACAGTGATGAGACTGGTAAGCCATTAATGAACATTATATCACTGTAATAAGTTTTAGTAGCAAAGATTTATATTTCATGGTGGTAGGGAGGACAGTTTTCCTCAGAGGTTAAAGTGGGTGCTTGAACACAGGGAGTTGTAGCTTCCATCTGGTTGCAGCCAGAGAAACCAGGGTGGCAAGGTGGTGCAAGGGAGAATTGTTGTTCTCTGTTATATAGGTTGGTGCCTGTGTGACTGGAAATTGGTTCTTCCATCCAGTTGGTGCTGGAACACTTAGTTATTTGTTGCTTCCTTCTAGTGGGTGCTAGAGAAACCAGGGAGTTGGTGCTTCCTTCTAGTGGGTGCTAGAGAAATCAGAGAGTTGGTGCTCTCAACAAGTAGCAGCTTGCAAAACAGAGGTTGTAGCCTAATTATGAGTTGGTGCTCATAAGTATGATAATTTACAGAATGTAAAGATTACTTATCATATAAAGAAGAAGAGGTTTTTACCCTTTATGGGTTTCCTCAGGAAATATCTTTCTCTGTGTATCTTATATGTGTGAATGATGTTGAATGTTCTATTTCTTACTTCCTTGCATTATTGTGATTGTCATTGAGTGCTTTGTAAAGAGTTTAAAATAAGAATAATTGTTTAAGCACGGTAACAACTGATTCACCCCTCCCCCCTCTTAGTTTTCCAACAGATAATTATTGTGATAAGAATATGAAAATTTTCCTAGAAATTTTTATGCAATGTTTTTTCATAAGACTATGATTAACATGCTTGTTGTCCAAGAATTAATGAAAGCAGGTGACCAATATTAAGGGTCTGAAAAATAACATGACCGAGAAAGAAGGATCGAGATTTCTAAAACAACTGAATGAGAAAGGCATGACATGTGTTTTTGAGAAAGAACATCCAGGACAATATTCCTTTAAGGGGGAGGGAATTGTAATATCCATGTTTCCCCCAGTTTGTAATTAATCATAAAATAGGATTACCATCCTAAGGCATGTGGACAGTGTAAATGTATTATTTTTTGAGTTGCCAATAACTGACTGTGGGGGTGAAGCCTTGAAAGTACTGGCCATGATATCACTAGAGGAAAGACTGAGAAAATTATAAGAGAGGGTTCATTATATCAAATAACCCCAAATTTTCCTTGATGGGGATCATAAATCTCCTTCGGATCCCAAGGAGAGAAATCATTTAATGAAGAAAGGACCTGTGGTTGAATTATCAACCACCCCCATGAATGGAAGCATGGTCTAGTTGTAGAATGTCAGCCTGAAGTACCACAGAGGCCTGCAGACCTGAGCTTTCTTTTGACAGAAGGAAGGTAAGATACATACACACAGATAACCAGAAAGGAGAGAGTATACCAGAGAAAAAAATCTCATAAGGGAGATGTGCAGAGCTCTCCAAGGGGGATAATGAATAGAAGGCCACGAGGTTGATGCTGAGTGACCATCTGATAAACCTCGTCGAGGACATAACAGAGAGAGAAATATCTAAAAGTTTGCAGAGAACAGAACCCTTGCAGAAGCTCAAGCAGAGAAAGAATCCTTGAGAACTGTGAGAGTTCCCCGATGATATCATGTCTTGGAACAGGGGTGGCCAGAGTGCTAAGAATGATTGCCTCTGAGCCTATGGTTGAGTGGAAGGACAAACACCCATAGTCAGTTAGTTGGCTACCACCTGTAATAGATAAGTAATCGCATATCTTGTGTATTTAAGTGGTACTGTGAGTTAAAGTTGGATATCCCATGAATGTTTCAGGAATGTGCATGATTTCTTAATGGATAGACTATATCCCTTCTATTTCTGCTTGATTGTGTATTTAGGCAAGTAATAAATTATATGGTTCGGACATGAATTGTACTCGTAAATGCTTCCATCCTGTGGTGGCATAAGCTAGAGCCACGAACTCTGAATTCGTCGACCCTAGGTACAGTTTCATGTACGCATGTCTACCCTCCTAGTAATTTTGAGTCCCTTGGAGGACGGAGCTTGTTAAGCTCAGGAGAGTTAGTGAAAATATGCACAGGCTCTCTGCGAGGCAAACAGAGACCGATAACTACTTAAGTTCTAGTGCTGATAAATGAACGTAATGGGTGTGCGGAAGAATTATTCCAAGCGTTACGTTCAAGAGAAAGAGTGCAAAGCTCTTAAGATTTTCAGATCCAACCAAGCTCAGGAATAATAGTGAGATTCAAGTATCGAAAGAGAATATCCTTTTTTTTGGAAGGTGAATGGACGAGACCTGTTCGAGAGAATCCGAGGTCTGTCGTGACCATTAGATTTGAAGAAGGGGCGCAGGCGTTAGCGCCTCGACTCCATCAGTCTTCGCAAGTTCAACGAATGTTGGTAATCATCATGAAGGGGATGGATCCTCTGAAACCTGAAGTAGCGATGTGACTTGGACCATAGATCCAAGGATCTATCGGGAGCCTCCTTGACCGTCGGATTGGTGAGATCAGAGTTCACACATCGAGAGAATAGCACGTTGGCATGACTAAACTTATGAAACTATAAGTTGTGATGTGATATGGACCATTGGATCAAGCAAGGTCATGGACCTTAGATCCGACGCAGAAAAATTAATGCAAGGCGTATGTGGTAATTCAAAAATCCCTAAGTACCAAGCTCAGAAGAGACAAGCGCTTTTTAGAATCACAGATGAGGTCCAAGATGCGAACTTGTTTCAAGTTCGTAAGCTCAAGAGGGAAAGAGGAAGTCGAGACCATACATCAGGGCTTATAGGAAGTAAACCGAAGGTCAAGACCTTCGAAACATCTAAAATATTCCAATTCAAGGAAGAAAGCGAAATCTCAGGAGGAGGAGCAACAGTGATCGTTGGATTGAGCGCGGTGAAATATTTGGACCATTATATATGTGAGGAGATCATATCTCAGTGGTTATATCTGAGAGCGTGGACCAATAGTCGTTGGATCTAGAGGAAAGTGCATGATATTTAACCTTTTGGATTTTCACAGGAGAGTGGACTTTTTAAAGTCCTGAAGTTTTGAAATCATCGAAACTGTCCATCGTCAGGGGGACAGGTGGCAGCAGATCCGAGAGTTCGAAGGATCGAAATTCAGAATATTTGCGAGGGGGAGAGTGAGAGCTTACGAATTCCAAAGTTGAGAGGTCAATCCTAGCCATTGGTGTTGGGAAGGGTACATGGAAGAAACACACAGGATTCGAAGGAAGAACCCTTCAGAGAAAATCTAGGAGGAGAATACCTGAGGAGTTGGAGCCGCAGCAATCCTAGTCATCCATCGAGAAGGGACACATGGTGAAAGATCAGTGTTTCGCTGACTCACAACTCAGGAAGTCAGAGATAAGATTCATGAGAACTCGTGAATTCTGAGTTCGCAAAAGGATCCTAGCCATCCATCGAGAAGGGACACGTGGCGAGAGATTAGCATTTCCCTGACTAGAAACTCAGGAAGTCAGAGATAAGATTCATGAGAACTCGCGAAGTCTGAGTTTGCGAAAGGATCCTAGTCATCCATCGAGAAGGAACATGTGGCGAGAGATCAATGTTTCATTGACTCACAACTCGGGAAGTCAGAGATAGGAGTCATGAGAACTCGTGAAGTTCAAGTTCACAAAAGGATCCTAGCCTTCAATCGAGAAGGGATGTGTGGCAAGAGATCAGTGTTTCATTGACTCGCAACTCAGGAAGTCAGGGATAGGAATTGTGAGAACTCAGGAAGTCTGATTTCATGAAACGATAACAGTTGTTGATCGAAGGAAGGATCCAGATCGTTCATATGGAAAGTAGATATTGGGAAATTGGGAATTGGGGAAACAAAGGTAAGCCAACCTCCAAAGTCGCGAAACACAAAATCCCAATTCGCGAGAGAGGATATCAGAACCGTTGGATCGCGAGAGAGTGTGAATCATTGATCTGGCGAGTGGAACTCGCTAGTTCAGGTTTCGAAATAAGGGAGAAAATAAATCTTCCGAAAACGTGAAGCGCTCGGAAGATTGGCCCCAGGTCATAGTGAGGGGTCACATTGACAAAGGTTAAGGGAGGAGCTAGTACGCGCTAGGCTCTAGTTCGGAAGTTCGAGAGTCGAAAGAGTCAGGGTTGGCTCACATGAAAATAACTGACATGCGAAGTCGTGAAACGCCTTTTGATATGCATGGAGAGCTAGCACCTGTTTCTCAAACCCTTCAAAGGGGCCAGGAAAGATCCCGCGGCTTGGAAGAACCTGCAATTGAAGAAAGGGGAATCTAAAGAGAGTTAAGAAAAAGAGAAATTTTGTTATGCCCCATCGCGGGTGTGTTACACAAAGAAAATTTGGTCATGCATTAGAATCACATGAAGAAACAAGCAGATCAGGGTCATTCAGAACGTCAATTTTTTGAAGGGGACTAGGTGTTTATTCATCTGGAACCTTATAATAAAACTTCACTCAAATCTCAACATTGGAAGAAACTCTCTCCCAATTTTTATGGTCCTTATACAATTATCAACCATGTGGGGCTAGTGGCTTACCTGTTAGCTCTTCTCAGTCACTCTAAGATCCATATTTTTTTTTGTGTCTCTTTCTTAAAGAAAGTGATTGGGAATAAGCTCCAAATAAAAATTAGTCTCCCTGAATTAGATGAGGAAGGCTCCATTTGGTTGCAACCCCAATAAGTTTTGGACCACGATGAGTGTCATCTCCGCCAGTGCGCCATCAAGGAAGTTTTAGTCTAGTGGAAGAATACATTGTTGATTAATTGGGTTGGTTTTCATTTATGTAAACCCTTGAAAAAAGTCTGGTAGCGAATTTCGGTAGCACAAAGGTTTGGGTAATGTTCCCAAGTTTGTTTGATGGATAATGGTATGAGTTTTGATATATTTTTAGGTAAGACTATTCTAGATGGATAGTACATGTCATGCCATTTCTGGTGGTATGTGGAACATCACATAAGTCATCACGGTTAGATATTTATGGCCATGTGAAGTTGGAGAACCCTCATGAGTCATATAGAAGCCCCTAGAGGTCAAAGTAGTCAAAGTGTTTGAAAAAGAAATTATTTAAATAATAAATTTAATGGAAAAATACCTAAAATAAGGAAAGTGGGATGCTACATGAAAGTATAAATAAGAGACAAGGATCTCTCATTTAATCACACTTGAACATATTGAATATCTTTTGTTGTGTAAGGATTATTGCAAGTACTCATTGATACATCTGAAGTTGCAAAAGTCTGAGGTAGCGCAAAGGGTTGACGGTGAAAGTTTTGGAATTACAATGTATACTAAAAAACCCTAATTTATGAGGTGTACGCAGGTTGACGGTGTATTAGGGTGCGTACATATGCGCGTTGATAGTGTATTAGGGTGCATACATACACGGGCTGGCAGTGTATTAGGGTGCATACATGTGGGTAAAGCCATGGAAACTTGAGAAGATGAAGATGCAGAGGTTCTATATTCTAAGATCAAGCTCCCAGGAAGGTCTACAGTGCTCGGATACATCAGATCTATCCATTGGTTCAAAATGTATGTCTTATTTTTATGAATAGTTGGATTTTGATGTATGCATGAGAAATGGTTATGGAGATTTGAGGATTCTCCCTAGAGAGACTAGTGGTTGCATGGAATATTTTGTATAAGTCAGATCTACAAAAATACAGTGCTAGTATATTTATCATTGATACTTCTTGTATGAGTTGAGGCACATCTTTTATTTCTTGGAATATGGCTAAGGGTTTTTGTGGTACATGGTTGAGATCTTGTATTTGTGAAATGGTTGATGTATTGAGAGGTTGAATATCAAAAAGGGTTTGATGTCTATATCATGTGAGGGTTATTATACTTGTTCATGATTACACACACTTATATGGCACATGACTAGAGAGATATATAGATGCTTCAGGTGATGGTTATGTATGAGGATGCATGCATAGGGTATAGTTACAGTCTGGATACAGCGACAGGTTACAGATCTATGTGAAAGAAGTTGTAGAGGATCATAATTTTTCAGAAGAAATAAACCCTAGTTTTCAAAAGGCATACGCAGGCTACATAACATATAGGTCATGTACATACGCGGGTTGTACAACAGATAAGGCGTGTAAATATGTGTGTTGCAAAACTACAAGTCGCGTATATGTTGTATTTATTTGATACATGATCAGTTCAGGTACAAGTTGATTGCAGGGCAGTAGTACAGGTTGGTTGTAGGTCATTGGTACTGGTTGGTATAGTTTTACAGTGGTATATCTGATAGTGATTATACTTCTACATCGGGGCGGTTGGACAGGTCAAGGACAGGTGGTTGTAGCCACCTTCCGATTGTAGCCGGAGAACATAGGGGGTTGTAGCGAGAGAATTGGGGAGTTGGAGATTCCCTCGGGTTGTAGCCTGAGAAACTAGGGGGTTGGAGCCTCCTTCCAGTTGTAGCTAGAAAAAAAAGGAAGTTGGTTCTTCCAATGAATGTAATTCCTCAAGACATATAAGAAAAATCATTCTTTGTTTTTCTCCTGCTTTGGGTTTCCACTTAAAAACACCGATGTACTCTGCATGTGTATGGTTGCTCATTTATTCATTGTTTATTTACTCTGCAATTATTGGATGATAATGTTACATTGATATAACACTTGTATTATATGGTTAAAAGGGATTAAATTTCTCTATTACTAATTCACCCCCCCCCCCTCTCAGCAATCCAACAATTGGTATCAGAGCAGGTTCCTTCAGAAATTAGTTTAACCACTGAAAGGAAGATCATGAAGAGAAACAACATGTATAAAAATGGAATACCATAGTTTCATGGACAAAAGTATGCATTTTGGAGCAGAAGGATGAAAACATATATAGGCACATGGATTTGAAATTTGGCAATCATTTGTAGATGGATACAAAGAACCAACAGTTCCGCCAACAAATGAAAGAGCAATAAAACTCAGTCAAAATAATTCCAAATCCACAAATTCACTTCTAAATTGTATTTGTGAATCGGTATTCACCAAAGTTATACATTGTAAATCCGCTAAACAGATTTGGGACAAACTTCAAAATATTTATGAAGGAGATTCAAAAGTCAAAGAAGCAAAGCTTCAAACTTACAGAGGTCAGTTTGAACAACTAAAGATGAAGGAATATGAGAATATTTCAGCTTATTTATTACAATTCAATGAAATAGTAAATGCAATCATAGGATTGGGAGAAGAAACCAAAGAATTTGTAATTGTTCAAAAGGTACTAATATATCTTCCTATGAGATTTGACCCTAAGATATCAGCACTAGAAGAAAGAGCATATCTAGACTCAATAAACATGGACGAACAACATGGAATCTTCACAGCATATGAAATGAGAACTGAATAGGAAAATCTAGATATAAAAGAAGTAGCTTTCAAAGCATCCAAAAGGTCAAAGAAAAAAGGAAAGCAAAAGGAAAAATAACATAGCAGCAGCAGTGACATCTCAGAAGATGATTGAGCAAGGGAACCAGCAGAAGATATAGAGGTAAGTTTCCTTTTATTTGTTTTATTTGTGATGGTATTGGTCATTTTGCTAACAAATGTTCTCATAAGAAAAATAAGAGGAATGATGAAGATTACTCAAATAACAAACAAACATATAAAGGCAAAAGTACCACAAAGAAAGTTTTCAAGAAAACCTTATGCACCAAATAAGACATCTCATCATCAGATGAAGATGAAGTTAGTGGCAGTGAGACAGAAAGAGTTTTATTCATGGAAGTAGAAGACTCTGACAAAGAAGACACAGAAGAAGAATATGAAGAGGCAAAAGTTGACTACCGAGAAGAATTGTTGTGTTCCATAGAAGTTATAAGAAGAGAAAAGAAGAAAAATAAGAAGCTACAAGAGGAACTAGACAAGAAAGAAGACACTCGGGAACTAGAACAAATGATCACAAATTTGAAGGTTCAAATAGAAGAATATAAAAGAATTGAAGAAGAACTCAAAAAACAACTAGAAGAAAGAGACAAGATCATTGGAAATTTGGAAGCAGAGATTGTCACATTAAGAAAGGATATTCAAAAAAAAATATGCAGAACAACTCAAAAGTTTTGGATGACATTATCAACAGTCAAAAGCCTCATCATGACAAGTCCGAACTTGAATACAATCAGACAGAAAAGGGATCAAGCTCCAAAACAACAGAACAAGAAACATATCCAAAAATCTATGCAGAAACAATCAAAGGGGGTATGAAGACCTACAAAGAAGATTACAGGGACACTCCTCCACCGAGAAGATTCAGATTTCAGAATCAACGACCGACAGATAGGCCTCGGGAAGAAGAGGGATTCAGAACAACAAGTCCTTTCAAAATATCTTCAACTCCCAGGTATCAAATTATATTTTTTGTTTTAAGTTATGCGTGTAATAATTTTGGACATAAAGCTATGAATTGCAGAGCTAACAAAAGGAACATAAAAAAATTTGAAAGTCATACACAAAAGGGTTATCCAAGAAGGCCCACTGAAACACAGAGAAGAAGTTACAAAATCTTTGAATCATTGAGCACTGAAGTGGAATGTTGCAAATGTAACAAATTTGGACACATGGACAAAGATTGAAGAATGACAGTTCCTCCTAGAGAACCACAACAGAACAACAACAGTCACAGATAGTAACTTTAGAAGAGAACATGGATAAGAAAGCATAATAAATATAGCAATGAAGAATGCACACTCTCTCTACAAGATAAGTAGAAGAAACATGGTTGGTATGTTGACAATGGTTGTTCAAACCACATGACAGGTGATAAAGACAGGTTTCTTACATTAATAAAGGAAAGAGATGGATGAGTCTCCTTCATAAATAATGATTAAGATAAAATCATTGGAAAAGGCACATTCAGAATTGGAAACAAGAATACAAAGGCAGAAAATGTTCTACTAGTAGAAGATATGAAACATAATCTTCTAAGTGTGAGTCAAATGTGTGACAAAGGTCATAAAGTTACTTTCAATTCACAAAAGTGCGAGATAAGAAAAGAAGGTTCAAGAAAATTGATTGCAGTAGCTGCAAGAACTTCAAGCAACATATATGTACTAAGTGAAATTGGAAATGGAAAGTGTTGTCTAGGAAAGGAATATGAAAGTTGGATATGGCATAGAATAATGGGTCACATACACTTTCATAACCTTGTCAAAGTCAACAAAAAATAAGCAGTTAGAGAAATGCCCCAAATTACGAAACCAACCAACACTTTATGTAAGCATTGTCAACAAGGAAAGAAAACAAAGACCAAGTTTAAATCAAAAGAATATTCAACGACAATACCACTGGAAATTGTGCATACTGATCTAGTTGGACCAACTACAACAAAGGGTTTAAAAGATGAGAAATACTTTATGTTATTAGTTGATGATTATACAAGAATGACTGCAGTTTTCTTTCTCAAGAATAAGGCGGAAGCTTTTGAAAAATTCAAGGTCTACAAAGAAATGGTTGAAAATGAAATGGATTCAAAAATCAAATGTTTGAGATCTGATAATGGAGGAGAGTTCACTTCAAAGGAATTTATGGACTTTTGCAGCAAGCTTGGAATAAAAAGGCAATTCTTCGTTGCTAGGACACCTCAAAAAAATAAAGTTGTTGAAAGAAAGAACAGGACAGTACATGAAATGGCTCGAACAATGTTAATAGATTCCAAATTGACAGATATCTTTTGGACACATGCAGTGAATATAACGGTTCACATTCAAAACAGAGTAATTCTCAGAAACACCACTGAAAAAACTCCCTACGAGCTATGGAAAGGAAGACCAACAAATGTGAAGCACTTCAAAGTATTTGGAAGCAAATGCTACATCAAAAGAGAAGATGGAGGAATGGGAAAGTTTGACTCTCGTGTGGACAAAGGAGTACTTGTTGGTTACTCAAGTACAAGGAAAGCATACAAGTGTTACAATATGAGGTTGAACAAAGTTGTGGAAAGCATAAATGTAACAATTGACGAAACAGGTGGATGATAATTAAAGGAAGAAGAAAATGAATCAATGGAACAGATTTACAAGGAAGATGAAGAAGAAGTAGAAGGGGAAGATGAAGAGGATTAGACGGAATTAGAAGAGCAAGTTCAACAAGTGCCTCCAAAGACACCTAGAAAATTAGTACAGAAGAATCATCCTTCAGATCAGATTATCAGAAACAAAGATGCAGGAGTTGAGACTAGAAGAAGAATCCATTCACCAGAACAAACGCACCTAGCACTCTCATCTACAATTGAACCAAACATTTTTGAAGAGGTCAGCAAGGATGAATTTTGGAACAAGGCCATGGATGAAGAATTGGATCAAATAGAGAAGAATGACACTTGGGAATTGGTTCCAAGACCAAAGAATAAGAATGTGATTGGCACAAAGTGGGTATTCAAAAATAAATTGAATGAAGATGGACATGTTACAGGGAACAAAGATAGATTTGTATGTAAAGGATATGAACAGGTTGAAGCAATCAACTTTGAAGAGACATTTGCTCCAGTTTCTAGAATGAAAGAAATCTGATTGCTCCTAGATTATGCATGCTCCAAGAATATTAAAGTGTATCATATGGATGTGAAATCAGCGTTTCTGAACGAGGAACTTGAAGAAGAAGTCTACATTGAACAACCAGAAGGATTTCAGTTGTCAGAGAATGAAAATTATGTGTGTAAATTGAATAAGGCCTTGTATGGTCTAAAATAGGCTCCTAGAGCATGGTACTCTAGACTGGATAAATATCTATAGCAGGAAGGGTTCAGAAAAGGAAGTGCATAGAACAACCTCTACATCAAGGTAACTCAAGATAGTATTTTATTAATTGAAGTTTATGTTGATGATATTATTTTTGGAAGCAATGATGACATGTTAAGGCATAAATTTGCAAAGGATATGCAGAATGAATTTGAAATGTCATTACTCGGAGAACTATCCTTCTTTTTGGGTCTTCAGATACGTCAAAGAAACCAAGGAATTTTTATTTCTCAAACTAAGTATATCAGAGAAATGTTAAAGAGGTTCAAAATGGAAGATTGCAAACTAGTTACCACTCATATGAAAACCAGTTGCAAGTTGAGAAAAGGTGACGATTCAAAGTCTACAAACCAGAGGCAATACAGGTTGATGATTGACAACTTACTATATGTGACAACATACAGACTAGATGTAATGCAGGTAGTTGGACAGGTGGCATGATTTCAAGCAACACCAAAGGAATCACATGTATTAGCAGTGAAGAGGATTTTCAAGTATCTCAAAGGAATAGAAGAATTTGGATTATGGTATCCAAAAGGAAAGGATCTATAACTTATTGCCTACACAGATGCAGATTGGACAGGTTTCATTGATGACCGACGAAGCACCAGTGGAGTAACGTTCTACTTGGGTGAGTGTTTAGTATCATGGCTGAGCAAGAAACAATCATCAATATCCTTATGTACAGTCGAGGCATAGTATATTGCAGTAGCAACATGTTGTACACAGGTTCTATGGATGAAACAAAATTTGACAGATATACAAGTTGAGTATGATGAGCCCGTTCCAATCTATTGTTATAATACAAGCGCCATCAGTATCTCAAAGAAACCGATGATGAAATCCAAGATGAAGCACATTCCAATCAAGTAACACTTTCTATAGGAATAGGTTGCAGAGAAGAACATCAGAGTTGAATCTGTGGCCACAAAAGAACAAGTGGCAGACATATTTAGAAAACCGCTTCCAAGGGAAGCCTTTGAGTATCTTCACCAGAGACTCAAATTAATTTCTACTCCAAAATGAATTATTTTGAATGATTATCTTATATGTCTTAGATTTACATGAGGAAGCACCATAAAGAGGACAGTTCAGGTTGGGAGATCATTTTTAGGAAGAGTTCATTCAAGGGAAGTATCCCCAAGGATAGTTCAGTTAGGGGGAGAAACCATGGATGGGAAGATACCTTTTCCATTGATGAAAAAGGGGGAGAGATTTATTAGATGCAGAGCACAGAGGCATGGTTCCAGGGGGAGTGATGGTCACAGGGGGAGAATGAGTGATATGAATTCAGTATTGCATGACATGACTTCAGTATTGCATCAAAGTGTTGTCATCAATACCAAAGGGGGAGATTGTTTATTAATTGGGTTGGTTGTCATTGATGTCAACCCTTGAAAAAAATCTGGTAGCGTATTCTAGTAGCACAAAGGATTGGGTAATGGAACCAAGTTTTTTTTATGGATAATGGTACGAGTTTTGATATATTTGCAGGTAAGACTATTATAGATGGATAATACATGTCATTCCATTTGTGGTGGTATGTGGAACATCACATAACTCCTCAAGGTTAGAGAGTTATGGCCATGTGAAGTTGGAGAACCCTCATGAGTCATCTAGAAGCCCCAAAAGGTCAAAGTAGTCAAAGTGTTTGCAAAAGAAATTATTTAAATAATAAATTTAATGGAGAACTCCCTAAAATAAGGAAAGTGGGATGCTACATGAAACTATAAATAAGAGGCAAGGCTCTCTCATTTAATCACACTTGAACATATTGAATATCTTTTGTTGTGTAAGGCTTATTGAAAGTCCTCATTGATACATTTGAAGTTGCGAAATTCTGAGGTAGCACGAAGGGTTGATGGCGAAAGTTTCAGAATTACAATGAATACTAAAAAATCCTAATTCCTTAGGTGTACGTGGGATGATAATGTATTAGGTTGTGTACATACGCAGGATGACAGTGTATTAGGGTGCATACATACATGGGATGGTAGTGTATTAGGGTGTGTACATGTGGGTAAAGCCATGGAAACTTGAGAATATGAAGATGCAGAGGTTCTAGATTCTGAGATCAAGCTCCCAGGAAGGTCTACAGTGCTCAGATACATCATATCTATCCATTGGTTCAAAAGGTATGTCTTATTTTTATGAATAGTTGGATTTTGATGTATGCATGATAAACGGTTATGGAGATTTGAGGATTCTCACTAGAGAGACTAGTGGTTGCATGGGATCTTTTGTATAATTTAGATCTATGGAAATATAATGTTGGTATATTTATCATTGATACTTATTTTAAGAGTTGAGGCACATCTTTTATTTCTTGGCATATGGCTAAGGGTTTTTGTGGTACATGGTCGAGAGATTCTATTTGTGAAGTGGTTGATGTATTGAGAGGCTGAATATCAGAAAGGGTTTGATGTATAGATCATCTGAGGGTTAGTATAATTGTTCATGGTTACACACACTTATATGGCACATGACTAGAGAGAGATATAGATTCTTCAGGTGAAGGTTATGTATGAGGATGCATGCACAGTTATACTCTAGATACAGTGATAGGTTACAGATCTATGTGAAAGAAATTGAATAGGATCATAAGTTTTCAGAAGAAAGAAACCTTAGTTTTCAGACAAAATACGCAGATTTCATAATAGATAGGTCACATACATATGCAGGTTTCACAATAGATAGGGCACGTACATACACGTGTTGTAGAACTACATGTCACATATCTATTGTATTTTTTTTATACATGATCAGTTTAGGTACAGGTTGATTATAGGGAAATAGTACAGGTTGGTTGTAGGTCAATGGTATAGGTCAGTGGTACAGGTTGGTACAGTTTTACAGTGGTATATCTCACAGTGATTCTACTTCTACATCAGGGTGGTTGGACGAGGCAATGACAAGTGGTTGTAGCCACCTTCTGGTTGTATCCAGAGAAAATAGGGGGTTGTAGCCTCCTTCTGGTTGTAGCCAGAGAATTGCGGATTTGGATCTTCCCTCAGGTTGTAACCTGAAAAACTGGGGATTTGGGGTTGAACACATCACCCACACTAAGAGAGGGGGGGGATGAATTAGTGTGTGGACTTTTATAACTTTTCTTCTTGTAAGTTAGCAGTTAAAACATAAATGTAAAGATTAAGAACAATCAAATCATAATCACAATGGACACAAGAGATACCATATGTTTGTGTAAGATTTTGTATAATTTATATCTATATATGTGAATATAGTAATATGAATTTTCCCAACACCAACTATTTTGTTTCAACACCAACTGAAGTAAGGAGCACCAACTCTCAAGCAAAACCCAGCTTGTTGATAGAATGCAGTCTATCCAACTAGAGTTCATATAGTAGTTCAATCGAATCTAGTAGCAGTGATCCATTATAGAATCAACTATATCTCATGATCAAAGGTATACCATAAATTCTCATCACCGTACTTCATCTTCTCTCTTAAATTCGCGTCTTCTTCACTTTATCTTCCCTTTGATATTTGTGCCTTCTTCACTTCTTCTTCCTGCTGATATTCATGGACCTCAGGTCCAGATCCACCTCATTCGCTCCACAAGCCACACCTCCAAGTGAACCAATCATGGTTGTATTTATACTTGTTTATGCTCAAAACTTGTTTAAGTTATTGCTCCAACTTGTGTAACAAGTTATAACTAACTTGTTTATTTACAACAACTTTTGGGACCACCAGAGATCATCATTTTGGGTCTTCAACTTTACACCTGGCATCCCCTTTACTTTAATAAATCGATCACAGGTATGGATCGATTTCCTTCATCTCTATGATTACAGAAATTGGCTCTTCATTCAAACCATGTTCATATGATCATTGGCATAGAACCACAGGCTTATCAATTTAAGCAACGCATTACATTATGCCTTTTAAATCTCTTTACCATATGACCAATGGAGTTATCCATACATTAGGTGAGACGAGCGCTTGAGAACTTATTAATTCAACGGTCACAATTCAATATCTCAATGATATGGACGATTGTAGGGACTTTGAGACTTCGCCCTTCAGGTCTTCAGTACTTCTCACTTCGGGTCTTTGGGACTTCGTAACCTTTCAAATATCTCGAAGTAGATTTTTTCAAACAGATCGGATGGTTCTTATTTATAGCATGGAACCGGATCAATGGTCATATTCGATCCTTACATTGCTATATGATCAACGGTTTGAGTGTACACCCGAAGTGTTCTTCAGATTGGTCGACCCATGTCCACTTCGGCATTCGGGAATTCAGAGGTTTTGAATAAACGTTGCTCCATTTTCCTCCGAAGTGATCACCTACTGAGTAATTCATAAGTGGTGGAGACCGCTTTTTGTCAGTTAATACTTCCACTTACACTATCTTTCCACTGTAGTAGATCGACGGTCAAGAATGCTCCCGAAGTGATCTTCAGATCAGACGTCTCGTGTCCACTTTGGGACTTCAGGACTTTGGGCAAGTGTTGGTGGTAAAACTCCCGAAGTAAAACTCTCAGAGTGATGTAACTTACTTACGTCACTTGATGACATGGCATGATCCAAGTAGCTGCCATGTGTCACTCAAATTCGTGATTTACATGTACCTTAAATGTTGATTTCATCTTGACACTTGTCATTATTTGACTGTGCCACATGTCCTTGCAGACGTGGTTTGCCACATGTCCTTGCTGACGTGGTCTGTTGACGTAGATTTCCCACACGTCCTTGCTGACGTGGTCTCCCACATGTCCTTGTTGACATGGTCTCCCACATGTCCTTGTTGACATGGTCTGCTGACGTAGATCTCCCACACATCCTTGTTGATGTGGTCTACTGACATGGTCTGCCACATGTCCTCTTGAATCATATGGTTGAGGTTTACTTCGGATGATCCAGCGGTCGAGAATTTATTTCGGCTCTCCAGATCTCCGAGCTTCAAGAATCTCAAATCTCAAACTAAATTCTTGAATTGAGATTTTTTCGAAGCGTAACTCCTCACATATTTAGACCCGAAGTGAATGATGTTTGTTTGATCAGGATCTTAGATCAATGGCTCGATCTCTCTGTGATGAAACTTTTCCTTAGATTAAATCCAATGGCTCTCTGTCTTTTCTTATCCTATCCTTCCTTTTAGTTCGATCTGACAGATGACGAAAATTTGGGTGATCGAGATCTCGGATCTCATCCCTTTCTTATCCTGTCCTTCCACTTAAGGTGATCTGATGGATGACAAATATTTAGTTGATCAAGATCTTAGATCTCAGCCCTTTCTTATCTTGTCCTTCCACTTAACATGATCCAACGGCTGACGGATATTCGAGTGATCGAGATATCAGATCTCATCCCTTGCTTATCTTATCCTTTCACTTAAGGTGATTCGATGACTAATGGATATTCGGGTGATCGAGATCTTAGATCTCAGCCCTTTCTTATCATGTCCTTCCACTTAAGAAGTGATCCAACGACTGTCGAGTATTCGGATGATCCAATTCTCAATTGTTTTTCTTCACTTATCCTATCCTTCCACTTAAAGTGATCCAATTGTCGTGAAGAATCTCGAAGCAGATCCATGATCAAGGATGGTTGTGGAACCACAACTTGTGAGTGATTTAACTCGTCACCAAAACTCTACAATTTGAAGTTGTGTGTTGTTGGTGAGTCAACCACAATCATCGATCTTCGAGGCTATAAGATCTGATGATCCTGATTAATTGTGGGATTGGAAATTGCATGATATTTAATTCTCCTTTCGATCTCTGTAATCTATCCCTGTCGTTGATCTAGCGGTTGCGCATCCGACGGTCATGAATTAATCCGACTTAATCTGATCGTTTGTTAGATCAACCACAATCATTGATATTTGGGTTTATGAGATTTAATGATCTAGACCAATTGTGAGATTATAACTAGCGAGTTGTTTAATTCTTCTTTCTCTCTCCACAATTCATCCTTGTCATTCATATGGCTTGCAGATCCGATGGTCAGATCCTCCAACGGTCCTGAAGCCCACGATCACTCATATGACCAACGTCCATAATATTAGATGATCAACACGGTCAATTTATTGATCGGACGGCTAAAGAGGCTTCTCACCCTGAGCTTATGCTTTTCCTTTTGAGCTTTGATATCTGCATAATGTTCACTCCTCCTCCTAAGATTATGCTTTTGATTCTGATATTTGATCTCTGCATATTATTCGCTCCTCCTCCTGAGCTTACGCTTTCAATTCCAAGCTTTGATCTCTACATACTTTTCGCTCCTCCTCCTAAGCTTACGCTTTTGATCTCTGTTTGACATTTTCTTCTAACTGATATATTGTTGACATCAATGACAATCTCATCTATGGTAAATCACAATGATAATTCATCATAACAACAATCATCACATCTATTGTTGACATCAATGACAATATGTCCAACAGTTGGAGCCTCCTTCTAGTTGTAGTTGGAAAACAAAGGAAGTTGGTGCTTCCAATGAATGTAATTCCTCAAGAAATATAATAAAAAACATTATGTGGTTTTCTCCCACTTTGGGTTTCCACGTAAAAACACTGGTGTACTGTGTATCTATATGATTGCTCATTTGTTCATTGTTTATTTACTTTGCAATTATTGGATGATAATGCTACATTGATATAGCACTTTCATTATATGGTTAAAAAGGATTAAATTTCTCTATTACTAATTCACCCCCCCCTCTCAGTAATCCAACATACACCACCCAAAGATGCCACATGGGAGCCAACTACCATTCTACAACAATTTCCCCATCTCAAGCCTTGAGAACAAGGTTGTTTTTCAATGGGGATGGAATGTTAGGGATCTAACCTTACTAACCCCTCATGTAGGTAGAATAATATTTTTATATGTAATAAAGGCCAACATTAGTAAATAAGTCCTATGAATAATTTGAAAAAGTATATTGTAAGAAAGTATATTGTAAGAAAACTGGATAGAATTTTATGCTTCTAGAAATATCTTCCTCTAGAGTGTTCTTTTGAATATAGAATTAGTATATATATGAGTAGAAGGCATGGGAAAGTTTTGTCTTGAATTTATTTTTTAAATTGAGCTTCACTCTGCTAGATTTCCCCCCCTCGAAGAGGTAAGTGAACTTAGATTTCTTTCAATAAATGTATTGATTCTAGTGTAATTATTCTCTATATTTCATTGTTTTTGTTGGTATTCGTCATAGTTATTATATTTTACTTTGCATAATACATATGGTACCTTATAGTTTGGTTGTAAGTGAAGTCAATAAAGTTTTTTTTTAAGTAAAACCTCGTGGGGAAACCTCTGGGTACTTCCTTGCATTTCGCCAATGGTACCTAGTGTAAACACGTTGGCATTGATTACAATGTCAAACCTAGTAAGAATATCAAGTGAGGTATGCAACCGAGGAAACCAACTTAGGAGATTGATGTTGAGACCTATTGTATGAATATCAATGCAACCAACCAATCAAACTGTCCCACAGGGATAAAATGATAAATATTTTATTTCATACTACAATATATACAATAAGACATAGGGGTCTCAATTGATTTCCTTTAACTATGTAATCACATGTATAAATACATGTTCAACGAGTCAAAGTCACACTATTTGGGTCCACGTGTTGCTTACCAAATATGCATAGATACATAATTCATCCTAGAATGACACAAGAATACAATAAAATACGTAAATATTACATAGATTGAGGACACACAGAGATTTCATCTTGAGTGCATATCCTGGCTCAACATTATTTACCTTTAAAAAAATGTTTCATTCTGAAGCATATGCATCTTAACACGATTTATATCCAACTTAGGAAGTGTTGAAGATATAAAAAGAGTTGAAAGAGGTGTTATAGAGATGATGTTGTAATTTGAGTGTTGAAAAGTAGAGTGACAGAATTGTGTAGGGAGTTGGATAATGCCAACTAACTAGAAGTTGTAAGCTAAAACCATGTATTTTAATAAGTTGTACTCAAATTTATAATCCAGAAACCAATTTTCAAACATCTTAATCTGATTTGTCCATGTGGAGTTGTGAGTGATATAACCCTAAACTAGATTATATCAAAGAATGACACATCTTACTCAACATTAAACCTTTTAATAGCATAAACATAATGATCAACCAAATAACAATATTTTCATTCAAAACTAGAACTAGAAGTAACTTACTATGGTAATTTAGATATGAATGAAATCCAAACAAATGCACGATATATATATATATATTCGTAAGTGAAGATGCTAATGAACTTATTGAAGTCTAGAGTATAAAGCAAGGATGTCACTTGATTTTTTTTTACTATGCAAGTGTAGCTATAAATACATATTTAAAAAGTCAAAGACACGTTATTTGGGTCCATGGGTCACTGCCCACATATGCATTGATACATAATTTATCCTAGAATAATGCATAGAATGCACACAAATACAACAATTGTTTTTTAGGTAACAATTATCAGGAAAACTCTTAGGTGTTTTTTCTAATTTCAAGGATGGTATCTAAGATAAATTCTAGATTTTTCAGGATTTGAATTCATTATAACAATATGTTCATAATAATCTTAAATATGTCACTTTATGAGAATATAAATTAGGTGAGGAGAATAACACTACATCCCATAATCACGTGAACTAGACCAAATTAACTTACAAATACAACAAAATACATAAAATTAAGAGAATAAAAATCTTTCAGATAAAGTGTGTATCTTAAATAATATATATTGTGACAACTAAATTACTACATTTTTATAGAATGTTTTTAATTGGTTTATATAATATTTCTTCTTAAAAAATTAATTGGATGCCAAAAATTACAGCGTATGAATGGTGAAATTAAAATACATATTAATTAATGAAGTGAAATTAAAACGTGCATTAATTAATGAAATTATGAAATATTCATTTAGAAACATAGAAAAAACCAATTAAAAAGGTTACATAAAGGCACATAGACAAAACCAATTGAAAACGTTGTATACAAGGGATGCATTTTGGAAAATTAGTGTAGGGAAAGTTTTCCAACAAAAGGTAGATTAAGAGCTTGAATATCATTAGAACTTATCCATAATCACATCCATGAACCAATGAGAATAGAATATTTACATGAGAAATATATTTTATGATCTTTATTGATGATTATTATTTATGATCTTTATTGATGATTATTTTTAAAAGTTACAATAATAACCTAATAAATCAAAATCCAAAAATCTTAAAACCTTGAAAAATTTAACTTTCAAGATCAAAACCTTGGAAATTTAAAACTTTCAAAACTTAAAATCTAAATTCCAAAAAAAACTACAAAGATTGTTAATTTACTCTCCTTTTCATTTTCAATTGTTGTAGTTTTAAATTTTTAAATTAATTTTTCCAATCCTAAAAAAATATTAGGTACCATCGGCGCACAAAAATGTTGTTGAAATTTTTTAATCCTCTATATACTAACACTTGGAGATATTTAAAAAATATACATGAAAGACACAAAATATTGATCCAGAAGGACCTAAATTTACTTGTGTTTTTGCCAAAAGCTTCTTTGTTTTTTTGTTTCATCCACCTTGGTGTTTCACTTAGTCATTGCCTAGTCATTTTATTTGGCATTTGGTCCTCTTATTGCAACATATCTTGGAAACACCAATTTTTTTTACACCAAGACATAACTTATATTCATTCAAATACAACTGTGTGAAAGAAAATTATTGTGAATATTGTTTTCACTCATGTCAAAGACATGGGGAGACTACATATGTCTGAGATAAAGATTCCAAGATAAAGATTGTTGGAAATATTGTTTTTGGATTTTTTATGCTCAGTTTGGATACCCTATATTTGAAGATATTTTTACTCCAAATACCTAGCTGAAATAGGAGCATAGGTTATATGGTTGGAAATATTATTCCAAGACCTTTCCAACTATATATGGCAGCCCCTCTAACTCTTTAGCAATGAGGAGATATGATTTTTTTGTCAGACAACCTAGCCATAAAGTTCAAGTCAACCCAGCTATTCTTTACAGGTCAGGCCTAAAAGTGATCTTATAAACACTATCAATAAAGCATAGATGTGTGTATTTGAAGAGAATCCAAGAAAGAAGATCAAGTTTGAGGTGTGCAGAAGAGATATGATGTTCACAAGAGAAGTTGGAGAGTATTCTTGGGGTCTAAATGTGCAAGAGGAGTTTTATTGGAGTTTTAAGGGTGCACTATGAAGGACTAAGGTCTGTGGTGTTGCAAAGTGAATTTTTTTGAGGTTATGATGCTACAGTTTGGAATTATATTCTGGGAATGATGCTACGAGGTTCGCTAGGGAATGAAGGCTAAATATAACTAGGGTTTGAATCTATGTCTAGGGTATGAAGAAAACAGAGGTGTTGGATCATAAAAGTTAAGGGTATGATGATGCTATGAAATACATGAAGTATGAAGCATGCATGTGAAGTCAGAAGTACTCTTTGTATGAATATTTTAGGTTGGTGCCTATACAAGTCTTACTGATTTGGTACTTAGCTGAGGAGATTGGTGTCTCCATTAGGTTGGCTCCTACATAATATATTGCTAAGTTGGTGCTTAGCTAAGCATATTGGTGTAAATAGTAGATTGGTGCGTACAAGATTTGTAACAGTATGTTGGTTCCTACATAAATTTATAAATATAAGTTTTTGTGGTTTTCTCTTGGAAGGGTTTCCAAGTTAAATTCCATGTATTGTGATTTGATTTTTCATTCATTTACTATTTTAAAGTTAATGAATGATTAATGAATGATCAATTAAATTAAAAAGTATATTATATTGATTCAACTCCTCCTCTCAATATAAGCATAATTTCAAAAATTGGCATCAGAGCAGGTTCCTTCAGAAACAATCTAACCACTGGAAGGTATATCTCATGAGCACAGACGGCTAGTCAAGAAGGTTTTTCAACAAGCACAGCTTCGTTGTTTGATGGAATAAACTATGAATTATAGAGTATAAGGATGCAGAGTTATCTAATGGATATTGGGTTTGATATTTCGAAATCAGTCGTGATTGGGTATACATCCCCAAACACTCCACCAACATATAACGTCGTGAAGAAGGCTAGTGAACATAACGAAAAATTCATGAATGTTATCTTGTGTGGTTTATCAGAATCAAAATTTGTCAATGTGATGCATTGCGAATCGAAAAAAAAATATTTTGGAGAAAATTCAAAACATCTATGAAGGTGATGAAAAGGTGAAGAAGGAAAAGCTCCAAAATCATATAAGATAGTTCGAGAGTTTGAAAATGAAAAACGAAGAAAATGTTGCAGCCCATTTCCTTCGAGTGGATGAAATTGTCAACACTATTAGAGGACTTGATGAGAAGGTTGAAGAACCAGTGATTGTGAAAAAGGTGCTAAGGTATTTCCCTTTAATAATTGAATCCGATATCTTTGTCATTGAATAAATGAAGGATCTGGAGAAATTGGCGATGAATGAGTTGCATGGGATTCTCACTGCATATGAGAAGAGGATAGAAAAATAAAAGACAATGCAAAAGGAAGAAACTTTCAAAGCATAAAACAAGACAAAAGGACAAAAATTTTGTGATTGTTCCAGTCATGAATCATATACATAAGAAACACAATTTGTGAGAAAGCTAAAAAGAGGATTTGTAAAATACAAAGGTAATATACCCTTCAAATGTTTTAATTGTGATAGAGTAGGAAATTTTGTTGCTAAATGTCCATATGAAAAATGGGAAGACAATGGTGATGAGGAAAATAATGATTAAAAAAGAACATGACAATAAAAACAAACCTTATAGACACAAAATAGGAGAATATACTAAGAAGAAGAGTTTCTACTCTATACAAGACAATAACTCATCTAAAGAAAGTGATGGATATATTTATGATATTGAAAAATAAGAATTCCTCTTCATAGCCACAGATACAAATTATACTGATAAAGAAAATTTAGACAATTAGAAAGAAAAACCAGATTAAGAAGAAGGCATTGATGGGGAAGTCAATCTTGAAGAAGAACTCATTAGTTCCTTAGAATAAATACACAGACTCATGGGAAATAATAAAAAGTAGAAAGAGAAATTGTAGAAATATGAAAAGAAGGATCATGATCGTGATGAAATAGAAAAAAACATGTATCATCCTGAAGACTCAACTAGAAGAGGGAAAAAGGATAGAAGAAGTGGTGAGAAGATAGCTTAAAGAAAAGGAAGAAAATTACGAGAAAATAGAGGCTAAAATCATTTCCTTAAGAAAGGAACTAAAGAAAACAACTAATCAGTTGAATAGAAGCTTGAAGTTTGGAAAGAATATCAAAATATTAAATAATATTCTCAGTTTCCAAAGGTCGTCATTCATCCATAAAGGTCTTGTCTACGATGAAAAATGAAAGCCCCAAGGGAGATGCAAGCACTAAGGTCACAAAGCCATCAGAAAAGGAAAATGAAGAAAATCCTAAAAGCTATGCCAATATTGTCAAAGGCTCCATCAACAATGAAAGTAACAACATGAAAGGAAATGATTACCAGTAGAAATATGATTCTTCTCACAAGAATGAGTTCAGAAGAGCCATTCCACCAAGAATACCTTTCACAACTTAGTACCAAAATCTATTTCTTGGATATTGTTTTTCTTGCAATAATTTTGGTCATAAAGCAATATATTGTAGAGCTTATGAAATAAGTGATCATGTGAGAGATATAAATAAAGGTTCTTATAAAACCTCAAAGAATGATTATGTGAGAAACAAAACTGAAAGTTCTCATGGGTTTGTTGATAGAAACTACAATTCATTTTCTCCCCTACTTGATTACAATACTGAATGTTATAAGTGAAATAACCATGGGCACATAGGATGTGATTGTAGAAGAAACATAATAAATTCTCCTAAACAAAATAGGGAAGAATATTTTTTTACCAAGCATAGAGAAGAATACACGAAGCTGTGGAAAAATAAGAAAGAATAACTAAAGAAGGAAGAATGTGGACTTGCAATGTATGCTTAAGACAAAGGAAGTCAATGGTACATTGATAGTGGATGTTCAGATCACATGACAGGGGATCAAAACAAATTTCTCACCCTAAAGGAAGAAAAAGGAGGCAAAATTACCTTTGGGGATAATGCTTCTGCAAGGATGGTTGGAAAAGGTATTGTTAGTCTTGATAATGGAAAGAATAAAACACATAATGTCTTGTATGTTGAAGGGTTAAAACATAATCTTATAAGTGTCAGTAAAATGTGTAATCAATGTTACAACCTCACATTTCATTCTAAAGGATGTGAGATAAGGAAAGCAGGTTCAAGAATACTAGCGACAAATGCAAATAGAACCCTTAGAAGTGTATACATTCTCAATGAAGTCAAAGGAGAAAAATGTTTTATGGGAAAAGTAAAAGAAAGTTGGTTATGGCATAGACAGATGGGTCACACAAACTTTGACAATCTAGTAAAACTCAACAAGACATAAGAAATAAAAGATATGCCATGGATCTCAAAACCTACAAAAACTATTTGCAATCCATGTTAGCACAAGAATCAAACAAGATTTAGTTTCAAAACAAAGGAGTACTCAACATCAAAGCCATTGGAACTTGTACACACAAACCTCTGTGGGCTAGCAAGAAAAAAAACTTTAAAAGGTGGGAGTTATTTTATGTTGCTTATTGATTATTACACAAGAATGACATGGGTTAGATTTCCTAAAGAAAAATCTGAATCATTTGAGAAGTTTCAATCTTTCGAATCCCTAGTTGAAAATGAGAATCATTTAAAAATCAAGTGCTTAAGATTAGACAGAGGAGGTGAGTTTACACTTACGAATTTGATGAATTCTGTGAGAATCATGGAATCAAGAGACATTTTTCAGCAGCAAGGAAAGGAATCCACAACAAAATGGAGTTATAGAAAGGAAAAACATAAATGTACAAGAAATGGATGGAACAATGTTGAATGAAGCCAAACTACTAGACACCTTTTGGACATAAGTAGTTAGCATAACAGTCTACATTTTGAATAAAACATAAATTAGAGTGAACAACAACAAGACACCTTATGAATTATGGAAATGTAGATCATCTGCGGTCAAATACTTCAAAGTATTTGGGAGAAAGTGCTATATAAAGAGAACTGAAGATAATTTAGGCAAGTTTGATTCTAGAACAGATGAAGGTATCTTTCTTGGCTATGCATATGGAAGCAAGGCCTACAAATTCTACAACAAAATATTGTGGAAGGTTGTAGATAGTATTGATGTAAGAATGGATGAAGCAATACTGCAAGAGGAAAAGTCACAAACAAATGAAGATCTAGAGGAAAAAATATAAAAAGAATAAGAAAAGAAAGAACAAGAAGAAATAGAACTCCAATATCCAAAGAAACCATCCAAAACTTCCCAAAAGAATCATCCAGAAAGTCATATTCTTGGTGATATAGATGCAAGAGTTCATACTAGAAGAAGATTGAAATTTTCTTTGCTATATAAAATAGAGCCCAATAATTTTACACAAGCTAGTGAACATAAGCATTGGATTAATTCTATGGAAGAAGAACTAAATCATATTGAGAAGAATGAGACATGGGAACTTGTACCCATACCAAAATTTAAGAATGTGATTGGCACCAAATGGGTCTTCATAAACAAATTGGATGAATATGGATGAGTAGTAAGAAATAAAGAAATATTGGTCTGTAAAGGGTATCCTCAAGTTTAGGGTATTGAATTTGAAGAAACTTTTTCTCTAGTTGCAAGATTAGAAGCAATCAAAACTTTTTGGCAGTTTTTCGCGTTTCAAGAACTTCAAAGTTTATCAAATGGATGTCAATTCAGCCTTTATAAATGGAAATATAGTGGAATAACATATATTGAACAACCAAAAGGATTTCAATTGTCGGAAAATGAAGATTGTGTATGTAGAATGAAGAAAACACTCTATGGACTAAAGAAAGCTCCTAGAGCTTGGTATTCAAGACTTGACAAATACCTACAATAACAAGGTTTAAAAACAGGAGTTGCAGGAAATAATATTTACATCAAGACAAACAATGAAGATCTATTAATCATTGTGGTTTATGTGGATGGTATCATTTTTGGAATTAATGTTGATACAATGGTCCAAAAGTTTGCAGAAGAAATGAAAAAATAATTTGAGATGTCCAAGCTTGGAGAATTTTCATTCTTTCTAGGTTTGCATATTTCTCAATCCAACAAAGGAATATTCATTTCTTAGACAAAATATATCAAGTAAATGTTGAAGAAATTTGGAATGGAAGATTGTACACCTGTCAGTACACCCATGATCACAGGATGTAAGTTGAGCAAATATGATGAATCTCCAAAAGTAAATCAAACAATGTATAGGTAAAATATTGGCAACCTACTATATGTGACAAGATCAAGGACAAACATCATGCAAGCAGTGCGATTGGTTGCAATATTTTAATATGCACCAAAGGAGACACATTTGAAATAAATAAAGAGAATATTCATATATTTGAAGGGAACATTGGACTTTAGCTTGTGGTATTCAAGAAGAAAGGACTTCACTCTAACAACATATATGGATGTATATTGGGTAGGAAGTATTGATGACAAGAAAAGTACAGTGGATAAGCATTATTTCTAGGAAATTATCTAGTATCATGGTTGATAAAGAAGAAAAATCCAATCTCTCTATCCACAACATAAGATGAATATATTTCAATAGCAACATGTTGCACACAAGTTCTCTAGATGAAGAAGACACTGAAGGATATTAAGGTAGAAAATGATCAGCCAATATAAATCATGTGGAGAAACACATTTGCAATCAACATTTCAAGGAATATTTTTATGCAATCAAAGATGAAGCATATTCCAATCAAGTACCACTTCCTAAGAGAATAAGTAGCTAAGAAAAGTGTCAATTTGGAATACATTACTACCAAAGAACAAGTTGCATATATTTTTACCAAACCCCTTCCCAGAGACACATTTGAATATCTCATACATAATATGATAGTGATATCCCTCTCATCTCATCCATAAAGGGAAGCACAATATCATGGGTAGCAACCCTTTTCCATTGATGTTAAGGGGGTAGAAGTTGTAGACAAGGAATAATTGCAGACATAAGGAAAGTTGTAGACATGAGGAGTACTACAGAATTGACTAAGGGTTTCCATCAATGACAAAAGGGGGAGATTGTTGGAAATATTGTTGTTATTGATTGTCAGACAGTTGGCTTAGGTTGATGTACAGTTGGTTTGGATTATTGGTTGTCATTGATGTCAACCCTTGGAGAGTGATATTGTAGATTGATGTCAACCCTTAAAGATTGATGTCAACCCTTGGAGAGTGATATTGTAGATTGATGTCAACCCTTGGAGAAATCCGATAGTGAAGTCTGATAGAAAAAAGGTATGGGTAAGGGACCTGATTTTGTTTTAGGTATAAAGGCATGAAGATCAATGAATATGAAGGTAAGACTATTCTATATGGATAGTACATTTCATGCCATTTTCGTTGATATGTGGAACGCCACATAAATCCTCACGGTAAGAGAGATATGGTCATGTGAAGTTGGAGAACCCTCATGAGTTATCTAGAATCCCCTAGAAGGTCAAAGTAGTTAATTATTCTAGAAGCTCCTAGAAGAAGTGTATTATTCAAATTGATGGTAACTATGAGTTAATCATGGGTATAGTTGTTGCATTAAGAAAATAATTAAAAATAAATTAGTTGCAAAAAGAAGTTGTGAGTTTGGTAATTATGGTAAAGTAGTTGTGATGAGAAGATTGAATAGTCAAAGTGGTTGACCAAGAAATAAATTAAATAATAAAGTGGTTGCAACAAGAA
>ML782849.1:1665672-1688479 GCA_009831015.1 Picea engelmannii | reverse complement strand
ACTCACATTTTGTCTTAGTGTGCAGATTTGTCTCACAAGGGTTGGTTGGAAGAGGCTTTAGAGGAGTTTTCAGCCAAAGCTTGCACAAACTCTTGGCCTTTTGATTTGGATCTGATATATTGTTGTCATTTCATTCCATTTTCCGTAGCTAACATTCTCTTAGATAGGTCAAAATATCAATTTTTCAGTTCAGATTTTTATGCCAAAAATTTCTGTGTGAAAACAGAAATTTTTTTGTAACATTTGGGTGTGTTTTGCAGCATTTCCAGCAAGCTTTTGCTTGCTGTTTTTTTGCAGGTTCTTACCAAATCTAAGGGGAGATGCTGCTCAAAACTACTTAGAAGACTTCCCCAATAACCATTCTTGGGTTGGGTAACTATTTCCCAACTTTTCTCCTTTAAATTCCTAGTTTTCTTTCATTATTTCATTCTTTTTTTTTTTATCCATAATCATAAACTAACATAGTCTAGTTCGTTTTAATTTTCACGTTATTCATTCTTTATTCATTTAGTTGTTGGCCCCTCTTGTCCAATAGACAAGTTTGTGTGGCCTAACATTTAATAATTTGTTATTAGCTTAGATAACCCTCTTTGGCCAATAATGGTAGGCTTGCCTCCACCTTGGTCATTGTGAGTGGTTCCTCTCTTTCTAAGTTTTTCTTTCATATCTAATAAGCTAATGTGCCGGCACCTTGGGAGAGTAATCCCCAAAATCGCAAGGAGAAATTATTAGAACGCCTTTCACTACTTTGAAGAAATTATTATGGGGAGTGAAAAACTCAAGGGAAATTAATGAGGCTGAAAAGCCCAATTAATGACCTGAGGATAAAAAACACTCAGTGAAAGGAACTCTCCTAATGAAGAAGTCATAATGCAAATGACTTAAACTATGATCCATGTAGACCTATTACATTATTATCCCACGCAGGGGAGCGGAAATTCCAATTACAACAAAATGCTGAAGGTCAAAACTGCCTTATAGAACCAACAAGTCTTCAACTTGGTAGCACCATTAGGTGCATATCTTCATGGCACATGGAGTTGACCCCCTAGTTGAATAGGTGGTCAATAGGGCTAAAAGGCCACCAGATGGATGTTGAAACCCCAGCTAGGGGCAGGTATATACCAAAGGCTTGCACCAGAGAGTGAGGAGGACGTTCCACCAGAGACAGCCTAGCAGGTATGGACCCAGGGGGGTCTTGCCCTCCCACCATGATATTGGCCCTTGAAGGCCCTTGACGTCATCATTCAGAGCCTTGACGTCACCCAGTTGAGGCACCCAGCTTTAGGATGGCATTGGTTGGCACGTGTCGCAGTTCCAGAGGGGTTTTGAGCCCCAACATTCCACTTGGAGGGCTAACGTTCCATCAAGGAGGCTAACGTCACCCTAGGAGGGGCATGATGTCACCCTAAAAAGTTTAAATTAAGGTTTTATTTGACAAGTTTAAGTAAAATTGGATTTTCTCATGTAAACTGGCCATGTCGGCCTTTTTGACCTAATTTTGTAATTATAGGTCATTTTGATTGTATAAATAAGGGATTTTTCCCTTGTATTTTATCATCATTCTTTCACTTGTAGAAGTGAGGTCTGAAATTCGACTCCCTTAGGGTTTATTGGCTGAAATTAAGTGGTGCGCAACTCTTGGAGGAGGCGTACTTTGGTGTTTTTTGGCATTTTCTTGGTAGAAAGTCTTCAACTAGGCTATATGCTAGATTATTCTTGGTGAATGTAAGTGAATTTCTGCAATTCTTCTTTACTTTGAATGGTCATAGTACATTTACTTTGCATTTTGCTAAGATTATGAAATTGCTAGCTTAAAACCCTAGGAGATCAAGCACATGTTATTGTCCTTGTCTCAATAACTTTTCACCTACTAGATTTTGCTAAGAAAACCTATCCTTTGAAGCATGTGCTAGAGCCCTACCATTGTAGCACTCTAGCAACATTTGCTTCATCAAGCCATTATTTACTTCAAGCTTGAGCTAAAGAAGAAGGAAAACCGCTAGGGCCTGGGGTTACCTACTTCCTAGTGGTTGTTTTCCTTCTAGGGTTTGTTGATTGAAGCCTTGGGTTACCCACACCTCAACCATCATCCCTCTTGTCCTTAGCTCACACATTATCATTTGATTCCTTCAAGATTGTTGCTGCAAAAAGTGACTCCATTAGCTCTAAAGACATTGATCTAGACCTTATATTTGATTGATTGATGAGAACAACCCTTAAATCTTTTACCTCAAGCTACTTACTAACTTTTCCTAACCCTAGATTAGACTAATCCAATAACCTTCTTGCTGTTGTTACAAAAGTAAGGTACAGCCAATTATTACAGCAGTAAAAGCTCTTAAAAGCAATTACAAAAGTTTATTTTTACATTGCCTAATTAGCTTCTGACAAGTGCTAGTATATTGTTATTGCTAGATTATCATTTTTGGTCATTTTGAAGCTTATTTAAGGCATTGATTGTGAAGCCATCATATATATATACATTGTTGCTATAGAATTTTTGTTTGCTTCAGCTTGTATCAACTTATTGCTTTCATCGACAAGTCCAAGGTTTTATGAAGCACTAACATCAAATTGTATTTGCAAAAGATAGTGTTTTCTTGTTGCTTTGTTTTGGGCAGGTACACTTAAGCATATCATTGCTTCATTTGTTAAAACTTTGGGACTTTCTGATCGGTGTGACTTGTGAGAGGGGATAACTTTTCTTGATATCTAAACCTTTGCCTTCTCAAACCCCAAGTCACTGGGGACGTCTCCCCTGGGCTATCATCCCTAAATAGAAAGAGGTGTCTTATTAAGGTGACAATGATAGGACAACCTCCTGTTACGCCAATTTGCCTTCCTTTAGCCTTTCCCTTTGGGACAAGTACAAATTGCGCGATAACATGTCCCATCTTCTGAAAAATGAAGCATCTGTAATTTGAGAAATCCTTCTTGAACTTGTGAGTCTTTTGTAATCCATGAGGTTTCTTATCTTTCACAATGCACTTTGCTAAAAATGGGTTTCACAATGCACTTTGCTAAAAGTTCGTGTTAAAGATGAGCATTTTGGACTAAATTGTATATATTTCATAAAAACATCTCAAGCTGCTTTAAGGATTCATTTTAATATATAATTTATTTTCCCTGCAAGAACCAGTTCAGACTCCAGAGTGTCTCTACTAGTGAAAAAATGCCAATGGATGCCTTTTGTGTAGAAAACCTAAAAGTACTTCCATGTCCTCATGAAATTCAACTTTCATTTATGATCTTCTAGAAGTAAATTCCAGACCCAGCTAGAAAAGGTAGACTCAAACACAGAGACTACGGAAAAGGTATCTTGTAATGCATGTTGTCGTAAATTGATAATGCTTTGTCAATGGGGTTGTGATTCAACATTGTCAGGGCACCCACGAAAGGATCAATACCCCCAGAAACATAAATAAGCAGTTGGAGCTAGGTGCAAGTCCTGAGTAATTTTGACACAGGAGTACCCCCTGTCATGAAAGCTTAGCGGAACAAAAGGGCTTGTGTTCAGTGTTTTGACCCTCGAGGGCCATTTTGGATACATAAGCAGGCTGCTCGTGGTGCTTGATCTCTTCGGGGCCAGTTCTAATGCTCCCCTTTAAGTATAAAGGAAATACTATAAAATAGCGATGCTTCTACGAGCGTATTCATTGATTCTGAATTTTGAACTGGTGAAGCTCAGGATTAAGCATAACCCATGCTTATTAGGCACCTATATTTTCATCAAATTTTCCATCATTATGCAATCTCAGGTGTCAACGCATGGATCTCATGTGGTAACAAAGAGAAGGGAAATGCCAGAGTCAGAGCCATCATAGGCACTCTGATATCGAAAAGACATATATAGATGACTCATGAGAGTTTCTGTAAAATGTTTATTATATTTAAAAATGCAGACAGTAATTCACACCGTAGCCCCTCTAATGAATTTCAAATTCGGTAAGGGTTTAGACCACTAACAAAAGCAATGTTTCTGCCCCTACAAGGTAACCAGTTCAATTCTCAAATAGTCATTATAATTGAGGTTCCACGGTTAAACACGAGTTTTTCTCTATTCTGTAAGGGGAAAAAAACCTCACAACATTACAGATTTTTCAATTGACAAAAACATAGACTGATACAGTAGATCGGATGTATTAGTGTGTAGAACTGACCTTAGGATACAGTAGGCGTGTGTTTGCCCAGAAATCTTCGGTTCCAGAATCAGAATTCGCACGAATAAATTTTGGGTAAAACTTTATTAAAACTAAAACTTGTAACAGTGGCCAAAGAGGTCGCCTATTTTTTATGTTATTTAAAATGTTAAAATTATGATTTCAATAAGTTATTAAATTTTTAAATGAAATTGGTAGAATAAATATCCTTTAAAATTAATATTTAAAATTAAAAAAATTGAATATAATATATTTAAAATTAAAAAAATTGAATATAATATATGATATGAATATCCCTTTAGATTTAGAATTTAAAGTAAAAGAATGATAAATATCATTCAATTATAAATTTAAATTTAGCAGAATAATGAAATATATGTTATACGAAAATAAATTTTCGTTAACTATAAAATTACAAATATAAATAAATAAGATGTTTAAAAATACTAGGTTGTGTAAAAAATTACAAATATAAAATATAAATAAGATGTTAAAAAATACTAGGTTGTGTAAATGATTTTAAAATGATAAAATCAAAGAACATTTTATAACTTAGAATTGTTTAAATAGTGTTAGCTTCTAAATAAATGTGTCATGTTTCTTCCAAAATCAAATCAATTATATTTTTATTATTTATTATTTAAGATAAATTTATTATTTAATTAATTAATTGTTATGAATGGAGGAAATATTTTGTTACATAAATAAAGGGTTTTATAAATCAATTTAGTTTGTTAAGTCATAATCTTAAAATTACATAATAATGATGGTGATTTATTATTTATATTTAATGTAGAAGGTATAATAGTGATGGTGATTTATTATTTATATTTAATGTATAAGGTTAAGGTTTTGACTTGATTTTTTGTTGGTATCATCAATTTTATTGGATTCTTGTTTTTTTCCAATTTAATGTGTTAAGTTTTAATTTTAAAATTACACGATGGTGATGGTGATTTATTATTTGTATTTAATGTATAAGGTTAGGTGTTTGACTTGATCTTTTGTTGGTATCATTAATTTTATTGGATTCTTGTTTTTTTCCAATTTAATGTGTTAAGTTTTAATTTTAAAATTACACGATGGTGATGGTGATTTATTATTTGTATTTAATGTATAAGGTTAGGTGTTTGACTTGATCTTTTGTTGGTATCATTAACTCTACTGGATTCTTGTTTTTCTTTAATCTTCAATGGATCTTATGATTCATGTGTTGGACAACTCCATGCAACTAACTTTCTTAAATTGCAATAGGTGCCACAATTTAGGTGATTAATTTGAACATTATGGGATCATTTGGCCACAAAGCATTCACCATCCAATTGTTGGCATTTTTTACATGAATCCCCTCAAAAGTTGGGGCTAGGAGATGTAAGGTCTCTAGACAAATTTGTAAGTTATTTCACTCTCTCAATCTCAATAGACATGTGCATTAACCCTATAAACCTACTTACTCAGTGCAAGAGAACCATAATAACTCCAAACATTAACAGAAGACAAAATGTTGTAGTGAATCAAAACACCTTACTAGCCTACTCACTAATACAAGACCTCTTTGTTAAAATGTGCTCAAAAATAATAATGTGTAGTCCCTACTAACATATCACTAATACAAATCATATTTATGAGTGTATTTGCCATAACAATGATATGTAATCCCTACTAACCTACCCATCAATACAATACTTCTTTACAACATGTTTGTTAAAACAATAGTATATAATCCCTATCAACCTACTCATTATAACAAAGATGTTAATAAATCATGCTACACTAACTCAAATTTTAATATATTATTGGCATTCCCCGTATAAGAGTAATATAATCAATCTATGTGACTAACCCCTAACAAAGCCTAAATCCCATATGCTTAGCATGGCATGGGTGACTATTATATGGCAGTATGATTTATCTAGTTGTCTTCTTATTATGAGTTCTAAAGTCTAAGTCAGCTTTCCCATGGACAACTAAAACATGGAAAAGGAAAAGGAAAGAAGAAAAAAACCTTTTCAACCTTGTGGTTAGACTTTATATGCATGGAGAAAAGTTGGTGTGCATTAATGAGCATGTTGGAAGAGGAAGGAGAAAAATAACATTTTCAACCTTGTGGTTAGACTTTATATGCATGAGAAAAGTTTGTGCACATTAATGAGCATGTAGACAAGGTGTGGGACTATTGACTCTCTTTTTTTCGACTTCTGTCATCTTAAAACGTAGGTAAGTGGGAACCACTTTGTTATACCATAGTCCCCTTTTCTCTGTTATGCATTATTATTTTTAATTAATTTATCTCTCTTATCTTATATAATGCTTACACTAATGCATCCTAGTTAATTTAGGAAAAACATAGTGTTATTAAGTAACTAGTCACATTCACAAGTGGGGCCTTTGCTTTGAGTTTTTACTATGTAAGTTGACCAACCATTTGATTTTATATGAACAAAATACAAAAAGTCGTGAGATGCTTCCTTATTACTGAAATGTTTCTCATCTAAATAAAATGTTTATATAAGTGATATTTACATATCAATGTATGTCAAAAATATGATACTGAAATGGGTTATTACATTTTTCTTCATCTAAGAAAGTGTAGTAGCTTTAGCGCAACCTTGAATTCTAAATAAATATGGATACTCTTCCTTTGAAGCATCTTCCATCTCTCATGTTTTCTTATTTGGTTTATAATGTTTCCACTAAACCTTGACATATGTGATTGCTTGCTTTTAGAGCATCGTTACCTTCATGTTGAGGAAGTCAAAGGGCTTGTTTCAGAACTCTTCATTCGGTTCCACCTAAATCATAGCTCAGTGGAACACGGGGTTGGGATCATGTGCATATTTATTGAGTAAAGGAACATAAAATACATTGTGTGCTCTAATACTCACTAGCAATGCAAATCTATATACAACATGATATATTCTCTCTACAATGTTGAATGGCTTGCAATATCTAGGAGCTCATTTGGAACAACTTCCAAGCTTCAATGAGATTCTCTTATATTTCACCCTCAAAAACACATGATGACCCATTGGTACACCTAAATTGTATTCAAAGTTTCATCGTTTTTATGGAAATCTTTGTTGCTTTTGTATTTTTCATTATTTTGACATCTTTCTCTCCCATCTCCCAGGACTAACAATTTTGGCCTAGGTGTAATTATATCTGTAGGATTTATATTCAAGCTAACTAGTGTATTATAATGTGTTCTATACAATGCCTTGAATGGAATCATCCCCAAACATGCATTGTGTCAATTATTATATACAAACTCTATGTGGGTAATCTTCCCATTTGGACATCTTGTCCATGTCATACTTCTGCAACTTGGAATTCAAATCCCTCTAGGTAGGTTTTCTTAAGGTTTATTTTTGCATGCATCCTTCACCTATCATTGACACCATTAATCTCAATCATGATAGGTTAGTTGTCATGCAATGGCCCCGAGTGGTCACTCATGATTGTCATAAGGCCTTGTAGGGATAATTAATGGCCCTTGGGCTCAAGGACGAGTCATTTGGTCCATCAAAATTTGTTGTTACCCATAGCATTGATGTACTCGTCGACTATAAGCATAATGGTTATGCCATAGGGAACCAGAAGAATTGTACAAAAGGTACTTCACAAGGTAATTATCTAACCCTCTAATGAAACCCATATGGATATTTTTCTTGAAAGTTGTTGTATACGATAAGCTGAAAAAGCACATACTTATCAGGTATTTCATCAATTGAATTCCTCTTAATCATTCAGGTTGGTTTGGGTTAAAGGAGTATGGGAGCCACATGGGTGGAATTATCTTAGCACCCAAATCCTAACGAAGGGATTTTTTCTATTTTCTTTTAAAGAAGTGTCACATTTTAGCAGTGTTTTCCTATGTGCAACTATGTTGGTTTGTGTGTGTGTTGAGTTCCCTAACTTACCAAGATAATTTTTAGGGTTTTGGGATCACATATGTGTGTCAATTTAGGGTTTCTATGTCACGAGCCTCCTCATTTATTTATCATTGGACCTTAAAGAAGGGTTGGTCTAAAAGTCCATCTCTCAAAGGACCTCAAGGAATTTGTCTTCATTGGGTTGGTGACAAAGTGGTCAAATAGTCTGTGAGTTATATCAACCTCTCGAGTACTTATTTTTGGTGCCAAATTTTAAACAATAGAATTTGAGGTTTCCCTATTATCGATAAACTTTATACTCTCGATGCTTTTGTTGATTCTAGTACAACTTCAAGCAAGAAATGCCTCTAAATCCAATAATGAGGATGAATGTGTGGAAGCAGTACAAAAGATCTCTCAAAGAAATAAGGATGTGACAACCTAGAAATCACGTGCAAATGAGAAGGTTGGTGTCTTGGTGTCAACCACTAATAGGCCCATAACCTCAACCATTGAGACGGATATTGTGTGCCCTTCCCAAGTTTTCTCCTCTTGGGGTAAGCACGAAAAGACATGCTTTCTACCCCCCTTACTGAATACTCAAGAGACCTTAGAGTCTGAGGAATTTCTAAAGTGACCCAAATTTCATACCATAAACAATTGGATGCAGGCCTCTAGTCTCAAAAGTGTTATCTTATCAAAACACTATGGGGTGTTGACTAACCTTGGCAATAATGGTGACAAAAAAGATATAGATTATCTTGTTATTTTACCATGTTGAAGGTAGCTTTGTGGAATATTAGAGGGTTTATGGGCTCTTGTAGAATATTCATGGTTTAGAATGTGAGAAGTTTCATTCCTAATTTGTATATATTGTGTTTACATGGAGTTGACATTTATGGTTTCTCGTGTAGAAAAACCTTGAATTTTATATGGTCGAATGATGTTGTTTGTACTTCTAATCATATTTATGGCAAGTGGGTTCTACTATATTGGTTTCATCCAACCTTGCTTATGTTGTTATCAATTGGGGTACATACCCATTGTAGAGACTTGTTTAGGTTATGACTCATCACAGAACCATCCATTTAAGTTAGCGCATACTTTGCAATTTTCTCTCTTTCTTCAAAAACTACAAGGCCATAAAGAATAATAGTCTCCTTAGCCAATATATACTATCACTACTACTTAATAGCTTGAAAAATCATATAGAGCTCATGGTCATAAGTTGACTAGTCAATACTACATCATTGAATGTTTCTAATCGATTATTGATCATGTGTCCATCTTAAATAAGAATAACAATGAGTGTGTTAGGGTCCTACCCTAATCTCCCTACTTTAGGCTACCTAGGCATTAGTCAATTTATGTATGCAACCATCCTCTTTGATTAAGGCCCATTAGATAGTAGTGGATAGATATTTAATGTAAAAGGGTCCACTTTATTGAATAAGGCCCACTGGGTAGTTGGTACTCATTAATGATGAGACCATAGGTGGTTAGGATTTTGTTATTGAGAATCTATTTAAAGAGAACATGAGGCTATGAAATTTATTGTCGAGTATTGTTGTGTTTGGAGATTTGTTAGGTGAAAGATCATCCCACCTTATGAGGCCAATGAACATTGCTTTATTTCTTCTTATTATCATAATACAAGGGTATATTTCACATATTTCATCTTATTTGTCTCTTGGATTTGGTTTTCTACATTCAATCTATATATGCCTAGTTTGTGTTTCAAGTCTAATGGTTAAGGAACACTACAAGTGGTATCAAAGATCTTTCCTAAGCCAACACGCCTCCATATTTTAGTATTTTTTAGGCTGGAGATGTGTTATAACATATTTAAATAACACGTAGATCTATCATTCAGCATGTGAAACTGTTAGCCTATGGCTTACCTTTACCAATCACTAAGTCTAAATTGTCACCCATATTTGTATTATTCATTTAGGATATTAGTAATATATCCTCAAGTGATGACTAATGATTTAGTTAAGATTGCCTAGCCTAGTCATCATGCATGATTTTAGGATCTAGAGAAAATCTCTCTATGAGGTGGCATCACCCATTGTACTATAAAAATGTAACATTGGAGTGAATACAATTAGTGTTGGCTAATATGTCTTTTCCGCCATGTTGTTATTCTTGTTTATGTTTTATCAATTGGTATCAGAGCTCTCATGGTCTTAAGGGCATAATAACTTCACCGTGGTAATTTCCATGGAAGGTGAAGTGGTATGAGAGCTCTTATGGTCTTAAGGACCTTGTAGCCTATACTAGCAAATTGCAGACTTGCAATATTTGGGATGTGAAATGGAGATAAAGAGAGCTAGAGCCGAGACAATGTACAGACACGATTCAAAGTTTGGCGTGCATTTTACAGACTTTACAACCAATCAAAAACCAGGTAAGGCAAATTTTGCAATTTCTTTTATGGAATTATTTCACCGCCATCAGGATTGAGTTCCGAGTCATATATTTTGGCATGAAATCACAATTGGGCACAAGTTAATTAAATCGATGTTGTCTCTAAGCCGATTTTTTTAGCTGAGCCTCTTGCTGGTCCTCTTTGGGAATTTTGAATCAAAGTTGTGATATTTATCATTTTTTAGTCAAGTCAAGGCACAGACATGCCGGACGAAGTTAGATCTACTACAAAATCTTGTACGGTTGTTTATGGAACATTTCATGACTAAATACTCTAAAAAAAATCCATGCCCAACAAATCTGTCAAATGCCCTATAGATCCGTCAAACACCCAACATATTTACCTTTAGAGCGATTCTCTCAACTAAGGTCGAGATTTGAGGTAAGACGTTGCTAATTTAGTGCCTTGAGCCTCCTCAAATTGAAGAAACTAGAAAGCTCATTCATGGCCCTCTGAACAACATCTTGAAAAATCCCAGGGTTTCCGTTATCAAACCCACGTTTCTATTATGGACAAAGTGCAGATTCTCAGAGCCAACTTTGTCAATTGTCGACCATAGCAAAGATTGTATTATACAATGAATATTTTTTATATTTTTCAAAAACCGTCCATAAATTAAGTCTCATTTTTTCGTTTTCATCTGCATGCTTGCCATTTAGTTGTTGCCTCCACCTCCGCCTTCACGCGCAGTTTACAACCCTAACTTGCCATTCCAAGCAGATCGAATTAATGAAGAAATTTCCATTGAATTCTATGATGTCCAACTTACCCAGAGACCAAAAAGTCATGTTGATTTTCCCAACAATCTGAAAACACACGAATTAGCATTTTTGGCACACAATCTCACAAAATCACCTAACCCAGGATTCTTTCTGTCATCGTTTCGGTTTGGTGACTGCGTATTGCAGGCATTATCATCGGATGCTTAAGCCTTGGATCTTCTTATTGTTAATATAGCTGTAAATATTACATAGTAATCAACGCATAGCTGCTTAAAGAGATGCACGCTGCATTGAACCTATGATTTAATGCATTGAATCCGATATGAAGGTGCAACAATAAAGAAAATTATGATGATATTGCTTTCTTCCCAAGAAGACGGAGTCTCATCCCTCATGGCATCCAAAATGTCGTTGTAAAGGATTTAGATGACAGTGATGGTTGCGCTGGTAACTTCGTGGTGGCAAACGTCTACACAATCGAAACTTTTTAATATCTGCTTAGTTGTAGGTTACTGTGGCTTCTCAGGAATCTATGAACGTGGTGTTGCAGATGAGGTGCATTGGAGACCTGCATCCAGATAGAAGTAGTCATGGACTATAAAAGGCAACTCACCAAGTGGAAGAGACAGTTGTCGTAGAACTGTGGGGCACATGGAGCATTCACTGCTTCGTGTAACAAATTGTTGCAGAGCAATGCGGATTGATCAGCGACAAGCGTTAAGCTAAGTAGTAGAGGCATTTGATTCAACACACCTCTATATCCTAGAAAATGATCCGAGTAAAGAATATTTTCGTTGTTCTATTTCTATCAATTTGCACCAACGATCTTTCTCATCAATAATGTGCACCATCACTCTCTGATCTATGGAAAAATAATCAACGCTCTACCAATGAAAGTATTTGGTGTATTAGTTTTACATGATATTCCTCTTTGCCTTCTCATGTACTCTATACTATGTATACAAAACCAAATCTGAAAGTTCTGGATATAAAGTGAAGCCTGGAGAGCCCGCGGCCTATTTGAAATTCCATGTATCGATTGAGTTGGTGCGATCTAGATTAGAGGTGAGATCATAATCGTTCTTCAACAAATCTGCAGAAGAAACCAACTCATCACTACATCCACAACAACGTGATTCTCTTTGGGGAAGAGGATATTGCCATCACCACGTTGGCACCGAGCAATGCAAGAACACGAGCTACCAATAATAGTTGAAGCAAGTCACCAGATATCAAATTAACGTTGAACTGCCCATTTTATTTTTTAAAAGGAAAAGTGAATGGTGTTTTTTCTCTTTGATTAGAAAGAATGCCTTGCTTTGAAGATTTCTGGAGTTAGTCTAAAGTAAATTTGTTTTGGGTTATGATATTACTATCCATCTTTTTGGTTAAAAGATGATTGAAATATTTTTTTAATGACATATGAGTTATAAAGAATATTTTATTAAAATATTCTCTATGAACAATTTTTGGAGGTATAAGGAGGATCCTCAATATTTTGGAGATTCTGTATTTATATCCAAAATAAATTTCTAAAAGAGGATGGAAGTTTAATGTTCTTATTGAGAAAGAGGGTCTTTCCTCATTAAAAAGGGGAACAAAAGTCTAATTGAAGGTTTGGCAATGAGATGTGATGATAAAGGCATACAACAACTTGGACTATGGTTGATCACATTGTAAGTGATGGGAAGTCTTATGAAAGGACTATGGTAAATGTTTGAGTGTGTTTAGCTTGGTATAGGTGTTTTCCAGAGGAAGGCTTGTAATTCATACACCATTGTGATCTCAAGAAAGTTTCAAAATGTATTTGAGCACAGTTATTGTAAGAGCGATACTCATAATAAAATTGAAGTATTTTTCTCTGTGTCCTAGATCCACCCGAAATTGAATAAGGGGATCTTAGGTACACTTTGTGTTGTGTGTGATGGTAAGATTTTTATGGAATATTTATGTCATTATGTCTAGTGTTGACATAATCATACTTGCAATTCATCATTTAACACAATAAACATGAAGTTCAAGATCAAATTCATGTCATTCAAGTATATGTGAAGAACATTCTCAAGCATTCAAGTCGTCAACTACATCATTAATGGACAAATCAAAGTTTTCGAACTCAACACATCATGGAGCATTTGAAGTTAAATTGTAACTTGCAAACAATGTTTGTTGTAAGATTACTTAATCATGATTTATTGTAACTTGCAAATTATCCTTTTGTAAGTTTACTTGTCGTTTTGAAATCAAGTTGAGTTGAATTGAATTTGTCATAAGGTGCATTTTCGACTGAGCCCGACACCCTAGGGTCATTTTGAGTTGTAATTGACAAGGATGAGTACTTGAAACTCAAATCATTGTAATACTTTGGGATGCATTTTCGGTGGTAACCGACATCCTCAACTTCCTGGAAGCAAGTTCAAGCAAGGCAAGTTCAAGTGAGCGTGAATAGCAAGCGAGCATGAAGTTCAAGTGAGCGATTCAAGTGAGCAAGTTGGAAATAAACCTTCTTCTGCCGAGTCAAATTCTAATCAAGATCTATCTGCACAAGGAGACCTCATTTAGTGTTTTTGAAATGGCTCGAAGTCTCGAATTATTAGAGTTACTGGACACTCTAATAAACACCACTGAAGACAACATAGTGATATTGAACAAAACAACTCTTCAATCAGTGCTAACTTGTTTGCAAGTGATGCAAGTTAAAGTTAGACTTCTTCAATCTCTATCCCAGCAATTGAATGATGAGTTGCTAGATCTCAAAAATCAACAGCCAGTGAAGTGTTCTTAAGTAGTTTATGTTCAGCACAATCCTCTCTATGATGATGATGGTGATGTTTTTAATCAATAGTCAATGAAGGAGCAACTCAATAAGACAACTTCAGATGCAGACAAAGACGATGCTATTCTTGAACCTACTTTCCAAGAGTTTTCTTTTGAGTTTAATGAAGAAAACTTTTCAATGATGCATCGACATGCAGTAAATCCGCTTCCACAGATTTCAAAGCAACAGGTTCATAATACTCTTTCCAAGCCCATCATCAGACCTTGGGAAGAAATCATCTACAACAATAATAGAACAGGAATTGGATATGACAAGGAAGTTACCTTTCATATTCCTGATTATTCAAGACCAATCAAGTTCCAAAGTGTTGGATTCCTTCAATAAGATTCACTTTCACATGTTCTGGTTCAACATCAGAATGTCAAGTGTCAACATTGTAATCGAGTTGGTCACAAGGAGAATCAATGTTTTGATCTCCATCCTTGCCATCATTGTGGCAAACATAACCATTCTTCAGACAGATGTTCAACACTGAAGAAACCTGCAAGATTGAAAATTCACTATGAGTGGATTGATCCTTGGCAGTGGTCATCAACAACCAAGCAATTATATAAGTCTTACTGAAGAATTAAATCTCGAGTAAAGACCAATCTTGTAGCACATAACATTTTTGTACCTCACACAAGTGGTCCCCTTATGGCGTAGCTTTTGAGCATGGCCCTCACGGGATGAGATAACATGTGATTTTTTCTACATGCCCACTTTGTGTTGTACTCAAATGGAACAAGTATGGTACTCTCTTGAGCATAGAAGGGGGGAGTACAATGATGTAACTCTCATGCACCTTAAGGGGGGGAGTTCAAAATTTCAGTGACGATGGTTCATGAAACCACTTGTGGTCTCACCTTTAAGCTGACAAAGGGGGGAATTGATGATGGAATTGAATATGGTTGTCAAACTGAAAGTTTCGACAACAAGTATGCCATATGCGCATGAAATTTTCCAAATGGGAAACGACTGTCTATAAATGACAGACTTTGGCAAAATTATGGTTCAATAAGTTTAAGTTGAATCATATACATTTTGATTTTGAGAGCAATGATGTGAACATTTGGTTCACATAGATGATCATTCGACCTAGCAGAGGACAAGAGGATCCTTCTGCATTGCAGCTTGGCATTTGATTGAGTTGCCAGGCATTTTCAAGGATGTGTCAGACTAGAAGTTGATTCACTTCTCTTGGTTCACTCTCATTAAATTGGAGTTTACATTAAGTGAACAAATTGCATGCATCCTGGCTCACATGATTACATAGTGAGATTTTCCAAAGATGGTAGGCTTTGACAGGATTATGGTTCAATGACTTGCAATTGAATCATACACATTATACATTGGGATGTTGTTGGACACCTAAAAGTGTCAAGATTGGTTAGTGGTTGTCCAAAAACCATTAGATACATGGTATCAATTGGTCAGTGGTCATCCCAAACCACAAATTCAGAGAGCACTTCGATGATGCACTGATAGTAGAGTGGTGATACTACATGTTCACCAATTAGCATAAGACATTAGATTCTTCTAGCTAAAATACTTGGCAAAATGATGAAATTGTCAAGCAATCAGGGAATGTTCATATATTGCAATTGTTCACTTCCATATCTCAACTCTCTTCCAGTTCATTTCAGATGAACCATTCAACATCCAGATTGGCAGTTTTTCAGGTAGTTCTTCATTGAGGCTCAACTCAAGAGTTTCAGTATGAAGACTTGGAATTGATACCAGTTTATGTTTAATTGTTGGTATTATTGATCGGACTTGTGATTGAGGGGGGGATTGTTAGCCTATGGCTTACCTTTACCAATCACTAAGTCTAAATTGTCACCTATATTTGTATTATTCATTTAGGATATTAGTAATATATCCTCAAGTGATGACTAATGATTTAGTTAACATTGCCTAGCCTAGTCATCATGCATGATTTTAGGATCTAGATCAAATCTCTCTATGAGGTGGCATCACCCATTGTACTATAAATATGTAACATTGGAGTGAATACAATTAGTGTTGGCTAATATGCCTTTTCTGCCATGTTGTTATTCTTGTTTATGTTTTATCAAAAACTACGGTTAGGGAAGAATCCATGTAGAAAACAAAGTTGTGCCACCCAAATGGACACCCTTTTAACCTCTCTTGGTACCCCTTCGAGTAGTACTGCTCTAGACAACACATGTATATGGAACTATCTTCCACGTACCCTCAAGTCTATTAGAGGCCCTTTAGGTGCACCTGAAACTAACCTTACATAAACCTATGTTCATCTTATTGTTATAGTAGAGTCATGAGAACATCACTCGGGGAGAACACTTTCATGCATCAAGGTATTAGGTAGTACAATGAAGGGTGCGACCTATCTTCCTAATTAGTTGGTGTCATGAAATATTCAATTGAGTACTATTGTTGTAAACTCTTTGGATCAGAGAGATATAGCACTTAAAATTCCTTCATCCTTATGACCATGCAAACCCTAGCCTCTACAATCAGACAACAAAATTCTTACATCTTTGCATTCAAAAGGAATTTGGAAATTTTGTCAGCGCGATAATATTCAATAGGGAGTAATACTCCCACCGGTGTTAAAAAAAAGGGTTTGGGTTTTTCCAATGTCATTGTGGAAGACCTATTTCAAAAGATTCACTGCATCATGTTGATCACATGGGTCTACCTCTCTAGTAACCCTTTTGGTGGACCTAACAATACAATATTCGTGGTATATTTGAAAAGAATCCTTTCAAGCCATTAATCATAGTAAGATAAGTGGGGAATAACACTTTGACAAGATCTTAGATGGTCCCATGGTCAACACTCACAACATGGAAAACACAGAGAGCCAAAACTAGGATTTGCATGCTAAGCACCAATAGCTTAGTTCAACGCTAAGTCCCCCCTGCAACCCCCCCTCAAACCCCCCTGCGCGCCTGACGCAACGTAGCAAACACTAAATCTAGTCGTGCAAAGAATATGACACACACCCAACATTCTCCCACTTGTTGTTTTCTTTGCATACAGGGGATTACAGTGTTACATAGTTAACAATCTAGGGCAGCAATGCCCATGGATCCTATACACCACGATAACTTCTCAGTGCTCACAGATTTTGTTAATGAATATGCAACATTCTTCAAAGTGTCCACCTTCATCAACAACACTTTCTTTTCTTCAACCATGTCTCTCACAGAGTGATATTGAATATCAATATGCTTTGTCTTTGAATTATAAGTCGGGTTCTTTGCCAAAAAAATTGCACTCTGACTGTCACAATCTATCCTTGCAACTTATTGTACCAACCCAATACCCAAACACAATTTTTGTAACCATATTGCTTCCTTACTTGCATGAGTGGTTAGCATGTATTTAGCTTTTGTAGTTGAAAGTGCCACTACAACCTGTCTTTTTATCATCCAATTGATTGCTCCTCCAAATAGGTTAAACACATACCCGCTTGTATATCTCCTACGATCCATATCTCCAACACAATATTCATCCACAAAGCCATGTATTTCCAACACTCTATCCAATCCTAGTCTTCCTTGGTAGCACAATCCATAGCTAATAGTGCCACGCAAATACCTGAAAACCCTTTTTACTGATGTCCAATGCTCCTTCCCTGGTTCTTACATATACCTGCTCAAAACTCCCACTGCATGTGCAATGTTCGGTCTAGTATAAACCATTACATACATCAAACTGGCAACTACACTTGCATATGGAACATGAGACGTGTCCTCCTCCTCTTCCTGTGTCTTGGGACATTTATCCGCAGATAAATTTACACCAATAGGAATAGGGACCTTGACCGGTTTACATTCCTACATATTAAACCTCTGCAATATTGTTTCGACATATTTTCTCTGATTTAACCAAAGTTTCCTCTTTTTCCGATCTCTTTTAATTTCCATGCCCAAAATGAAATTTGAAGCACCAAGATCCTTCATGTCAAATTTAGAGGACAATTGAGTTTTCACATCCTGGATAATCTCCTTGTCGTTTCCTATCAACAACATGTCATCCACATACAAGACCAAATAAATCAAATGATCACCAATTAATTTAAAATACACACAATGATCCTCTTTGCTTCTTGTGAAGCTAAGTCCTGGCATGTAAGTATCAAATTTTTGATACCACATCATTGATGATTGTATTAAACCATACAGGGACTTTTTTAGCTTGCATACCGGTTCCTTCTTTCCCTTCATAGCAAATCCTTCTCGTTGCTTCATATAGATTTCTTCTTCCATATCTTTGTGTAGAAATGTTGTCTTCACATCCATCTGTTCTACTTCAAAATCAAATACGGTAGCAACAGATAACAAAAATCTTATAGAAGTTAACTTGGAAACATGAGAAAAAATCTCACCAAAATCAATTCCCTCAACCTGAGAATAACCCTTTGCTACTAACTGAGCTTTGGATTTCTCCACTTTGCCTTCTTCATTTAGCTTCTTTTTAAATACCCATTTGTTGCCAATGGGCTTTCTTCCAGTCGACAACTCCACTAGATCCCAAGCCTCATTCTTATCCAAGTCTGGCATTTCTTCATCCATGGCCTTTTTCCATAGCTTTTCATCCTCTAAATCCACTACCTCCCTCACAGTTCTAAGATCATCATCAGTAATAGACAAAGCAAAATTTGAACAGAAATCAGATGGATTATATCTTTCCGGTAGCCTTCTTTCTTGAAGTGATCTCCTCAATATTAGAGTATGAAGATCTTCTTCTTCTGATTCTTGTTCTTTTGTAGAGTTTGATTCACCATCCTTTAAATAAAACTTTATTTTCTTTGGTTCTTCCTTACTTGCTAGGAATTCCTGCTTAACAACATCCTTCATTTCTATAAATACCACATCTTGATTATACACAACCATCTTAGTTTCTAGGTTCCAAAGATTCTAACCTTTGAGACCATCTTGATACCCAATAAAGATACATTTTTCATCCTTCTTTTCTAGCTTATTATTGTTTTCCTTTGGAACATGAGCATAGGCCTCACAACCAAATACCTTGAGATGTGTGAGAGAAGGTTTCTTACTAGTCCATACCTCTTGTGGAGTCTTGTCATCCAACGCTGATGAGGGTGATTTGTTGACTAGGTAACATGCAATACCCACTGCCTCTGCCCATAATTCTTTCCCCAACCCGACACCACTGAGCATACACCTTGCTTTTTCCATCAGCATAATGTTCATCCTTTCTGCAACTCCATTCTGTTGAGGTGTATATGGAAAATTCTTATGCCTTTCTATACCTCACTTCTTACAGAATTCTTCAAATTGATTCCCGTAGAACTCTCTGCCATTATTTGTCTTCGACACCTTAATTCTTTTCTCTGTTTGATTCTCAACAAGAACCTTAAACTCTTTAAACTTGTCAAAGACTTCAGATTTCTTCTCGGGAAAATATATCCAAGTATTCCTCGAGAAGTCATCTATAATTGAGACATAGTACACTAATTTCCCCAATGATGGAACCGACACAAGTCCAAACACATCACTGTGAACTAGCTGTAAAATTCCTTCTGCCCTAGTTGCACCAGAGGGGAAACTTACCCAATTTTTCTTCCGATATACACAATGTTCACAGAAATCAAAATCCAAAGAGAAGTTAGACATACCTTCACCCATACCTTTACCATGTAGTAGTTGAAGACCCTTCTCTCTGATATTCCCCAGTCTTTGATGCCACAACATAACCTTCTCTCCAGAGACTGTAGGAGTTCTTTCTTATTCAACTCTAATATCAGGAACAATTGAACTATTACACCAATCACTAATAGTGCTTCCTTGCAGCTTATACAGAGTTCCAAACCGAACTCCCTTCAGCAGCACCATTTCTCCTCTAACCATCCTGCAGGTTTCCTTTTCAAATATTGTTTTTACCCCTGCATCGTCCATTTTGCTTACATAAATCAAATTCCTGGCCAATATTGGGATGTGTAGAACACCAAGTAGTGTTCTAATTCTTCCATCTATGAGCCTCAACTTGAATTTTTATTGACTTATGATTCTGGTTGTCGAGTAATCACCTAGGAAAACATGACCTCCATCATACCTTTCATATTCACAGAACCACTCCATGTGGTGATTTATATGAAAGGATGCACCTGAGTCAGCCAACCATGCCTCATGATTTGCATGTGTGCTTGAAGAATCCAAGTACACATCCCCTCCTTCTTCCTTGGAGGTGCTTTCTTCTGTAGAAGGAGATTCTTTAGTGCCCTTCTTTTCCACATCTCAAGGATACCTTGACAAAATTTTCAGGAGAATTAGATCTTCCCTTAGACTTAGATCTCCCACTTGAGGACTTAGATCTATTTCTTTCCTAGGAGCGTCCTCTTGAAAATAACTCATTTGTGCTATGTCCTTCCATGTTCTTTCGTCTCATCTCCTCCGACAACAAGGATGGGACCACTTCATCAAACTTCAAGGCAGTTGTATTACTACCTATGGCCACAACCAAGCTATCCCACGAGTATGGTAAAGAGAACAATAAACTGATACACTTATCTTCATCTAAAATTTTAATCTCAATAGATATTAATTGACTTACCACAGTATTGAAGGCGTTCAAATGCTTTGCCACCAAGTCTCCATCTCTCATCCTCAGGTTATATAACTTCTTTCTCAGGAATATTTTATTTACTAGGGACTTAGATTGTTACAACTTCCACAACTTATCCCATAAATCTTTGGTTGTAGCTTCCTCTGAAACATTTAGTAACAATGAATCTGAGAGAGAGAGAGTCAGATTGTTCTCTTCACCTTCTGATCCAAATTTTTCTAGTCATCTGTTGAAGTTCTTGTAGGTGTAGTACCTAGATCCATCGTGATCCACTAATCTTTGTCCACCAATAGATCTTCCATCTTGAGCTTCCACAACTCAAAACTTTGTCCATTAAACTTCTTGATCTCCATTTTCAAACTGCTTGCCATTTCTTTTCACCTGAAAAATCAATACCATATATGTCCCATTGTAACAAGGCTTATCACAGTCCCGAGCCAAACCCTTGACCACAAAGGCGTCCCCCTGAAGCCAACAAAGCTCTAATACCAAGTGTAAATTTTAACCTTGTACAATATTTTACTGCAAACAAATTTTCAACAAAAGAACAGAAAGGATGCAATGGCAAATACACACATTACAAATAGATTTTTCCCCTGGAAACCCAAACTAGGAAAACCAACATATTCTATATTCATTCATAGTGATACATTGTTTACAATACAATATACATATAGGAGCCAACGACATCAAAAACCCTAACCCAATGGCCTGGATTAGTCAACAACCCTAGTTCCTTAACCAGGAATAGAAAACCATCGGTAAAAACCATGTGCCGAAAAATCGCTAAACAATAGACACGAAAATCGAGACGACACAAAAAAACGAGGCAAAATTGTGACACATTTCCCGAGGCAAAAAAAATTGACACTAGAGCTAGTTGTGCAAAGAATATAACACATACCCAACAAGAATAAGGTATGTAACACTTTTCTTCTTCTCATTTAACTAGCTGAGTTAGATATAAAAGGAATATAACAACCATTTGTACTTTTTTGTCTTGGTAACGGGGGTCTGATAATCCAAGAGAGATTTCACTTGTCCTTAGGGGAAATATTCCATAACAAAAATTAGCGACTCCACTGGGGATCAACTTTGACTAGTTTTTCTTGGATCATCTAAAGCCTTTTTCCATCATTAGGTCTTGTTTGATGATTGATTCTGAATCAATTCAGTATTTCCTCTGATTAATTGAAAGCTTCATAGAGCCATTGACTTGATCTCCCTGAGTTTTTATCCTTTTTTCAAAATTTTCCAACTTTCCTAGAACTTACCCTCCCATGTAGTGGGCACCAGGGCGCCACTGTCAAGCTGGCACTCCCCAATAGCTCTATAGGGAGCACCACTCTTCCTTGTCTCTTTGAGGACAAGAGCACCACCTTCTCATTTTTGTGAGAATCTCCAGGTTTTCCAAGTACTACTTAGTTTTATTGATCATAAGTTTTTAACCCATGAATCCTCTATTTGTTTTTGGCTTTGTTTGATGCAAAGAATTGTTATTCATATTTTTTGAGCTTGCAAATTCTTCCTAGATTGCGATATTGGTTTGTTTTACCTTTTGTTGGTTTAATCCTTGCTTCGTAAGACCATCAATTATCTGCCTGATTGGAAGGGTCTGTAAATTCTAACCTTGTACAATATCTACTGCAAACTGATATTCAGAAAAGAACAGAAAAGATGCAATGGCAAATACAAACATTACACAGAGATTTTTCACCTGGAAACCCAAACCGGGAAAACCAACATATATTATATTGATACACATTGTGTTACATTGTTTACAATACAATATACATATAGGAGCCAGCGGCATCCAAAACCCTAACCCAATGACCTGGATTAGTCCAAAACCCTAATTCCTTAACTGGAAATAGAAAACCATCGGCAAAAACCATGTGCCAAAAACCACCTAATATCATGTGGTCCCGAAAATATGTCGTCCCGGAAATATGTCGGCCCGAAACCGGCGAAAATATGTCGGCCCAAAAAAAAAAAATTCAGGGGCGCTGCCCCCGAACCCCTGCACCCCCCTCTTACCCCCCATGCGCGCCCGGCGCAGGTGCTTAGACACTACTACTTGTGCAAAGAATATAACACATACCCAACAGGGTCTGCAAGGGTTTGTTGGTCATTGAGTTCCTTGTCAGTCTTATCTTGATTGAATGGATTGAAACTCAATTGCTTGCCACAACCCAACTTTGATATCATTTCTTGTTTCTCAC
>ML782849.1:1652337-1665449 GCA_009831015.1 Picea engelmannii | reverse complement strand
CTAATTCCTTAACTGGAAATAGAAAACCATCGGCAAAAACCATGTGCCAAAAACCACCTAATATCATGTGGTCCCGAAAATATGTCGTCCCGGAAATATGTCGGCCCGAAACCGGCGAAAATATGTCGGCCCAAAAAAAAAAATTTCAGGGGCGCTGCCCCCGAACCCCTGCACCCCCCTCTTACCCCCCATGCGCGCCCGGCGCAGGTGCTTAGACACTACTACTCGTGCAAAGAATATAACACATACCCAACAGGGTCTGCAAGGGTTTGTTGGTCATTGAGTTCCTTGTCAGTCTTATCTTGATTGAATGGATTGAAACTCAATTGCTTGCCACAACCCAACTTTGATATCATTTCTTGTTTCTCACTTTTCAAAGATTATTGAGTATGATTTTCTTGATTTCTTGGATCTCTGTTTGAGTGAGTTTCATTCTCTTTGATTTATTTTATGAGTATCTTTGTTTGAACAATATTTTGTTTCTAGTTCTATGCCATTCTAAGTCGTCAACTATTTTGTTATTATTGAAAGAATGAAGCCTTAGAAACACATCATTGTTTGCATCTAAAAATCAAACAAAGAGAATTTGTAGAACTTTATATGCATTGGTCTTGGAAATTGAAATATTTTCTTCTTGATAATTTGGAGAATGTGTGAATTCTTGTTTGGAAACAAAATTGCATTAAATCTTTGCATTCTTTTGAGTGTTTTTTAGTGATGAAAAGAAAGAAGCTCTTCTCCTTCCCATAAATAGAAGTTCATCGAAAAAGAAAAATTGCATTTCATTCTTTTTGCTTTCCTTTGGAGTTTAGTCTCTAAACATCATTAGTTTCATTATCATTCACTTTTGAGTAACGAACAACCATTAAAATAAGCGTTAATTAAACTTGAACTAGAAACTTTTCTTTTTTTAGATCTTTACACCAATAATAGACTAGAAATAGAGCTTTGGAATAGGCTGTGAGGTTAACTCTCAAAAGCATTAAAGACAAACACAAAATCTTGTGATAGAGAGAGAAAATCCTCTCACATAAGGGTTAAACATGAGGTCACGTGCGGGAGAGCAATGAAGATTATCTTTCTGAGGCTTAACCAATCGTAGCAGAACGATCGTATATTGGGGGTTCTTCCTGAGAATTAGTTGTTTTCATTTGGTCTTGGAGCTTCGTGAATCCTGAATCCATTCGGGGTCCTCAAGAGTTTACTAGTCCACTTTTCCTCAGTTCTCTTGAAGAATTTTAGACTTGATATCTTGCACATACGTTCGGACCCAACTGTCGACTATACCCTCCCATAGATTGACTGCGATTTGGTAACCTTAGTGGCCATAATATTAGGGTCTATACACAAGGTGGTGGATAAGGGAAGTATTTTTTGTACCTGGGTCAGACGTTGGTCAAACTCACTTGGGCTCCTTGGAAGGTAACCCGTGGGTTAAACCATGAGGGAACTTGCACCAAGGCGTAAGTTTGTTAAGAAGGTCACCAACGTAACTGATCCACCTGCTCAATCCTATCCCCTTCTCACTTTGTTCTTGTGATGTTGGATTTCATCACCAACTAGTACGTTCATTGGGAGAAGTCATTGTTTTGCCTATTGGTTTTCTAGATTTTTATCGAGTGTTGTTTGTTCACCCTAGTTGTCCTTAAGATTGGTACTGTGGATAACAAAGGTCTTAGTCGATCACGTAGGATGCAAGGGTTTCCTATGGAAGGCTACGAACCACTACCTCCTAATTAACCTGAAGACACTTTCTGTGAATAAGTTTAAACTATTCAAACACTGGAAGTGTTGTTCCAGAGTCTGTACTCAAGGCTATAAAGTATAGAGTCTAGGTATCAAAACTGAGTGAGTGATAACAAGGGAAAGAAGAACCTCAGGGAGGAAGCTATGGTTGATTTCTGAGTTGTCTTTGTCTCACTTCCAAATATTCTTGAATGTTGATATCCTGTTCGATGGCTTCCCATGAACGTTCGAGCTCGGCCCGGGTGATGGCAGTCTTAAGTGTAGTATCAAAAAGATTCAAAGTGATGTTGGTTTGATCTGATAAGTCGAGTTGAATGTTGGGCTGTCTTACAATGGGTACAGTCATGGAGTAACATGGATTTTAAAGGGGTTGTTGTTTTAAAGTGCTATTTCGATTTTTGATTATATAAGGAAAATTCAGCGAAAACAATTAAAGTTTAACAAAATCGAAGGTCGTTTTTCGTAATTGAGTTAAAATCTGAAACCGAGTGTGAAATGAAAGAAAAAATAGAGTTGTCAACAATGTGGGGCATCAATTCCAGAGGAATCCCACGCTATAACAGAAGAAGAAAAGAAAATAGACACCTTAATAAAGCATAAAATGTAGAGATCTAAGTAATCCACAGGTCTTGTACCTGCTAATAGCCGATACAAAGGAAAAGCTGTAAATAACTAGATAACTGAAACCTGATCGCCACAGTAGAAGTTGTACTAAATTGCAATTAAAACATTCATCAAAGATCTATGTATAAAAAATAACATGAAGTATGAAATAACAGAGGAAAACACATAACCTAATATTGACAGAATATGGAGTCTTCAATTTGCTTTGTATTAATCCTGGCAAAGGAGAATTTTCTCTATTACAATCTCCAAAAAAAGAAGCCCCCTTGGTGCTTTTCCAAAATGTATATTTAAACAAACTTGTAAACATTTCGAATTCCAAAAGTTCATGAAACTTGTTAGTTACAAATGAAGGATTGAAACGTTTCATTTCCTTGTCTTTTGTCTTCCTTCATAAGGACAGAGCACCTTCCTTTCTCTGCTCCTCTGGCTCCAGAAATAGAACAGAGTGATGTCTGTCGTTTTTTAACACCAGAAGCTTGCCCTTTCACCTGCTCAATGCAATTGACGTACCTTTCAACCAACTCGGCTATCAACCTGGAAGGCTCTTCTTGGTTGTTGGCCTCAAAGGTGTAACAACTCTTTTCCAACTATGGAAATATTTTTCCCACTTGTCGGTCTTCCGTGACGATAGACCATAATTGTAAACTTGGCTATTCTAGCCATTTGTCCACTTGGACCATATCAACCTGGCTTATTTGGGATATTTCAGCTTGCTCCTTTTCCAAATTTTCTTTGATATCTAGCAGGTGTTTAGCTATATTGATTTTGCCCAGTGTCCCGTCACTGCCTTCCTTATCAAGGTCTAATAAACTTTTATTTATCAAGGCGAATGTTTCTTCACAAGAATCTCTCACCTCCTTAGCTCTCCCCCTGCTCTCTATTATATTCTGCTCCCAAGCCTTTAGTAATATATTCCCTCTGGTTTGTTCTGCGATGGATAATTTGGAGCTATTGGCCGTCTCTACTTTTTTTGTGGCTATAACAACATCTTGGAAAGCAACCCGAGAATCCCCAGCTTCTCTTTCTCTCAAGGAGATATCTTCTAGCACTTGATCTATCATTTGAAAGTGATTTTGAATAGTTCCCACTTTAGCAAGCAAGTCCTGTTGAGATACTAATACCTGCTGTCGGATTTTGGTGGCTTAGGATTGGAATATCTTTATATCTAAGATCTGGTTTTTGGCAACATCCAATTTCAATTGTAACTGTATTATTTGTTGCTCCTGTTGGCTTACCTGTGTTTGGCTTATTTGCATCGACTGGGGCACCCGCTCAAGGTCGGATCTAAGTTTCTCGATCTCCTGCAGATAAGCTATTCTGGCTTGCTCGAGGCTTTTGCTCACCTCATCCTTGGCATTTTCTTCCGCCATAGCCACCTTAGCTTCCAACTTATCGATCAAGAGGTTCTTTCATTTCAACTGGGCCTTTAGAGTTCCAACTAAGTACTGGTTGGCTGTAGCATAAGCCCCCAGTGTTCCTGCTATCTCGTTGGTGAATTCCTCCTCTTCTACGGCCTTTCCTTCTGTCAGGATTTTAAACCTTTTAGCCACTACGCCCACTTTTTGATACAATTCTTGCTTCACTACATCCGTTCTTTTCTTATCAAAGAAAAATTCATTAGGAGGTAACTCTTCTACAGAAATGGGTTTTAGCTCTTCATTGAAAATCCATCCCGCATCGGGGTTCCCCTTTGTGAACTGTAAGGGTGTTATAGAAGCAATGGGACTGTCGATTTCCTTGAATTATTATGTCGGGATAACATTCGTGGCTGGCTTGCTTGATATGAGTTATAATGGGTCGCCCAACCCTTGCGAGGGTATCTCTGCTTGACTTTGGACCTGCTTGCCCGACGTACCCTTTTCTGGGTTTCCTTCCTATTGATAGGGGATTTCGGATCCTCGTTCTGAGGACCCAGCCTTCCCTGTTTTCTCTTGGTTCTCCTCCTTGTCAGGACTCAAATCCTTTGAGCCTTTGGATTTTGTTTGCTGTTTAACCGGAAGCTTTGGGGTTTCGCCCTGTAAAACCTAGGGGAGACAACTCTGTCGGTGCTCTTGGAATCTAAGGAAATCAGCCATATCTCTGGGCGACAAGGCTTGAATCTGACTTAGGACTTCAGAGTAGGACCTCGCGCCCAGGAAGATTTCATCATGAGTCGAATCCTCGTGTTCGTACTTCTTCAGGCCACAACTCACCAAGTGATTGCTCACAACCTTATTTGGGTCATGCTTCTTAAACTCAATGTCCACCAATTTCATTTCTTCTAAGGCCGTAGCCTCGGCTCTAGTATGGCCGAAGTCTAATAAAGAATATGCACCAATGTGAATAGGAAAGGGCGGCCATACCTTTTTTGATACTCCTTTGAGCTCTTGTCTTATCCCGTCGAGCACAGTCTGTCTGGCGAGCTTGAGACGCAATAGCTTATCTGGCAAGAATAGCGACAGAGCATATGGGGGAACAGAGGTGCCAAAGACCCTGATGTATGAAATTCTGCTTCTATATACCAATCTGCCACACTACTCTGGTTGGTCGTGATGTTATCCGAAATCCTAGGAGGTGGATGGTCGGAAATGGAGACATGGATTAGTACCATTACCCAGTTGAAGATCTCGTAGATGAATTCTTTGGCTTTATCCTCCCAAAGTTTCTAGTGGTAGACATGAATAGGATCTGTATTAGATGGAGCCCAGCTCCAGTTCATTAGTGGGAAAGGTGTCATGAAGCAAATATCATCCATGATGTAAGCAGACATAAAGAATGAAAATGCTTTCCTACTCGCCCTCTACGCTCGATATTCGGTGATTCGACTGGTCAGACTGTCAAACAACAATTTGGCCCAGTCGAAGGAGAAACCCTCAACAACTGTATGAATAAGTGGTACCCATGGGAGGAAAAAGTGAGTAGTGTCCTCCTTCCCATAAAGCCTACAATCCATCGTCGCTATATACTTGAATTGTGACTCTAAGGAGGAGATTGAATAGATTCCATGAGTGTCAGCCCTAAATTTTGCATGGTGTGAAACCCAATATTTGATCAGATCGGATATATTTTTTCGATACTGCTCGCATTCCTTCTCCTTTAAACCCTCTAGGAATTCAGTATTGTGAGTAAGGTTCAGTGTGGGTGACAATTTATACATTGCCTGTAAATGCTCTGGTCTGAAAGTCCCAATTGTCACCCTCTGTTCGCTGATAATCGTCCTAGTTAGGATCTCCACATGGTCCAGTGCCCACCTAACCATATCATAATAGGGAAGAAGTTGTGGCCTTGCCGCTATTTTGTGCATCTCTGCTTGAGCGACGATTTTTTATTTGGTTGACAAGTCATCCTTCTCATTATCGCTGGAATCATTCGAACAATTTATTGACTCAGATTGCAGAATGTTGGAAACGTATGTCCATGTTTTGACATAATTAATACTTCGGGGTGAGTTATTAAAAACAATGTCTGAACCCTGACCTGAACTTTCGGCAACTACCTTGGGCACTTTCCATGGGGCCATGATAGAGAAACTTGCAACTAGATCCCCTGTCGGAAATATTGAAAACAAGGAGAGAAGTTATCCTGGTGAAATGGCTCTGCGCGCAATGGAAATGAAAACTGAAATAATGAAAGGAAACCCTTTGTCTTGATCATTTAAGCCTGTGTGAGTCCTTGCCGACAGAACGGTCAAATCGTTTAATAGAAATATTTAGAAGTAAAATGAGATCTTGCTATCCATCACCTCACTGAAATTCAAATAAATGTCATAAATGCTTGACGATTCGTGACATGGAAAAATGCAGAAACATTCAAGACTTCATCTGTAAACTGTGTGTGCTAAAGGTTGTTTAAGGCATTAGTTAATCTAGTTTAGTTCTTTTAATTAAGTGCACTTTAGTCACTAATCCATTTTTCAACGTTTTTCGTATCGGGTGATTCCACTCCTAGCCGTTGGACCCTAAAAACCCGAAATCGTGATGGTGCGATTTAGTTGATTTTTTGTGATTCGACTTAAGCCTTTAATTAATCCATGCTTAATTAATGAATATCATGACTTCATGGATCAGGGTTACAAAGGTGATACCCTTTGGGGAAGCAATCGCTGAGTCACGAAATCACGATAGTGATTAACTAAGGTATAAAGTGATTTACTCTTGATACTAACCTGGGTAATTTTAACACAACTTCGCGACTTCGCAAGTCAGAGGTTTTAGAAACGTTCAACGTGTAACTCCCGAGAGCGAGAGTACGAGGTAATGAAAGATGATAATCCCCGCTTAGTCATTTAATAATGGTGATTAGAACTAAAAATGTTTTCTCCATTTCGCGTGTTGGGATGGCGGCTTTAGTGGGTAGAATCGTGAAATAAACAAAGTCCTGAAATCCAGCTTTTTGGCGCTTAAGTATAACATTTCACCTATTTAGAGAAGGGCGGCTCCAACATAGGCTGCAACTGGGGATTTCGTTTCCTTGCAGGACGAGAAGGACAATAGACCAAGTGCTTGTATTGGGTAAATGGAGTCATTATTTTGCTTATGTGAAAGTTGTTTGGAAGGAGGATAAAGAGGGAACTTTGAGGTTTCAACTTTATTTCCGGAAAAATTTCAGAACTTGACACGCTTTCTAAACTCAACTGTAGTCCATTCAGTAACTTTCCCTTTCTCAAGACTGAAATCGGGTCTGATTAAGACGGTCCAAACGATCTTAGGAAATTCAACAGGTACTGTAGGTTTTAGCTTGCATCAAAACAGAGCAAATTCCATGTTTTTAATCAGGGAGACCTGCATAAACTTGGGCTGTAGATCCAGTTTCAAAAAGGCTAATTACCAGAGTGTAATATAATTTATGTATGACATCCTTACAGATATCTTAGATATTGCTTCACTGCCAACGAGCCTGTTCAGTACCCCGATGAATTTATCTGGTTCCCTTTATTGAATTTCCTTTCACCACTCCAAACTGTGATTTTGCATTTAAATGCTAAGATGAGGGCAATCATTTTATGAATTTCCTTTGATCATCTCTTTGGACTAGATGGGGGCAATCAATTATGAATTTCCTTTCACCATCTGTCTTATATTTTACTTTTGGAATATGAAGTGGGGGCAATCAATTTGGTATAAAGTATACCAGGGGTGATATCTGTCTAATATTCACTATAGTGGCTTGTCACCTTGCTTTGAGCGCTCTGGACCAACTTTCTCTTGACCTTCAAAACGCCCTAGTCTGTAGGAATTTATGGGAGAATTTATTTCTAGTGGTCTTCCTTTGAGAAAGTATTAACCATTTGAAACTTGTTAAAAGACCTAAGAGAGTTAGGATCAACCTACACATAACTTCGTTTAGTAGGAGACCGAGGAGTCGTGAAGGCCAACTTATTTTCTAAGATTCGTTCGTCAGTTTCCAGAACTAAAGTATAACCTCTTCTTCCTCTGTGGAGGGTATGGGAAGGTGTCAGAGCTTAAGGAGAGAAGGCCAAGGATGGATAAGGAAAAAAGAGAAGGCTTTGGACTTCAAAAAACCCAGACGTCAACACACAATCCTGACTCTTGGAAACCCCTTCTTTTTTTTGGGGGTGAGCCCTTTTAGAATCCATAGTAAAAAGTTGTTCTTTTAAAGACATGTCAGGTGAATATATCATACTCATGAGACCATGCTACATTTAAGTGATATTCATTTGAAACCCAGATACTTCGAAAATTCATACCTTTACCTTACCATTTCGTTCTCTTCTAAAAAACAATTTTTGTCACTTGTTCCGGGTGAGTCAATTTCCTGATACATGACCGTCTGTTTTGTCCTTTTGTTGTTTGGGCTGTAAGAAAAAATCATGTAAGGAACAACATGAAGAGTATTATGCCTTCAAGATTTATGGGATTCGATGTGTTGGAAATTTCATATCTCTACTTCGAGGAAATCACTAACCTGTTTTATTTGCGATGAAAGTGAACTTACCGAAAAGCTATAAAAAATAGAAAACACAAACCGGTATATATAATGGAGATTCAAAACTCATTTATTGCATATAGTGCTTTAAATAATGCCCGTTGACAGGGGCGTTGAGGATTTTACCATCCAAATTCTCTAACAAAAATGAATTCGTCCCTTCAGAAGCTGAGACTTTGAACGATCCATACCAGATATGATCAAATTTACCATGTTTTGTCGAGTCTTCCCTCCTAGTATCCCATTTCAAAACCAAATCGCCGAGGAGGAACTCTCTATTTTTGGCCTTATGATCGAACAATGCTTTCATGTTGTCCTGGTATGTCTGCATCCTTTCATCCACCTCGCTCCTGTGTTGTTGGACCTCAATCAACTAATTTATTCTTCTTGTGACATGGTTTGGCTCTTCTTTCTCATCTTGCCAGAGCTTCATCACAGGGAGTGCTAGATTTATAGGTAGTACCACATCAATCCTGTATACCATTTGGAAAGGAGAAGTACCAATGGATTTCTTCGTACCTATCTGATTTTCCCATAAAGCATACTTCAAATGTACGTGCCAAGATCTTTTGTTTTCGCTCAACACCTTCTTAATTATGGTAATTAAACTTTTATTTGATGATTCGGCTAACCCATTTCCTTGAGGGTAATATGTCGTGGAGTGGCCCAATGATGTTATATTTTTGGCAAAAGCTTACCATTGCGATAACTTGAATGCCTGGGCATTATCCGTTACTATCTTTTGGGGACAGCTGAATCTGGACAATATGCTCTTTTCCAGGAAATCTATTATCACTGAATCGGTTGCCTTTCTAGTCAGAATAGCCTCCACCCATTTGGTGAAGTAATATATAGCAGTGAGGATCCATTTGTGTTGAGTGCTGGAATGCGGGTTTATTTCACCTATAAAATCTAACCCCCATTGTTGAAAAGGGGCTTCGGTTTTGATAGGGACCAGAGGTAGCGTTGGAAGCTTTTGTTTACCAGTGAACAACTGGCGAGGGTTACAAGATTTGACTTTGGCATTGACGTCTGAGAATATATTAGGCCAATAATATCCTACCCTCAAGATTTTATAAGTTGTTTCCCTCCAGGCGTGATGCCCTCCGCATGCTCCTTCGTGAAATTCATTTATGACCCCCTTTGTTTCTAATTCTACCAAACAAACCAGTAGGAAGCCTAATGGGTCCTTCTAGTACAATTGGATTTCGGATATACAGTACTTCACCGCATGCAGCTTCAGTGTTCTGACTTTAGTTGGAGACAGATCACTAGGGCATTTCAGGGTCAATAGGTAAGACACTATGTCTTTATACCAATCCGATAAGGCAAACTTCTCTTCGATTCTGGTTACAACTATTTGGTCATCGGGCTTGTTTACGTCCCCACATCCTTCATATCCCTGTAGGTTATTCATTCCGAGTGCTCTGAAATTTGATTTAGCTAAGAGCTTAGCCAAACCCTGTCCCTTTACTAGCTTCGTCGGTTTCACCTCTAAATCAAATTCTTGAATTTTAGCAAGCCACCGACCCCTCTTCCCGTCGCTATCGGGCTGAACCAATATATCCTTTACAGAATTGGTGGGCACATATGAAATTACCTTGGAGTGTAGCACGTAGGTTCTAAAATCCTTCAACGCCTTCACCATAGCATATGCTTGCTTTTCCATTATATCATATCTCAATTCAACGTCTCTAAGACTTTTACTAAAAAAAGCTATTGGTTGCTCGAAACCTTCTTCATTCTTCTGGAGGAGTACTGTCGCCACTGTGTGTTCGGAGGTGAACGAGAAAATGAAGAAATCCTTTAGATAATCGAGGGTTGCCAGCATGGGCGCTTCGCTGATAACTTTCTTGATGCGTACAAATGATGTTTTAGCTTCGACCGTCCATTTCACTTCGTTGTTCTTCTTTAGCATATCTGTGATAAATTTCATGATTTCAGCAAAGATTGGGATAAATCTTCTCAAAAAAATTATTTTACCTAAAAATGAATGAATTTCTTTTACATTTCGAGGAATATTTATGGTGCCTATAGCTTCTACCCTTTTAGGGTCGATTTTAATTCCATCTCGAGAAACAATGTGGCCCAAGAGTTTACCTTCCTGCATCGCAAAGTGAGACTTCTTGGGGTTTAAGGACAAACCACATTTTCGTCATTTCCCGAACGTTTGTTTCAGATGTATCAGATGGTCTTCATCGTATTTAGAAAAGATAGTTAGATCATCAAGGTAGATAACCACGAATTTATCTCTTTCACTGACGAAAGCGATATCCATAGCGCGCTAGAAGGTAGCACCTGCATTCATCAGACCGAAAGGCATTTTTTCATACATAAATGTGCCCCAAGGGGTGGTGAAAGCTGTTTTTTCTTTATCATGCTCGTTGACAACAATTTGATTGTAATCGAAAAACCCATCGATTATCGACATCCTATTTTCCCCAACTACTTTTTCCAAAACGTGATCCATTTTGGGTAGAGGATAATTGTCTTTAAGAGAGGACTTATTTAGATTTCTAAAGTCTACACACAGTTTGATCTCCCCTCTCTTCTTCCTAACCAAGACTAGGTTTTCCACCCAGTCAAAGTACCTGAGAGGTACAATTATTTTTGCGTCTAAAATCTTTTTCACTTCCTTTTCGACTATGGGCAGTAAAATGGGGTTGATTTGTCCGAGCTTCTATCTGAAGGGTTTAACACCAGGCTTCAAAGGTATCTTGTGCTCAATCATAGAGGTGTCATAGGTTCTAAGCTCATCGTAAGACCATAAAAAGACTTCCTTATACCTTTCGAGTAAGTCTGTATACTTGTTTTTTATCTCAAGAGGAAGGTACTTTGATAGTTTGACTATCCTAGGTTCTTTGGTGGTGCCCATGTCACAGTCTTCAACCTCCTCTGGTTGGGGCAGCAAGGTAGACCTCAGTGGCATGTCGTTTTGATAAAAAAACCTTTCCAGAGGTATCAGGCCCTTAGGGATCTGATTACTTTTTAACACTAGCAGGCGATGATTTGCGATTTTTTCTTAGAACTCCTGAGGCTCCTCCCCTTCCTGCATAATCCATGTATGGTCATTTTGGTTTTTCTGGGAAATGTGAGTTTCAGAGAAATCATCCACCATTTCCAGGAACTTTCTGATCTGTTCGTCATCTTTGAATACCTGCCAGTGCTGTATGTTGTTTGGTATGGATGGTCTGTGCCTTACCTCTACGTGGTATTTTAATTTGAAAGCGGTAGGGGGTGCGAAAGTCAATGTTGCTTTGGCCAGTGAATCGGCTTGCTGGTTTTCGACTCGTGGGATGAAATGAACCTTTATTGATGAAAATATTTTTTCCATTAGATCCCAGGTGCAATTTCTATAGGACCTCAGTCTCGAGTGCTTGGCCTGGTTCTGCTGATTTACCTGCTTCACAATCAGTTCTGCATCTCCATAGACCTCTAAGTTCTTTATGTTTATCTTCTTGGCAGCTTCCATAGACCAGGAGTGACTAAGTTGAATCCCATCCCATGGACGTGATTATCCTTTGTGTATTGTTGGGATTATGCCTTAGTATCTTTGTTTCTGGTTATATTCTTCTTTCGTATGCTGTGTATGTGATTATGTGGAAGAATTAGAAGCTGAGTGCATGAGAGAATGAGTTCCATTGTTTCTCTGCTTAAGCCAGGAGATTCCTGCATTGAGTGCAGTGGAATACCTCTGCATAGAGTGCGTTGAGGAGGCTAAGCAGTTGAACTTTGGTTCTCTTTAACTCAGAGTCGTTTTGAGTTATTCGAGCCGTGCAGGTGAGTGTAGGTCGGATTGAAGTCTCAGGAGCAAGTCTGAGAACGGAGAGGTCAGAGCCCTGTGATGGGGACAGTGCAAAGTCTGGAAGGACTTCAACCCAGGAAAGCGTTGGAGGTCGGACGCAGGGAGTGTTCAAAAAAGTTTTCAGAAGGAGTCAGAGGAACAACGCTCAGAAGGATTCGCACCCTTGTTTTCAGTTGCTCTGGACGGAGGTGGCGAAGTAGAGAAACTCTTCAAGAGGAAGAGAATCGACGACTTGAATCATCGTGGACAATCACTGAGGTCGCGACCGACTTATAGGTCAGAAGCATCGGGGGTTCGCGACGGAGGATTCTTGTTTCTCATAGGGCGAACTCACGAGGATGCGAAACGCGACGTCCCGGAACGTTTGCATGATGTACGTCGGGATTCGATGATGTGACAAGTGATCTCGGGATATCAGATCTCGGGGTTTGGAGGCCTCAAAGTCGAACCCCGGAAGTGACGAGTGGGCGAGGTCGCGAGATTTCGAGCCGTCGGCATCTCGGCACTTCGGGTCTCAGAGGTTGAGTCTTCAGTGGCATAGAGCCGCGAGTCGCGATAGTGCGAGGTCCCGATAAACAGAGGCAGGGTCAACGTTGACCAGAAGTATCGGGTCTCGGAATCCGAGGCTCAAATTTCCCTGTCGCGAAAATCACGAAGCCATGAGGACCGATCCTTCGTTATACTAAGAAGGGAGGATCGTTGGAGGTAACTGTGGGTAAAGAACTCCCGAGGGGGTTGGAAGAGCGTCGACTCTTTGGGTCGTGGAGAAAGAGAAGGTCCTGGTGGAGCGACTGTGCCGTCGAGGGCAGGGGTTGCGTCAGAGTGGTATCAGAGCATATAATGCCGCCGCGAAGAGAAAGACAATCGCCTGATCATGAGGACAGAGACGCCCGAAGGAGAGGTAGGCAGCCAGGGAACGCAGAGATGGAACGTCAGATACGAGATCTCAGGGCGAGACTCGAAGATATGGAGGCCACCCAGAGGCGTGGAGCCGACGCAGGAGAGTTCA
>ML782849.1:1620299-1642904 GCA_009831015.1 Picea engelmannii | reverse complement strand
TCTTAATGAATTGATCAGCTTTGGATTGGTCTAGCTCCATTCTTGAGATTTTGTTTGATAGCTCTTTTATTATCCTATCCATGTCATCCATTTTTTCATTTGAGGACCTCCCAGATCCAGAGGGACCTGCTTGTTCTCTAAAACATTTGGTTTCCCTGTTTCTCGTTTCGATTTTCGTTTTTAATTTACCTGAAGCCATCATGTTTGACTCAATTTCCACAACGTCATCTTGCATTCGAGTTAAGTCGGCCTCTCTCCTTTCTCTTAATAGTAGAGCGAAATCGGGTTCAAAAGCTCCTGCGAAATTTACTTTAGCTGCGGGTTGGGATGGTTTAACTTCAACAGGGATCTTATTGTACAACTTGTTAAATCTTTGGATAAATTCCATAACAGTTTCAGATCGTTTTTTCTTTAAAGACCCGAACTCGGTCAAATAGTATAAATGTTCCTTTCTTTCACCCCATTATTTGAGAAAAAGGTCTTCTAGTGCATCGTAGGATAATATTGAACCTAGGGGCAGGCTCCGAAACCAAGTTATTACTTGTCCCTCGAAGGTTTGGACAAGCAAACGGGAATACACGTCCTCATGTTCAAGACCTAGAATATTAGCGAATTGATTGAAGAAGTTGATATGCTCGGCTACAGTTAGATCCCCTTCTCCTATGAACTTGGGTAAGTTTTTCATATAGTTTTCGGGTAAATCATGGAGGGGTATTGGAAGGACCAAGGGAGCGTATCTAGCGGCTACTTTGGTGAAAACCCTGGGGGGCATTTTTTGGCCTTGACCTCCTGCTCCCCCTGATCCTCCTTCGGCGGCGGCCATGGATGACCTAGGAGAGGAAATTGGTGCATTATAAAGAGGGTTGGTGAAGATGTATAGTGAATCTCTAGCTTCCCCGGGGTGGAGAGGGAAAAAATTGAGGAACTTTTTACCAGGGGAGGTGAAAGTTGGAAAAGGGGGAGAGGGTAAACGAGGACTTGGTTCCTCTGACTTGCAGGATATATAAATGGGAGAGCCCACCAGTGTCGAATCCGTGGGTGTGGAAACTTCTTTGAGGCCTTGAGTGAAAAAGAGGTTATATTGAGATTCGATGGGATATTGATAGGGATGAGCTTTATGATTGGCGTGTCACCCCTACTAACGCAAGAAGTAGTCGGAGAGGTTTCAATCTTAATCTCGGGTAGGATTTGCTCGGACTTTAGGGTCTCAGCTTCGACAGTACTGTCCAACGTTTTTCTGAGAGAAGGTTCTCGTGCGGATGAAGGTTCAAGAAATGTCTTATATTTAGACTGAGTAGACTTGGGTTGGTAAACAACAACATTTTGTTTGAAAAGACCCCTTGGTTTTAGTATTTTTTCAGGGTCGGAAACTGGCACGGTCTGTTTAGAATTTGGGTTTTGTTTGGTGTTCCTTTGAAAGGATGCCAACTTACTTAAAAGTGGAGTCGCCAAGTGAATGATAAAGGTTTATCCTTAACAAGGTGTTCGCTCTTTGTTCACTATAAAAAAACAAAACTTGGAAATGTCATTCTCTCAGGGGAAAGTGACTACAATTCTCCGTCCCCGGCAATGGCGCCAAAAAGATGTTGTTCTATAGTCTGTACTCAAGGCTATAAAGTATAGAGTCTAGGCATCCAAACTAAGTGAGTGATAAGAAGGGAAAGAACAAACTCAAGGAGGAAGCTATGGCTGATTTCTGAGTTGTCTTTGTCTCGCTTCCAAATATTCTTGAATGTTGATATCCCGTTCGATGGCTGCCCATGAACGTTTGAGCTCGACTTGGGTGATAGTAGTCTTAAGTGTAGTATCGAAAAGGTTCAAAGCGATGCTAGTTTGATCTGATAAGCCGGGTTCAATGTTGGGTTGTCTTACAATGGGTACAGTCATGGAGTAATAGGGCTTTTAAAGGGGTTGTTGTTTTAAAGTGCTATTTCAATTTTTGATTATATAAGGAAAATTCAGCGAAAACAATTAAAGTTTAACAAAATCGAAGGTCATTTTCCGTAACTGAGTTAAAATTTGAAACCGAGTGTGAAACGAAAGAAAACGTAGAGTTGTCAACAATGTGGGGCATCAATAGCATAGGAATCCCATGTTATAACAAAAGAAGAAAAGAAAAGAGACACCTTGATAAAGCATAAAATGTAGAGATCTAAGTAATCGACAGGTCTTGTACCTGCTAATAGCCGATACAGAGGAAAAGTTGTAAATAACTAGATAACTGAAACCTGATTGCCACAATAGAAGTTGTACTAAATTGCAGTTAAAACATTCATCAAAGATGTATATATAAAAAATAACATGAAGTAAGAAATAACAAAGGAAAACACATAACTCAATCTTGACGGAATATGGAGTCTTCAATTTGCTTTGTATTAATCCCGGCAAAGGAGAATTTTCTCTATTACAATCTCCAAAAAAAGAAGCCCCCTTGGTGCTTTTCCAAAATGTATATTTAAACAAACTTGTAAACATTTCGAATTCCAAACGTTCTTGAAACTTGTCAGTTACGAATGAAGGATTGAAATGTTTCATTTCCTCGTCTTTTGTCTTCCTTCATAAGGGCAGAGTGCCTTCCTTTCTCTGCTCCTCTGGCTCTAGAAATAGAACATAGTGACGTCTGTCATTATTTAACACCAGAAGCCTGCCCTTTCACTTGCTCAATGCAATTGATGCACCTTTCAACCAACTCGTCTATCAACCTAGAAGGCTCTGCTTGGTTGTTGGCCTCAAAGGTGTAACAACTCATCGCCAACTATGGCAATCTTTTTCCCACTTGTCGGTCTTCCGTGATGATAGACCATAATTGTAAACTTGGCTATACTAGCCATTTGTCCACTTGGACCATATCAACCTGACTTCTTTGGGATATTTCAACTCGCTCCTTTTCCATTTTTTCTTTGATATCTAGCATGTGTTTAGCTATATTGATTTTGCTCAGTGTCCCGCCACTGCGTTCCTTATCAAGGTCTAATAAACTTTTATTTATCAAGGTGAATGTTTATTCACAAGAATTCCTCACCTGCTTAGCTCTCCCCCTACTCTTTGTTATATTTTCCTCCCAAGCCTTTAGTAAGATATTCCCTCTGGTTTGTTCTGCGATGGATAATTTGGAGCTACTAGTCGTCTCTACTTTTGTTGTGGCTATAAAAACATCATGGAAAGAAACCCGAGCCGGCCCAACTTCTCTTTCTTTCAAGGATATATTTTCTAGCACTTGATCTATCATCTGAAAGTGATTTTGAATGGTTCCCACTTTAGCAAGCAAGTCCTGTTGAGATGTTAATACCTTCTGTCGGATTTCAGTGGCTCGGGATTGGAATATCATTATATCTAAGATCTGTTTTCGACAACATCCAATTTCGATTGTAATTGTATTATTTGCTGCTCCTGCTGGCTTACCTGAGTTTGGCCTATTTGTGTCGACTAGCGCACGTGCTCAAGGTCGGATCTAAGTTTCTCAATCTCATGCAGATCAGCTATTCTGGCTTGCTCGAGGATTTTTCTCACCTCATCCCTAGCATTTGCTTCTACCGTAGCCACCTTAGCTTCCAACTTACCTATCAAGAGGTTCTTTCATTTCAACTGGGCCTTCAGAGTTCCAACTGAGTACTGGTTGGTTGTAGCATAAGCCCCCAGTGTTCCTGCTATCTCATTGGCGAATTCCTCCTCTTCTACGAACTTTACTTTTGTCAGGATTTTAAACCCTTTAGCCACTATGCCCACTTTTTGATATGATTCTTGCTTCTCTACGAACTTCCTTTTCTTATCAAAGAAAATTTCATTAGGAGGTAACTCTTCTACAAAAATGGGTGTTAGCTCTTCACTGGAAATCCATCCCGCATCAGGGTTCCGCTTTGTGAACTGTAAGGGTTTTATAGAAGCAATGGGATTGCCAATTTCCTTGAATGATTGTGCCGGGATAGCTTCCATGGCTGGCTTGCTTGATATGAGTGATAGTGGGTCACCCAACCCTTGCGAGGGTATCTTTGCTTGACTTTGGACTTGCTTTCTCGGCATACCCTTTTCTGGGTTTCCTTCCTGTTGATAGGGGATTTTGGCTCTTCGTTTTACAGGATCCAACCTCCCCTATTTTCTCTTGGTTCTCCTCCTTGTCAAGACTCAAATCCTTTGAGCCTTTGGCTTCCATTTACTGTGTAACCGGAAGCTTTGGGGTTTCTCCCTGTAAAACCTGGGGGAGACAACTCCGTTGGTGCTCTTGGAATCTAAGGAATTTAGCCATATCTCTGGGTGGCAGGGCTTGAATCCGAATTAGGACTTCAGAGTAGGACCTCATGCCCCGAAAGATTTCATCATGAGGTGAATCCTCGTGTTCATACTTCTTTAGGCCACAACTCGCCAGGTGATTGCTCACAACCTTATTTGGATCGTGCTTCTTAAACTCAATGTCCACCAATTTCATTTCTTCTAAGGCCGTAGCCTCGACTCTGGCATGGCCAAAGTATAATAAGGAATATGCACCAATGTGAATAGGAAAGGGTGGCCATACCTTTTTCGATACTCCTTTGAGATCTTTGCTTATCTTGCCGAGCACAGTCTGTCTGGCGATCTCACGACACAATAGCTTATCTGGAAAGAATAGCGACAAAGCATATGGGGGAACAGAGGTGCCAAAGATCCTGATGTATGAAAATTCCACTTCTATATACCAATATTCCACGCTACTCATGTTGGTCGTGATGTTATCCGAAATCCTGGGAGGCGGATGGCCGAAAATGGAGACATGCATTGGTACCATTACCCAGTTGAAGATCTCATAGATGAATTCTTTGGCTTTATCCTCCCAAAGTTTCTAGTGGTAGACATGAATCGGCTCTGTATTAGATGGAGCCCAACTCCAGTTCTTTAGTGGGAAATGTGTCATGAAGCAAATAGAGTCCATGATGTAAGCAGACATAAAGAACAAAGCCCCTTTCCTACTCACCCTTTGCGCTCGATATTCAGTGATTTGACTTGTCAAACTGTCAGACAACAATTTGGCCCAGTTGAAGGAGAAACCCTCAGCAACTATATGAATTAGCGGTACCCATGGGAGGAAAAAGTGAGTAGTGTCCTCTTTCCCATACAACCTACAGGCCACCATCGCTATATACTTGAATTGCGGCTCTAAGGAGGAGATTGAATAGATTCCATGAGTGTCGGCCTTGAATTTCGCTGGGTTCGAAACGCAATATTTGATCAGATCGGATATATTTTTTTCCATACTGCTCGCATTCCTTCTCCTTGAAACCCTCTAGGAATTTGGCATTGTGAGTAAGGTTCGGTGTGGGTGACAATTTATACATTTCCTGTAAATGCTCCGATCTGAAAGTCCCAATTGTCACCCCTTGTTCGCTGATAATCGTCCTAGTCAGGATGTCCACATGGTCCAGTGCCCACCTGACCATATCATAATAGGGAAGAAGCTATGGCCTTGCCGCTATTTTTTGCATCTCTGCTTGAGCGAGGATTTTTTATTTGGTTGACAAGTCATCCTTCTCGTTTCCACTGGAATCATCCGAACAATTTATTGACTCAGATTACAGAATGTTGGAAACGTATGTTCATGTTTTGACAGAATCAATACTTCAGGGTGAGGTATCAAAAACAATGTCTGAACCCTGACCTGAACTCTCAAAAGATGCCTTGGGCACTTTCCGTGGGGCCATGATAGAGAAAATTTCAACTAGATCCCCCGTCGGAAAGATTGAAAACACAGACATAAGTTATCCTGGTGAAATGGCTCTGCGCGCAATAGAAATGAAAACTGAAATGATGAAAGGAAACCCTCTGTCTTGATCATTTAAGCCTATACGAGTCCTTGCCGACAGAATGGTAAAATAGTTTAATATAAATGTTTAGAAGTAAAACGAGATCTTTCTATCCATCACCTCACTGAAATTCAAATAAATGTCATAAATGTAGAAACGCAGAAACATTCAAGACTTCATCCGTAAACTGTGTGTGCTAAAGGTTGTTTAAGGTGTTAGTTAATATGGTTTAGTTCTTTTAATTAAATGCGCTTTAGTCGCTAATCCCTTTTTCGACGTTCGCTGTATCGGGTGATTCCGCTCCTAGCCATTGGACCCTAAAAACTTGAAATCGTGATGGTGCGATTTAGTTGATTTTCTGTGATTCGACTTAAGCCTTTAATTAATCCATGCTTAATTAATGAATATCAAGACTTTGTGGATCAAAGTTACAAAGGTGACACCCTTTGGGGAAGCAATCGCCGAGTTGCAAAATCACGATAGTGATTAACTAAGGTTTAAAGTGATTTACTCTTGATACTAACCTGGGTAACTTTAACACAACTTTGCGACTTCACTAGTTGGAGGTTTTAGAAACGTTCAACGTGTAACTCCCAAGAGCGAGAGTATGAGGTAGTGAAAGATGATAATCCCCACTTAGTCATTTAATAATGGTGATTAGAATTAAATTTTTTTTCACCATTTCGCATGTCGGGATGGTGTCTTTAGTGGGTAGAATCGTGAAATAAACAAAGTCTTGAAATCCAGCTTTTTGGGGCTTAAGTATAACATTTCACCTATTTAGAGAAGTGTGGCTCCAAGAGGGAGTGTGGCTACTCTTTTGATTGAACATCTTGAGGGATTTATAGTAATATTTTAAGAAGGTCTTATCCTTCCGGTTAACCCGACATTGAACAACCCTCTTCATCCACTTCTTCTCCGAGTAGACTCTTCAGGAAATATCATAGCTGAAGATTATCCCAGATTATTGTCAAGGCCATTTGGAGAACTTGACATGGAACCAGAACAATCCCATACAAATGAAGAATATACAACCCTTGTCCGCTATACTAAAATGGTAGATCCACATCAAACTCATGTTCGTCCTATATGGAGATCTTCGTCGAGTCATGATCTTCATGAAAAATTCAATTTGAATTGACCACTCTTTATCCCTCCACATATGTCTGTCACCATAGGTGCAGATGCAGGACCATTGAGTCAGTACTCTAACCACCCTGTCGGACCAACACTTAATATCCCTACCACTTCAGGACAAATAACAAGTGATATTGGTCTGGTACTTCCTAATCATTTACAAATTAATATGATGGTTACACCAACGATGCATCTTCAAGCAACAACTTCATTCACCCCATAGAATCTTGTTGGGACACCTTCCCATCATAGAATGAAAAACCCTGTCATACCACAAATCCCTACTAGGGAGAATCCTCCATTAGTGGATAAATCCCTACTGGAGGGAAACCCTCTTTCAGTGGAAAAATCCCTACCAAGGGTTAACCCTCATTTGGGGGACAAGTCCCAATCATTACCCAAACTATAGAAGGGGGGGAAGTTCCAATTTCTTTTGTCAGAAACCACACCATCTTGGGGATCGCCCCAGAGAGGATATTTTAATCCACCACATCAGGGAGGATCTTCAAATCCCAACCCACAAGGAGGGTCTCTAAATCCTAATCCTTCTGGACTGTATTCTGGACAACCCTTCCTAGGTGTCCCAAATCCCACTTGGGGTCCTCAAGGCCAATCATATTTTCCTCCACAGGGTAAAACTAGTTAACATCCTCGGGTTCAAATTGGATACCCTCCTCAAGTTCAAACTGATTATCCTCCCTAAGGTAATTCCAGTTACCCTTCTCAATATCAAACTGGTTATCCTCCCCTGGGTTACACTGGTTATCCTCCTCATGGTCAAATGGGTTTTCCTTCACCTTCTACCTAATTTCCTCAACAAATGAATCATACTTTTGTTGGACAAACACCATAACAGCCACATATGGGAGGACCTTCAGGATACAACTTTCCACCACAACCAGTTTACGGTCCCACTGGTGTCCCCATGCCTCACCAATATCATCCTCAAAGTAATCGACAATTACCCTTTTTGGCTACTTTAGATCTCCCGGACCTGTCGATATTGACAAATGATCCCATATTACACTTCCCCTTCTGGCCAATAATTCCTACCAAGTTACCATTAGATATTCCAAAATTCTACGGTAAACCTAGAGAAGACCCAAATAACCATGTCATGACATTTCATCTTTGGTGTTCATCAAACTCATTGATGGATGACTCTATTCATTTGCATCTTTTCCAGCGTACTCTTATGAGCTCAATGACAAAATGGTACATTGAATTATAATGTGGACCTTTTCAAGATTTCAATTCGCTTGCAATGGCTTTCCTCACACATTTTCAGTTTCCAATTAGATATGAAACTGGAACAAAACTTTTGAACTCCCTTTGTTAGACTAACTCCGTACACATTTCTAATCATATTCATGAGTGCAGTCGACAAAGACGGTTGATTGAAGCTACCATCCCTAACCAGTTGTTGGCAGAATGGTTCACAAAATCCCTGTTACCTCCTATTGCTTGTGATGTTGGAATGGTATGTATAGTTACAAAAGAGGAAGCTATTGCTTGTGCCCAATATTTGGATTTGGTTTATTCCCAATCTGGTACTTTGTATGAATTGATCCCAAATGCTCCCTATACGTCAACTGATCCATCCAAACCATCTTCTATCACTCATTCGGATGGTGTTATTGATTTTGTTAAAACTCAACTTGCCTCACAATCGATTGGGACAACAAATCATTTAGTATCTACCCCGACTAAGGTGCATACTTTTGTCCCATCAAATTCTTCCCCAACTAAATTTTATGAAGTAAATGCAGTTCAATCTACTTCACCACCACAATCGGGGGGGAAAAAAAGACTAAGAATAAATCCAAGAAAAATACTAATCAAACAAAAAACACAAAAACACAAGCACAACTGCCTGCTGCTGAAAAAAATACCACAACACAAACCGAAATTTCCCTGTCTCATATGTGTTGAAGATCATTACACAATAGACTGTCCCCACAGGGAAGAAGTCTCAAAATTATTTAAGGAAAATTCCCAACCCGCTATTTTGACACATCATTTTCTACAACAACAGTCACTGGTTGCACAAAATCCTGCACCTCCACTAGGAGGAAACCCAAGTCATCCTCCTAACGAGGATGCTTCTTCAAGTGCACATATTTACATGTTCAACGATGTAGATTTGACCACTAGGACTATGACATGTGACACACCTCCAGGGAATCTCGGTAAATAAAGTGTAACTAATGGAACCGTGATTGATCAACCTTCCACTTATGTTACGATTCCATCTGGACCTCTCCAGATTGAGAAACCTACCTTTGACTCTATCTTATGTTCTCCCAAGAGTACTATTTGAAATTCGACCTTTAATTTTAACTATCACGCTACCTAAAACTACAACGTTGTTGAATATTTGGCACAAGAACTTTGTGCAATGTTAGATCTTGAAGTTCTGCAACACAATGCCATCCAACGTAGGACTCTCTTGGTAGCCATTGGATCTATAGATCCCGAGTCATCCAATAATATCACGTTTAACTTGGACAATTATAAATCGAGGCTCTCTCACCAAATTGCATTTCAAATTGATGTTGTTGTTCACAATCAACATATTCATCTCACTATATTGGTTTAAGGAGCATCAACCTATGTCATGTCCTTAGCATGTTGGAAAGGACTTAAATCACCTGGTCTTAATTAATCTCCTACCATGTTGAAAGTATTTTTTGAACTCGGTTTTAGACCTCATGGACTGTTACAATCATCAGTCCTTCACTTGGGGGAAAAACTGTTTCCGTTGATGTGGAAGTAGTCAACGATCCTTTAGATTATAATTTATTGCTTGGAAGAAGCTAGTTTTATGCTATGACTTTTGTAGCCTCTTCGGTTTTTCAATGTGTCCAGCTTCCTCATCAAGAAAAAATAGTTACCATTGATTGGTTAGATTATTGTACACCCAATGCTCGCAATTAGACAACCAACAATATTTCATTTTTGGGGGACTCAAAGATTACTTATGAAAGTGTAGGGGTAGGTCTACTGAAATATTCTTCGCTCATGGTAACTTTCCCCGCACCCGTTCCTCAAATGTCACAACATATTGCCACAATAAATATGATTTTGACTATTGTACATCAATCCCTCGAATCATATTATCCTTGGATTGTACCTAGTCTTTTATAATTTGATATACTAGGTGACATTATGCCGCTTAGTCCCATCGAGGCCGAATACAAAGCCATTCAATCTGCCTCTCCTTCATCCAACGACCAATATCTGTTGGTGTCTAATTCGTATTTGTTACCATCCTGGTTAGATTTCTTATCATCAACCTTTGATTACATCCTACATATTTTTCCATCCGATGAATCCATTATAGAAATGCTTAATATCAAAGAGTCACCATTGGATGATAACCACCATCACTCATCCTTTCTTCCCAGTTTGGATGGAATCGAGAAAGATATTCCATCTATCTTTCCAATTTATATTGTCAACAATCCTCAATATATGATACTCACTCAGGATACAATCTCCGAGGGAAATTTGGGAAGCATATCGCAAACCATCAATGTAGACATATCAAAAAAAGAAGGTGTCATAGAAAACATACAATTAGGCGTGAACTATTCAACTGAAGAGATTGAAAGCTACATCGCCATGTTTAAAAAAAATTGTGACATTTTTGCCTAGAGATATGAAGAAATGTGAGGGATCGTCCCTTCGATCGTTGTGCATGAAATCAAAACTTGCCCTGGACTTAAACCTATACGACAAGAACTTTTTCGTGTTCATCCTAATCAAATTGTGGAAATAAAGGCAGAAGTATAAAAATTACTGAAATCTAGTTTTATTTACCTCGTACCTTTGACTGAATGGGTTTCCAACATCATTCTAGTTGCAAAGAAACAATGGACAATTCGTGTTTGTGTTGACTATAGGGATCTCAATAAGGCTTGTCCAAAATAAAATTAGCCCACTCTCTTCATCGACCAAATTATTGATAATTGCACCAAAAGCGTCATCTTCTCCTTTATGGATGGCTTGTCCAGCGATAACCAGATAGATATTTCGCCAGTTGATCAACACAAAACAACCTTCATCTGCTCGTGGGGGACTTTCGCATATCGAAAATTACCCTTTTCCCTTAAAAATGTTGGAGCCACTTTCTAGTGGGCTATGTCATATGCTTTCCACGATATCAAGCATATTGTTTAGCCCTATATCGATGACTTTCTAGCTCATTCAACTCATTGACAAGATCATATTGGTCATCTAAAAGTGATCTTTCGTAGATGTAGACATTACAACATAGTTTGAACCCTAACAAATGCATTTTTGTTGTTGAATCAAGGAGACTCTTAGGATTCATGGTATCCAAAGACGAGATTAGGGTGGATCCCTTAAAATTGAAAGCTATCCTCACTTTACCTCCTCCCAACAACATTACTCAACTCCAAAGTTTGTAAGATAAGACAAATTGTCTGCGTCGTTTCATTTTCAATTACGCCGAAATCACGAAAGGATTCATGAGATTGATGCAAAAGGATGTCCCTTTCATATGGGATGAAATTACTCAATGCTCATTTGATGATCTCAAACATGTTTTAACGCATACACCACTATTACATCCCCCCAACTATGTGAGAGATTACATCCTTTATTTATATGCCTATGCTTCCAATATTTTCATGGTGTTAGTTCAAGAGGATGACGGTGATGCAGAACATGTGATCTATTATTAAAGTAAGAGCCTTTCAGGTCCTGAACTTTGCTATTCACATGTTCAAAAGTTGGCTTTGGCGGCGATCATTATTGTCCAAAGATTTCGATACTACATCTTACTTCACACTACCATAGTCACTGTTGAATCGAACTACATATACCACATCTTGACTCGTCAAGTACTTGGGGGGAAATATTCAAATTGGATCGTCATTCTTCAAGAATTCAATATCGAGTTCACCAAATCCAAAGTAAAGAAATCGTCGGTTTTTGCTGAATTAATTTTCAATCTTCCCCATATCGATGAGGAAAATGAGCCCAGTGATTCCCTTCCTGATGAGTCAATGTTCCTTATCAGTATGTGTTGACCCATGATATGGATACATTCTTTTATATCTCTAGACCCAACGCTTCCAACCAGGTATTTTGCGTGACGAACGACGTCGTACTAGACACCATTCAAAATACTACCTTATTGTTGGTGACACTTTGTATCTCAGTGGTATTGATACAATTCTACGACATTGTTTAACCCATGAAGAGGTTGAATGTGTTTAAATGGCTGACACCTAGGAGATTGTAGTGGTCATCTCTCTGGTTTGGCTACAACCTAGAATATATTACATGCCGATTATTTTTTTTCCATCCATCTTCAAAGACTGCATTGAGACCGTTAAAAAATGCCCACCCTATCAAATCTTTCAGAAGAAAGCACGTACCCACCCAACTCCACTTCATCCAATTGTCGCAATCAACCCCTTTTCCAAATGGCGAATTGATTTCATGCAATGTAAGCCTACCTTAGTTGGGGGGCATGGTTATGTTATCGTCACAATTGATTTTTTCACTAAATGGGACGAGACTATGCCTACATTTCTAAAAGACAGTTGAATTGCAACACTTTTCATGTTTAACCACATCATCGCTCGATTCAGAGTCCCATGAGATATCATAACTGATCACAGATCCCATTTCCAAAATTAGATGATGAGTGAATTGCACACCAAATTGGGTTTTCGACATGAAAAATCATTCCCATACTATCCTAAAGCCAATGGACAAGTTGAAGCCATCAATAAAGTCCTAAAAACCATGCTTCAACGCATGGTGGGGGTGAACAAAACCACTTGGCATTTGAAACTCTTCTCAACACTCTAGGCCTATCGGACTTCGGTTAAAACAACCACTAGATTCACACCTTTCCAGTTGGTATATGGGTTGGAAGTAGTGTTGCCGATTGAATGCGAGATTCCATCTCTAAAACTAGTCATAGAGCTCCTACCCCACACTTCTGCTAAAGAAGAAAGTTTCCCGTATCTAACGAAGTTGGATGAAACCCGTCGTGATGTTGCTCTCATTAACAAGACATATAAAAAACACATCAAGACCCAATATGATAAGTCTGTCCGACCTTGCATATTCGCAGAAGGAGATTTGGTCCTTGTCTATGACCAAGACCACGATAAAATTGGAGCATGGAAATTAGAGCCTATGTGGCATGGACCTTACATCATAAAATATGTGCTACTAAAAGGTGCCTATGAGCTAATCAATTATGATACAATCCCTCCTAGTGAGCCTCACAATGGGCTCTATCTGAAAAAGTACTATGCTTAAGAAATCTTGCATGTGTGCTTTGTACATTATTATACCATATGTTTTGGTTTGGTTTGTTTTTACTTTTTCATGAATGAGTTTTGTTCCATCCTTAGCTTCTTATACCCTGCTTTGTGCTTGAATGCGCAGATGTCAACATCTCTCCCAAAATAATTTGGATTTGCGGATGGCGCTACTCGACATACCCATAATTTAGCTTCTACAACTTGAACCATCTACCATTATGGCGAGTTGGTGAGCTCATGAGGGATCTGTCTTGGACCTGCAACCAATAACATTGCATAATATCATGCCGTTATTCGACTTTTTATTGAGGTCACCTCTCTTGACATATCCCAAATTATCATTAATCTTGATTCCCAATTTGTGGTTTGTCAACTCAACCATGTTTATACCTTACAAAATCCAATATTGCTACGTATCTACCTGAGGTTCGTCATCTCAAAAGTTTTTTTACTTATGTAGAATACCAACATATACCGAGAGAACTTAATACCATTATAGATTTGTTAGCAAATTACATGTTGGATTGGCATCTTGCACATAGATGAATATTCAAGATCATAAAATCATAAACAGAAAATATAAAAAAATATCACATCATTGTAACATAAGCAGCTGAGACAAAATCCATATATATATCTGTATATAAATAGAAAAAGTGTGTCGCAATATAGACCAAAAAGTACATAGAGTGGTAAAATGTGGGCTACTATGCCTGTACATCATCATAGAAAGACTACAAGAAACTCTACCCATTCTCCTGTACTACATTGTGCTCATGGTAGAACACTACTTCTCTAGCTACTCATCTCAACAGATGGCTAAGACTCTCTGGTACACCCACTGTGTGCCTCTGCAGGTGTTAAGGAATATCTCGTAATCTTATAGAGGGGACACCCATGGTAAGCCCCCTGAGATTCTTTTCTACTTCATGAAGTCCTCTAGCTCCGCCACCTACCTCTGTTGCTGCCTAGGCACCGCCGCATCATCCAAATGGTGACATTCCAGCTGGACAAGCCATCCCTATGTCTGCATGATGAAAAAAAAAACATGTTTAAATCCCTCCTTATACAACAAAAAAAATGCATATATTATAAAACAAAAAGTATACTTTTGCAAAGTCACGATCTCTTATGTTTTACCTTATGCATCCCACGATGTCCCTTGAGGGAGCACTAGATCCACACTTCCACTAAAATCAACCCCAACATAAGGTTAGTCCTCTATCATCATGATCTGCCTCTTCCACCATGCGAAAAAGCCAACAGTAAAAGAAAAGGATGAGGGTTTACTCCCTGACAGAGGTGAAAGACTGGTCCACCTCTCCATTCGGGGCTCAGATACAAGTCACTTCATCAACGCAACCTATGGTTGCATCTGTAGTACTTGCTCCAAGAAGAACAATACCAAGAAAGATCCATACCCAAATTGTTTCTATTTTCCCGCTCTACATCTGGAAATCTGATCTTTCACATTTGCCAAAAATCTTGCACACCAATTAAAGATCCTGGCTAGAGGAATTGAATGACATATTCCATCTGTGCTTTGGAAGCAAGATGGGAACTGGTGCTTCCTCCCAATTTTTTAATAGTAAACATGATAGCTCATAGTAGAATGTCCCTCACATCCTTGATCACAATTCTTCCACTCTTTGTGTGCAATCCTGGCACACAAAACTGTGTTATATACTCATATGTTTGTTGTGGCATGGTTCGATGGTCGGATAGGATGATGGGTACCCCTCTCCTCGAGAGCCCCATCATAAAATACACATCCTCAATATCGATCTCCAACATGTGAGATGCCACTCGGAAAGCCTTCTCATTGACGTCCCATAATCCAATTAGATGTTCAAGGAGAAGTATTTCCTTTCACATATTTTGTTTCTTGAAGTATTTCAATAGCCCATAGTTCTGAAGAGATTCCCTCGCTTGAGGTTCTTGTAAGGTGGAAAAATCATCATTTTCATGCTCTCTTTCCTTCCATTCAAGCATTTTGACTAATAAATCCCAGCAAATCAACAATAAAATGCATTAGTCAAAATCCCAAAAAGAGAAAATGCCTTTTTTAGAGGTGAAATTACACGGAAAAATTCATGTTTTGCGCTTGGCGCGCCCCTACAAGATTTTACAGAGTGTTGGAGCCCCATAGTCAAAGGCACCAGGACGCCAAGATCTGGGATGGCACCCCTTATGATGGCTTAGGGGAGTGCCACCCTAGTAGGGCGCATTAGAGGTTCCCAAGGAGCCCAAAAATAGTCAAAATTTGCACAAAAACAACCATGAAAGAATTGAAAAGAAAGAGGAGGATCATATCTCTAACCTGGTCCAGAAGAAACACAGAACAATGTCCTATAGCTCATGCAATCAACGCCAAAAAAATCGCTCCAAATGAGAAAAAACTCAAGTGAAAAGGGAAACTTCATGTGAAAGGTGAAAATGAACCAATTTTTTTCCCAAAATGACTTTTTACCATTTGCAAACTAGTTTTATCTAACCCCTTTTCACATTTATATTACCTATCATTTGGTTTATTCACAATTTTCATCGATTTTTGAGGAATTGCTGACATTTTTTTCCCAAGATAATTTGTTTATGTAGGAACATACAGAGCAAAATCATTTTTTCACCTTGTAATATCTTCGAGTGAACTCCTTCGAGCTCGTTAAAACATGAAGAGTCGTTTGTTGGGCGATAGTTGAAACCTTTTTCGGTCCCAACAAACTAACTACGAAAAATGAATACTTTAACCGCTTTGGGTAGAAGAGCTCTCCTTCGCATTATTTTATGCTTTTTCGGGCCTTGGAGACTCAAATTACGAAAAATAACATCTATGGAGTCTTATTTAAGTTATTTTCAAACTCCCTCAACATGAAAAACAACCGAGTTTTCCTTCTCTTGACTCGTAAAACCATACATTGAAGGGCCCATCTCGGGACAAAACCTTGCTTCTTCTAGTTCGTTAAACATAGGAAGAGGAACTTACCGAAGGTGAGTTATACTAAGCACCCATTATCCTCCTCAAGCTTGATAAACAAGAAAGAGGTACTCATCTATCTGGACGAGAGAAAATTGAAGGAAGTGGGTCAAGTGTCTCGAAACCTTTAAGGCAATTGTTCTTGTTGCCCTTGAACATGGAACCTGTCTACATTTTACCTTACATTTGGTTAATTCACTCTCCCCTTACCTTACATTTTACCAATCCAATGAATCTTGTCACCCCTTTGGCTCATCCGAAGAGTGCCCCAGTCATCGTCGCACTGTGATTTTTTCCATTTCTCAAATGAGTCGAAAGCTGCCAAGTCTTGTGTTGTGCTCATAAATTTTTAAGGGAAGTCTTTCACTTCAGATCGACCATCTACAATATTACTAGTTTCATCCTTGTTTCTGTCCATATTTCCAATATTATATCACTGTCCTATGACCATTTTGTGTTGATGATGTGGGATACATCAAGGCCCTCCTTCAACAAGTCTTTTCCTGTTGACTTCAGCACATCATCTGGGAATTTGACTTAGAAACACATTAGTACCTTGGAACCTGCATGCCTCAATGGCAGGCCTCCTCGCTTTCAAAAAAGGGTTTACATCAATGACCACTGATTGATTGATTCCACGAATGTTGGACTTCAACTCATTTTTCACTTTCGTTGGGATGTACTTTAGGCACCTTGGGAATCATTGACATCATTTGTGATTTCCCTCATGCTTGTTAATGGTATACATCAATGACCGGTAATCAGGCGATTTATACCATGTTCGACATCAAAACATTTATTCACATGGATAGAATCATACTATTTTGGGATCGGGACGAAGACCCTGAGTCAAGTACTTTGCCTAGGTTGCGATGGAGATCATTTTTCTGATATATGTAGATCCACTTTGTATTGGTTCGTGGCTATGTTCTTATGATATCGTAGCTCCACTGTGTATTCTTTCATGGCTGCGATTAGGTCATGTCATGGAGAAATGGATCCACGTTGTATCTTTGGTGGCCATATCTTTAGTCAATATCACTATGGATCCGTAGTGTATTGGTTGACGACCATGCTTTGAGTCATTTATATTCTAATCATAGGTATGCCTTCCTCGGGAATGAAATGTATATTAACATTGTTTGATGATTGTTTGCAGCTTCTACGAGGTTCTCCGAATCCACCACCCTTGCATTGAACAAAGTGTTTCGACCATCAATTTTCTCTTTTGACTTCAGACTTTGGGGGGCAATCTGTTACACATAAAAATTCCACACTTGCATATAAAGTGTTGCAAGTGTCACACGTGGCGCAAATGTCATGTTTTAAGTGTCACAAGTGTCGCAAATGTCACATTCTAAGTGTCACACGTGTCGTAAGTGTTGCACCTAAAATATCACAAGTGTCGTAACACTCTTCTTGCACTTTTTGTAAGTGTTGGAACTCAACTGACACCTTAGAAATATTTGTCACAACCTCCAAATCATGTTAGAGAGAAAATCCCCATCATTGGCAGTCAAAACACATCTTTTTCCTTGGAAAATTCAACTTATTTTTGAGCATTTATGAAGGGTGGCGCCACCCTGTCCATACTGGAGGATTGCCATGGTGCCCCCTCTACCATGTTAGTGGAACGCCACTGCTAGGATGACACCCTGTCTCTCACTATGGGGGAGCATCATTCTTGTTGTGGAAAAAGGGGGATCTTCTCCACCAAATTCTATGGGCCATCTCTCTTAGATTGGGTTAGTTATGTTCAACCCTCATGCTTGGGCTTCACCTTAGTATTTGATCCAAACCTTAAGGGTTCATATCCTCATCCATATCCCTCATTTTCTCATGGTAGTTGTATTTCTCATGCCTATAAATTGAAAGCATTTCCATGGAGAAGGGAGAGGAAGAAATCAATAATAGAATCGTTATTTTGATCTTACATTGTTCATGCAAAGGTTTAGATGAGGAGAGTCTGGAGGAGTTGTTGCATCTTCAAACTCAGATTGTAAGTATCTGCTTTGGGTTCTCAAATTAATATAATTTTCCTATTTCCTTCAAGTATGTGTACTTTTGCATTTACTTGTCTATTGTCGTTCAATCTTCATAGATAGATCTATTTGGTTAATTATATAGAGTAGAAGAAAGGTATATTTTTGCAAGATCTCATCTGCTTTGATGAGCTTAGGAATCAAGATCAAGTTTTGGAGCATCAAGGACAATCAACAGAATAAGTTATGTCACACTTTTCTTCTTCTCATTTAACTAGTTGTGTTAGATCTAAAAGGAATATAGCAACCATTTGTACTTTTCTGTCTTGGTAATAGGGGTCTGATAATCCAAGGGAGATTTCACCTGTCCATAGGGGAAAATTTTGTAACACTTGTAAATTGACCTTGAATCAGGAACAAGACTGTGCTCACTGAGAAATCTCCCAAAGCCAAGAAAAAACTTGTATGGGGTCCTTAGAGCTTGACAACCGCCTCTTATGGTCCCTTTATGAAGATTATGTTTCCTAATACAAGATGCCTTGAGGGAAGGCCTAAGAAACTTTCCCTGAAATGATTTGTGGGGATGAATGATATTATTTTAGTACAAGAATCAATGGGACCCTCTGGAGTTTTTATTGGGGAGTTAACTAAGATGCTTCCTGGTTCGAGTTTTTTTGAAGTGGATTGTTGATGTTTATATTGGTTAAGATCCAAACAACAACCTCACAAGGATATGAATCCCCTTGCGTTTTTATAGAGTTGGTACTTATATGTATTGTCTTAAATATTAATCTTGATATCCTCGGACTAAAATATCAAAATGGGGGAGTACTAATTAACAGATCCCAATCTTTATCACTCAATAAAAATGTTAAATGTTATTTATTTAAAAGTAATATTTTCACAAGGAAAATTCCTAAGAAGAGGACCAATATTTTTCAAAGACTATAATACATATATTAAATAGAGAAAAAGTAAACATAAGACAAAAGTAAATCATTCCTCACATCCATCACAGTATCATAAATTTTGATCACATTCAAAAGAAAGAATGATATAAGTCCACAATTGAGAGAACTTTAAATGATTGTTTCATTGAAAATAAGAGAGAATATGATAGGTGAACTTCAAACATCTCATGCTAAAAAACTCAGAGTTTGAAGACATCATTAAATTTTCACCAACGTGCCTAGAAAAACCCTAGCTACAAGTGGCCATAGGTTTCCTCTGGTTCACCCTTAACAATTTCATGTTTTCTACTCCCTCCTTAGAAGTCAATAGACCTTCGTTGCCATTTTTCGGGTGCCTGAGTTACCTTGTTGCCTACATGGAAGAGGGGGAAGCACTGGATTACACCTGGGACCAGACAGATGGACAACTGATATGAATGTTGACATTTTTCCACCAGCTCGAAGCACTTCCAGGTATGAGGCTCAAAATAATAGAGATGGCAGAATAAAAGGGTCGAGGTTTCCTATACCGAACCCATCACTGTTGCTTCCTCTCTCCTGGAAAGTGGATTTTTGTCCCCCACCCCCACGGATTGACTAAGTTTTGGCTTGGACCCTATTGTGGACACTGAGGAGACACCTTTGGTACCATTCCTACCAACATCACCTGTGGATCTTACTAAGTTTTTGTATTTAGTCCCAAGGTCTCTGGATTGGAAAGAGAACAAGGCTAATGTTCTTGAGGAGATGGCAGAGGGTTTTTACTCCACAAACCCTAGCCTTTATGCGCTACCCCCTGTCTCAGGCTTTAGTTACTGTAGCCACATATGGGCCAAGTCCCCTCGGCTTGGTTGGAAACCCCAATTTTCTATCAAAGCAATTGAATAAACTCGATCGATGTCGGGCCCATTTACTAGTAAGAGCCTCACTCCAGGCCCCTCAAATTTTGTAGTTTCTCCTCTACAAAATTTGGCTCATCAATTATGTGGGGAGTCTTTGGGATGGGGACTTAGCTTGTAGTTTGAAAAATGGCCAACCTAGACTCCTTTTTTGATTGCGTATGCCCCTGAGGCTATACATAAAACTATTCCCCCTTGAAGGAAGAAACTCTCCTCCATAAATCCATCAGGGTCCCCATTAAAACCGACTTAGGGAGATGACATTATGTTACCTCAGGTGTTGGAGATGTAAGAGACAGTTGTGGTGGGCAGAGCTAATGGTAATCATTTTGGAATTAAAACCCTTAGGGATTGGGTTGAAATTTCTTGGACAAATTCCCTGGAACAACTACCATTAGTCCAAACCTTATCAAAATAATGGTTTATTCTCAAATTCAAGAAAGTTGAGGACACCAAGTGGGTCTTAAAGTCTCCATGGAGCATCGATTCCTATTTGGTCCTTCTCAAAAAATGGACTCGGCTCTTTGATGTCAGTCGTGAAAAGGTGGATGAGATTCTGATCTGGGTCCATTTGGTTGGCCTCCCTACAGAACTTTGGACCAAGGAGGATTTTAGATGTCTGGGGAATGCCCTAAGGACCTTTATAGATGCGGACATGTATTTTATCTCAACAAGTGAAATGTCTGTGGCCATATTTCTTGTTCATATCAATGTCAGTAAGGGACTTGCAAGGAAATGGAGCTTTCCTGGGGTGGTAAAAAGTTTATGCAGAATTTGGATTATAAGGGGATACCCTTCTGCTGCCGCCGATGCCACAAACATGGCCATATAGCCAATTAATGCAAGCTTCCCATGCATTGAAAAGGAAGAGGAAGCCCTCATCTGACAAAAAAGAAGAGAGAGGTGTTACAGTCGAAAATGGACTCTCCTTCAACCTCAACAAAATAGGGAAAATCAATGCTCTCCTCAGAAGCATGTTCATAATGGAAGAATAAAGGGGAAAGATCAATATCGGCCATGGGTTCTTCTTCTTTTTTAGGATCAATACCTAGCCCTGATCCTGGTCACTCATCTCAAGTGGATTTAACAGTTTGAGAGGCTCAACATGGGATGTATTTTCATCTTGGTATGCCACTACGTTCCCTCCATTCCCTTAATTTAAATTTTCAATCTTTAACTCTTTTGGGTGGCAATTGGTCTGGAAGCATGACGAACCTTCCTTCTTCCTTTCTCCCCTTAGCCTCCAAAAATTTTTCCCCTCCGGGTCCCCCTATTGATTCTTGCTCTTTGATGCTAGTCTCTCCTTCAAATTCCCCTACCCTTTGTGGTCCTGATCCTGAATCCTCCAAGGACTCGGAGGAAGAATTGGTGGCCTACCAACTAAGAAACAAATCCACCCTTGTTTTTTTCTAAGTGAGTAAGAAGCTGGAGGGATTGGGATTGAACCCTTCTTCTTCCACAGGAGTAAAGGGTCGGGGGAGAAAATATTTTCTTTCCAAAGCCCAGTTTAAAGCTGCAATGGACATGATAAGAGGAAGATAATTATCCATTTTTTGGGCCCTTAATCAAGCAGTGCAAACCCCAAAAGGGGTGTTGAAATGAAAATCCTCTCTTTCGATTGCAGGGGTGTGGCGAGCCTATCTATGAAAAATTCTCTCCAACGACTGATGGAGATGACCCAACCAGATCTTATACTTCTTCAGGAAATGTTACGAGAAGTGGATTTGGTCACCACTTTCCTGGAAGCTTTTATTAATCTTTTGAAGGTCATTGGTGTGGATGCTAAAGGTAGATCCAAAGGACTGGCCATAGGATGGAATATCAATTCATTCAAGATCCAAAATTCATGGTGTTTTGATTCGGGACTAGCAGTAAACATTTTCTAGAAAGATTTGGCTAGATGTTTCATGGTTTTGAATGTGTATGTCCCTAACTAGGATCACGTCCTTTTTTGGGACAATCTACTAAAAATTCATTTTCTGAGCAATGATGACCTCATACTAGGGGGTGATGTGAACTTCTTAGTAGGGGTGGTTGAATCCCAGGGCCCTAGATCCACACGTAGAGCTCGCCCTGATCCTCTTTTAGACTACTTTAGTCACATCTTGGACTAAAAGGGATTGATTGATATTTCAACCAATAAGATTTTCTCCTCCTAGCTTACTAAAAGAGTATGGGCATATTATATTGCTAAAAGAATAGACCATTTTCTGCTCTCAAAAATGCTGCTCGAGTCCCCCTTAAACTCCAGACAATGGATTAGATGTGGAGGGGAATTAGACTACCATCCAATTTTGATGGAAATAGATGGAAGATCACATAAACCTACTAGTCCTTTCAAATTCAATTATGATTGGATAAAGGACGAGGATTTCCTCTCCTTGGTCAAGGAAACCTGGACCTGTTAGGATATTTAGACACTTAGGAGTTAGTTAAGTTCTACTTGGTCTAATATGTCGTTAGGTAAAAGTGTGTTTCTTTAGTATGCATTAGTATGCATTTGTAGTTAGGCAATCCGACAGTCACGATATGTTCCTGACATAGAGTGATCCGACGGTTCATACTCTCCTCGATCTTAACG
>ML782849.1:1591263-1613940 GCA_009831015.1 Picea engelmannii | reverse complement strand
GGGGGCCCGCTTGCCCCCAGACCCCCCAGTCAGGGGGATAGCCCCCCCGGACCCCGCAGAGGGGGTACCCCCCCTCTGCACTCCCCCGCGTGGAAGAGTGTACATACTTCTGGGGTGTAAATACTTCATGGGGTATAAACACGGTTGAAAGCAAGGACCTCTGAATTAGAAAGATAATCAGGCTCCACAACCAATAGGACCATAGATTTTTTTATAGGGATTTTTGAGTTTATTAGAAAAAATATCCTCAAAGTGGTAGAAGAGGCTCGCTTAAATGAACACATCCATGTGCCTTTAAATGCAAATTTTATTTCTCTCATCCCAAAGGTGGATGATCCAAAGTCCCTGGAAGATTTTAGACCCATCTCACTATGCAACAATATCTACAAAGTGGTGTCTAAGATTATCAACAGACGAATAAAGGCCATTCTTGCATAATCGGTTTCACATGAACAATTCAATTTTCTAGAAGGAAGACAGATTTATGAAGCAATCAAAGTGGCACAATAGGAACTGCATAGTATAAAATCTCGAAAAGCTAAAGGTGCAGTGATGAAGATAAATCTCTCAAAAGCTTATGACCGAGTTAGTTGGCTCTATATAAGACTACTACTGAATCATCTATCTTTTAAGCTTCCTTTTATAAATTGGATCATGAGTTGCATATCAATAGTATCCTTTGCAGTTATAATAAATGGGGCAACCTCTCCATTCTTTTCAACAGAATGTGGATTAAGAAAATGATGCCCCTTGTCCCCTCTCCTCTTCCTTTTGGCAGCAGAAGGACTCAATAGGGATATTGGAGAAGCAAAATTCAGGGGAGAATTTCAAGGTATTTCAATATCTTCCACCCTAAAGATCTCACATCTCCTTTTTGTAGACAATGTCTTGATTTTCTGCAATGGTTATAAGGGGAATGCAGACAAATTAAAAGCGATTTTTTTATATTTTTGGGAGGGAAATAGGCATGCAGATAACTAAACAAAAGTCCACCATTTTTGCCAACAATATGGATGAGGAAGAGATGGAATGTTACAAGGGACACTTTGTTACACGTCAAATTTCCACACTTGCATAATGTGTTGCCTGTGGTGCAAACGTCACATCCTAAGTGTCGCATGTGGTGCAAACGTCACATCCGAAGTGTCGCATGTGGTGCAAACGTCACATCCTAAGTGTCACATGTGGTGCAAACACCATATCCTAAGTGTCACACATGTCATAAGTGTTGCACCCAAATTGTCACAAGTGTCATAACATGCCTCATATACTTTTTGTAAGTGTTGCAACTCAATCAACACCATGAAACACTTGTCACAACCTCTAAATCATGTTGGAAGGAAAATCCCCATCACTTGAAAGCCGAAACATACCTTTTCACCCAAGATGTTGACAGTTATTAGGCATTTATGAAGACCGATGCTCCCTTGCCTATGCTTAGGTAGAGTCAATGCTCTATACATCATGCTAAGGGGGCACCATGGCACTCTGTCTTCAACATTAAGGGGGTGCCATTGTTGGTTGGAGGAAATCTTGGTGAATCCCACCTTCTTCTATGGGACAACTCTGAAAGGATGGGGTTTGTTTGGATCAAATCCTACTCCATGGCTCTATCTAAGGAAATAATCATAACCTATGGATCCATATCCTCAACCTATTCCAAAAACACTCAAGGTGGTTGAGCCTCTCAAAGCCTATAAATTGGAGGCATTTCCATGGTGAAAAGGGGGGAAAGAAATCAGTAAAGCATCATAATTTTGATCTTGATTCATTCGTGCAAGGGTTGGATGAGGAGAGCTTGGAGAGGTTGTTGCAGCATCAATCATGGTCTGTAAGTATCTTCTTATTGGTTCTCATTCAATATATGCTTGGCCTATTTCCTTCAAGTCCATGTCTTGTTACATGTGCTTGTCTACTATTGTTCTAATATATATAGATAGACTTGTATTATTTAATCAAGTAGTGTAGGAGAAGTTGTTTCTCTTTGTTGTCTATTACATATCTCAATTTGCGCCTGGGAGTTTGAGGATTAAGCTCCGAGATTGGAAGCAACAAGGATAAATGTCGAAAAATGTACATCATATCCTTTCTATCTTTCTCAATTTGATTGTTGTAGATGAGTTTAAAGGGATGTTATTGTCCACTTGTACTCTTTTGTCTTGGTATAGGGGTCTAGAAATCCAAGGGAAGTTTCACATGTCTGCAGGGGGAATATTTCGTCATAGAAAAATGGCGACTCCACTAGGGATTGACTTTGCTAATATTTCCTTGGATAGTCTGAAGCCTTTTCCTATCATTAGATCTTGTTTGATGTTGAACTCAAAAGTATTTCCTTTTCTCTCTTCTTTAGTGGAATCTTGACAAAACCATTGTTTGAGTTTTCCTGAGTTTTTAGCCTTTTCATAAAAAAAATTCAACTTTTCCAGAACTGTCCCTCTTCTACAGTGAGCACCAAGGTGCCACTGTTATTCTGGTGCTCCCCCTAAGTCCTATTAGGAGCGCCACAATGTTTTTTCTCTTTGAATACCAGAGCGCCACCCTATCCTTTTGTGAGAATCTCAAGGTTTTTTCCAAGTTCTGTTATGTCTGTTGATTAAAGGTTTTAACCCAAGAGTCTTCAAATTGTTTTTGGTATTTTTTGGTTCAAGGAACTGTGTTATTGTTATTTATTGAGCATGAAATCTCCTTCTTGATTACGAGATTTATTTATTTTACCTTTCATTAGTTTAGTCCTTGTTTCATAAGATCACCAGTTATTTGATTGATTGGAAAAGTCTGCAAGAGTTTGTTGTTTATTGAGTTTCTTATCAGTCTTGTTTTGATTGAAGGAACTGATACTTGATTGCTTACCACAACCTAGATTTGATATCGTTTCTTTCTCCTCAATTTTCAAAAGATTGTTAGTGTGGTTTTCTTGATTTCTTGATCTCTGTTTGAGTGAGTTTGATTCTCTTTGATTTCTTTTGTGAGTATCTTTGTTTGGATAACCGTTTGCTTCCTGTTCTATGTCATTTTAGTTGCGAACTATTTCAATGTTATTGAAAGAAAGAAGCATTAGAAGCACATCATTTCTTGCATCTAAAAACCAAACAAAGAAATTTGAATAACTTTGTATGCATTGGTTTTGGAAACTTGAAAGATTTTATTTTTTGGTAGTTTGGAAAATGTGTGGATTCTTGTTGGGAAATAAATTGCATTAAGTGTTGCATTCTTTTAAGTGTTGGTTAGTGATACAAAAATAAACAAACTCCTCTCCTTCCCATAAATATAATTTTATTGAAAAATAACAATCGCATGTCATCCTTTTTTATTTGTTTTTGGAGTTGAGTATGAAAAACATCACTAGTTTCACTACCATTCACCCTTGAGTAACGAACGACCATAAAATAAAATGTTAATGAAAAGTGATCTATCAACTTTTCTTTTTAAGGCTTGTGCACCAACATTATACCAGGGATAGATATTTGGAATAGGTTGTGAGGATAGCTCTCTAAAGCATTAAAGACAAACACAAAATCTTGTGACATGGAGAGAAACTCCAATTTTCGTATAAGCATAGCCAGGATCCCCCTATCTCATAGGGGTTAAACATGAGGTCACGTGAAGGAGAGAAACAAATATTACGCCTCTAAGGCTTAACCAATATTAGAGGAACGATCATATATTGGGGGTTCTTCTTGAGAATCGATTGTTTTCACTTGGTCTTGGAGCTTTGTGAATCCCGAATCCGTTCAGGGTCCTCAAGAGTTTACCGGTCCACTTGTCTTCAATTATCTTGAAGGATTTTGGACTTGATATCCTACCCATATGTTCAGACCCAAATGTCAATTGTACCCTCCCATAGGCTGACCATGAGTTGCTAAACTTAGTGGCTATATTACTTAGGGTCTATACACAAGGTGACAATGAAGGGGAGTCTTTGTTGTACTTGGGTCATACATTCATCAAACTCACTCGAGCTCCTTGGAGGGTAACCCACAGATAGAACATGAGGGAACTTACACCAAGGTGTAAGTCCATTAAGCAGTTATCCAATGCGACTGATCCACCTGTTCAATCCCAACCCCTTCTCACTTTGTTCTTGTGATGTTGGATTTCATCACCAAGTAGTAATTTCATTGTGAGAAGTTATTGGTTTGCTTGTTCATCCTTTTAGATTTTTAGTGAGTGTTATTTATTCTCCCTAGTTGTCCTTAAGTATTGGTATTGTGGTTGGTAAAGGTCTTCGTCGATCACGTAGGATGTAAGGGTTTCCTATGGAAGGTTATGAACTCTTACCTCCTAATTCACTTGAAGACACTTTTCGTAGAGAATTTGTCGAAGAAGAGAACTATTATGAAACTGGGAGTGCTGTTACTCCTTTAATAGAACATATCGAGGGAGCAATTGTGATAGTTTAGGAAGGTGTTGTCTCTCCTATAAACCCACCATTGACCAACCCTCTTGATCCACTTCTTGTTCGAGTAGATTCTTTAGGAAATATCATACCTGAAGATTATCCCAGATTACTGTCAAGGCCATACGAAGAAGTTAATATCGATTCAAAACAACTCAACACAAGTGAAGGATATAAAACCCCTGCTCGTACTATTGGAATGGTAGATCCAAGTCAAACTCATGTTCATCCTATATGAAAAAATTTGTTGGGCCATGATCTTTTTGGAAAATTCAATTTGAATCGACCATTTTAGGCCCCTCTACATACACATGTGTTACTAATGTAGGTGCAGAACCATCGAGTCATTTCCTTGGTCATCATGTAGGACCAACTCTTAATACTGCTACAACTTCAGGTCAAATATTGAGTGATATAGGTCTTGTCCTTCCTAGTAATTTACAAAGCACTATGACATTTACATCAATGATGCCTCTTCAAGATTAAATTTCATTCACACCACAAAATCCTATTGGGACACCTTCCCATCTTAGAATGCAAAACCTTGTCATACCACAAGTCCCGACTGGGAGACAAATACCTACTATGGGGAAATCCTCCCTTAGTGGACAAGTCCCTACTGAGGGGAAACCCTCATTTAGGGGACAAGTTCCTTGAGGGGGGAAACCCTCATTTAGTGGACAAGCCCCAGTCGTTACCAAACCTATGGAAGGGGGGAAAGTTCTAGGTCCTTTTTTCAAAAACCCACAACAAACCTGGGGACCACCTCAAGGAGGATATTTTAATCCACCACCTCCAGAAGGATATTTTAATCCAACCCCACAAGGAGGATATTTAAATCCTAACCCTTCATGACTGTACTCTGGACAACTATTCCATGGTATATTGAACCACACTTGGGATCCCTAGAGTGAATCATGTTTTCCTCCATAGGGTCAAAATGGTTATCCTCCTCAGGGTCAAACTGGTTATCCTTCTCCATGTCACACTGCCTATCCTCCTCAAGGTCCAACTGGCTATCCTCTTCAGAGTCAATTTGGTTTTCCTTCATCTTTTTTCCAAGTCTGTCAATAAAAGAATCTTGCTTTTGCTAGCTAAAATCCTCAACAACCATATATTGGAAGACCTTCTGGATACAATTTCCCACAACATCCAGTTCATCGTCCTACTGGTGTTCCCATGCCTCACTAGTATCATCCCCAAAGTTATCAACAATTAACTTTTCTGGCTACTTTAGATCTCCCAGATTTGTCGAGGTTAACGAATGATCCCAGATTGTATTCTCCTTTCTCGACAATAATTCCTGCCAAGTTACCATCGAATATCCCAAAGTTTGATGGTAAACTTGGAGAAGATCCTAATAACCATGTCATGACATTTCATCTTTGTTGTTCATCAAACTCATTGATGGATGACTCTATTTGACTGAGTATTTTCCAGAGTACTCTTACGGGTTCCGCAACAAAATGGTATATTGAATTACAATGTGAATATTTTCAAGATTTCAATACACTTGCAATGGCTTTCCTCACCCATTTTCAACTGCCAATTAGATACGAAACCAGAACAAAACTTTTGACCTCCCTTTGTCAGACCAACTCCATACACATTTCAGATCATATCCATGAGTGGAGACAATGATGACGGTGATGGTGTTCTATATGCACTAAAAACACACTAAAAACCCTCAATTAAATTGTCAACCTGGGGTAAGTAAACTTAGAGTTGTAGAGAAATATATGCCAAGGTAGAAGGATTGGTAGTAGTATAGTCTAACTAAGGAAGTGGCTATCTAAAGGCTAATCTACTCAAACAAGGACTACTAATGATCAAACTCTACTAAGAAACTCAAACTATGTACCCTAAGTAACCTTTGAACGAAGGATCGATGGATAGTTCTAGGAAAGCAAGTGAAAACCCTACTTAAAGCAAACTAGTTTAATCATAACAATAAGCAAAAGCAAACTATTCATATAATAAGCAATATCAACAAAAAACTACTTCAACTAGCCTACTTGAATTCAATAAGCAACTATCTTGTGAAAGCAAGTAAATAAACAAGCAAGCAACTATTCTATTAAAGCAGGTAAACAACTAACTGACCTATGATAACTTCTACAACAAGTAAACTAATCAATAAGAAACTAATTAAGCTAAGAAGCAAGTAAACTCTATTCTAAAATCAAACTTCACAACTATTTCTAATTTATGAAAGGAAATCTACTTAATTGAAAGCAAGAGGAATTAACAACTAATCTTTAATCTATGATTAGCAAGCTACTGTTTAATCTACCAAAACAAGAAGACTATCTATCCGACAATAGCAAGAAAACAATCTTTTTATCTATGAAAGCAAGAAACTATATTCTAATATATGAAAGCAAGAAAAACTCAAATATAGTGTTGATGGTTATGTCTCCGATGTCTTATAATATCACGATGGCATTTAACAATGAAAGATAATTCAAGAGGAATAAACTCGATATTGACTTCAATAGCAAAGTGAAAAAGTGCGAATTAGGCAATCCAATGAGAACTTATCCATTATGAAAACAACATCAATTACCTTGCATATCCATGTGACTATTACTCGTGCATTAATAATCAACAGTTATAAAGAGATTATGCTATGAAATTCAATTGCACTCTATACTACTTGAAGCAAACTCATACTACACTAAACTCAATATCTAACTATGAATTGAAATTGCAACCTAGATCTAAGAAATAAATTGCATGAAATAAATTAAACAAATTCTATTTTAACAAATTGAATTGCAATTGGAAAATACTCATAAAGACATAATCTTAAATCCTATTTCTATTTCAGCATATAACAAGATAAGCAAACTAAGAACTAACTAAGAAAACTAGATAAGCAAATTAAATAACAATTAAATCAACAAACTATAAATACAAACTAAACTAACAATTATCCATCCTTCGAAATTTGTCAAAGAAACTATTAATTTTGTTCTACTCTGTGTTAACTCTGTTTTAGACTCTATTTCAGCATGTAGAAATTCTAGCTATCTTCTAATTACATACAAGGTTAGGTGTCTAAGCTTGCAAGCTTGCTTCTACTAACTAATAACTCCTTGCATACTAACAAGATTCCTCATAATAACCTACAAAAACTAAGTTAAATTAATTAAATCATAAACAACAAATTAAATAACAAAGAAGTAAGATGATAATTCATGTACAAAAAAATGAATAAAAATGCATCTTTGCTATCTAATTCACAAATAAACTCATAAGATAGTTACCTAGACTGCAGGTGGCCCCCCCAACAAATCGTGGTCACTCCTCAAATGCACACCATGAACTCAACAAAGCGATTTCACCATTAAAACTTAAAAACGTAGGTTTACACAGTCTGGTAAAACAAAAATGGCAAAACAGAGCTAAAATCATTTTTCGCTCTAACACACAACTTCTTAACTATTGTATGACAACTGAGGTGGTATTTATAATCTTTACAAATTGAGAGGTCGACCACTGGAGGGTCGATCCTCTTCTAAAAATAGTAAATTGCATTTAATATGCCCTAACTGCCAAAATGAGGTGAGCCAATAATTTCCCAACATAACAACCCAAATCGAGTTGTCAAGAGTTTAGTAGTTGGAGGGCATGAGCACGAGAAAAACCCATGTCTCTGATTCGCCCATCACTAGCTGCCAATACCATAACCGCCAAATCGCCCATCGTTTTTGTGTAGGACGAAGTGTCGGATGGAGTTCCGGATGGAGTACCGGATTGAGTTCCGGATGGAGTACCAAAATGAGTGCTGGAAGAAAAAACAAGCTGTGATTTTTCCCTGTGACACCAAAAAATGTGAATTAGATTCCTAGAAACATAAAAGCATACTGAATTATACTCAAAATCATCATAAAACACAAATTATCCATACCTGGTGTGAATCATAGCATTTTGGCACAAAATAGTTTCAAAAACTTCGTCAATACATGAAAATGCATATATACATTCGACAAAAGTATTTAATTAATGTCATAAAATCGATCATATCATGGGCCCAACATTACCCCTACACCTAAGATTTTTTAGGTCCCACTGCAAACAAAAAGAAATTTCCCTTCATGACTAAACTTGCGAAGGAGGGGGTGGATTAGCTTTAGAAGCTTCTCCCTCTTGCCCGGGGGATTTTTTGATGTTTCAATTGCATCCAGAGACTATTATTGGTGGTAGTCATACCATCAACCTAATGTTGTAGAGAATTCATCTTGGCTTGTAGGACAACGTTATCATGGCGTAAATGACGACTTAGTGTCTCATGCTATCTAAGTTTGAACTGGAGGGTTTGGAGTTTTTGGAGGTTGATGATGACATGTGAGGAAGCCTTGAGATGTATATTATACCCTTGATCCTTTAAACCATGCAAAACAACAATTTTACCTCTGCAAAATTAGTTCCAAAAGTTACTTCCCAGAAGCGCAACAATTCTGGCCTGGCGAACTTCTGAAAAATAGGTATCCAAGTGACACATGTAACTACAAGATAGTAAATCTTGTGTAAAAACTGAGAGAGGTTTTTGTTTTTGAATATGTCCTTGATAAAAACCTCTCTTGGTTTTCAAAACTTCACTTCTAGTTGTTAGTAAAACACGAAAATAAAACATGACTAAAACAATAAAAATAGAGTGTTTTATTTTTTGAAAAACTAGGCCTCTAAGATGATTGAATATATCCCAACCCGTAATGCATATTCAAAAATTGAGAGAGGTTATTGTGTTTTGGTATGTTATGAACAAAAAAATCCTCCAGGTGTCAAAATTACTTTCCCATTTGTTCAGAATCCCAACTTGAAGTTGGTTACTCAAAAATTGCAGAAGTGCAACGTGCTCTTTGAACGAGATTTTGGAGGCATTCCCGAAGGATTTTTGGGGTTAAAGTGGTATGTTTGGAAATTTTATGATGTCTGATACACAATGGAACCATCAATCACTGCAAATTCCTTCTCCAAACCTCTGAAAATTTGACTTGAAGTCAAGCTGTCCAAATGTGCAGAAACCCTCCTATAGTGATTGTATTTGGGGAATTTCTCTCAAATAATAACACCTGTGCATAAAATGAAGGACATTTTTGTTTCTTGGTATATGATTGAAAAAAACCTCTTTCACTTTTGTCAAATTCATCTTCCTTAATTCAGAAACCAATTTTGAAGTAGAACTTTGACCAAGATAATCATTTGAAAATTTATGACAAGGAATGATGACATGACCATGATGAAAATTTACGACCTTGGATGAGTGGAGGGAGTAGTAATGACACCTATACACACCACTGACTATTTTACAACCAAGAGATGTCAAATTTTATTTGAGAATTTTATTTTGAAAATATAACAATTTGACCTAATAACCCTATCAATCACATGAAAGAGTAAATTTGATCACTGGTGACTGACAGAATTGAAAAATACTAAAAAAAGGATTGGTTTGTACTGGTAGGCATGGTGAACATGAGAATTTTTATTTCCTTTCATCGATCTGTAACAATTCAAACAATTGTTCCTCTTTTCATAAGCTTGTAATACAGATGGCATTAAGTATTTAGCAGTTGTTATCGCTCTGTATTTGTCACAAAGAGTAGTTAAGTATACAAAGTCTTCTATAGAATAAACATAAAAATGCACATCAATCTTATAACACACACAATTATGTCAACAATATATAATTTATCATACCAATACAAACAACTGCCGATATAATATCCCAAGACATTGTAAAAAGACAGTATGACAGAATTTTGGCAGAAATCCTACTTCCTCTTCTCATGGGTTTTCTATACAAATGAGCAGTGCTTAGCATTTTTTTTAGCTCAGGAAACTCCCCCTAGACCAAAGATATGGCATGCCCTCGTGCCATGAATTAGAAATAGGTCTTTACTATTTTTAGAAGGGGGTTAGCAATAGGCTTCTTGGTCTTCTTGCCTGATGAGGCTGCAGGGGTATCAACAAGTTTCTTGGGATTTTGGTCCGGTAAAGGAATAGCTTGAGCATGAGGGTTTGGGTGGAGTAACAATCCATAGATCAAGAGCCTTCTTGCTAGTCTTGATTGTAATATGAGGGTTTGAAAATTGGTAAATGAACTCATCCCACATTTTCCCTTATTTTTCCAACTCGGCTAAGACAAGTAGTTTGATAAGGCCGTGGTGAAATAGGCTATTATGGGGATTGGTTGCATTCTTCCTCACTTGGGAAGACATCCTCTCAAGACTCTTTAATAAGTAAAATGGAAAATTCAATGGCTTATTGAACTAAAAGTGAGCTAATAATCGAAAGTGACAGGCTTTAAAGATGAAATATCTACCTTCACATGTGATCAATCTGGTGATGACTATGAGAGGGTTGATTAGCTCCTCTTTTATCCACTCTTTGGAGTATCCCTGAGCTCCAGAGATGTTCTGAAATTTGGGTTTGAAAATCGTGTTATAGCTTGCTCTTGGCAACTGGTGGTGTTTAAACCAACGGTCTCCAACTCTTGGGAGCTTTGTGGCTGAGACAATTGATTCCTCAGAGGTCATGAACACTGTGAATAGGAGATGAGGCAGGCTAAGAGTGTTCCATTATTATTTGTTTTTCCATCGTGATCACACAATCCATTCCTCTATCTCGCATTCTATAAGGCATGTAATCATAACTCTTTAATGAACAATTTGTAACGAAAATAAACTAGTTATGTGGTATGTTAAGGAAATGTAAAACAGTTTATAACACAGAGGGAATTAGCATTTCAAAAATAAAATAACTGCTGATATAATAGCCTGTATTATGAAAACAACACACATTAATTTTTACAAAGATTTACTTCTTCTAGGAAATGCTATTATTCGTCAACACACCTAAGTATTGTGACACCTCACAATAAAAAATATAGGAAACCAGTCAGTTCTCCCAATAGTCAAAGATTTATAGCTTGTTAAGTGTAGAGATAAATTTCACAGATTGGTTACCAGACGGTTAGAAGATGGCCCCACCTATAGAATAAGAGATCCTATATATAAATAAGAAGAGGTAGGCGAGAGAGTTTCAAGATAGTCTCAAAGTTGGTTCCCAATGGAAACTTTATGGAGTTCATTAACCTTAGCTTAACCATACATACTTCATGTCATCTTTGTTTACAAGTAATTCCGTACATCAGGACAAATTTTAAATTTATTATTTACTTTTTTTTTTCTTCAGATTATCATCCTCGCTAGGTAGAATGCCCTACTACCAGCAAGCCTATTCAGTACTCCGATGGGTTTACCTAGTCATACCACAGGCCGATACCCACTGCTAGCAGACCTATTCAGTATCTCGACGGGTTAGCCTCTTACACCCTCATAGACTAGCCCTCTTTCTTTTAATATTTTAGTATAAGATTGCTTTATGCAAGAAGATGGGGGGACAACTCTGAAAACAACTTTTTCTTTCTTTTTATTGCGATGGTATTTATGTTAGAGAATGAATTTATGTTATTTATATTCCTTAGTGATTGTCCTGATGTAAGGGATACTTAAGCGGACGTGGCCTATCTAAAGATATGATATAATCAAGCTATATAGTGTGTAGTGGATGGTACCATTGAGAAAGAACAAAAAGGTATCTCTAGGCTCAACTCACTTTCTTCTTTTGTAATTTATTGTGATTTTTCCATGACTAACCACTAATCATACCTCCTTGTTACTCTTCAATAAAGATAGTTTACTCACTTACTTAGGTTTCTTGGGAAAACTGTACGAGAGACCTCTAAGCTTGATGGTTACAATATCACTTCCTTATATAGTGGTGAATATTTTCAAGAGCAACTGCTTTTTAGAATGCCTTAAGAAAAAGAGAAGATGAAAATATTTGCAAAAACATGGCTAACTACAACAAGTCATTATTCATTTGATGCTTAGTAGACAACAAGGTTCAAGTATAGCAATGTTTCGAAGAAGAATCCTTCTTTTATATTTCCTTGAAACTGTCTACTCCTGGTGAAATAAATACCTACATAAATCTCTAGATTTGTTCATCAAAAACCACACTCTAAAATATCAAAAACTAATGAGATCAATGAGATCAAGTCATAGGAACATGTATCTCATAGTTCTTTTATTAAAATAAAATGTAAAATGAGGTTGCATTAGACTTTAAGCTAAACTAACAACATGCAACTTTTATTTACTATCCTACCCTACCTAAAAACAAAGGGAAAATCTTTATTCAAGTGTAAGAACTCTTCCAATGTAACCATGTGCAGAGCAAGATAAGAAACATACTCATATCCATATATGAAAAAGTTACCCCAGTAATTACCTTGATATGAAGAACAAACCAACCTACTTGTTTTGGAATAAGAAGGTGTTGAAGAAGATAATAGTATTGTGGCCCGATGACCTCTTGAAACCAAATTTCAATGTAATCTTGATGTTCATCAACAATAATTTCTATGCTCTCCTTCATCATATTATGCAGATCCTCTTCTTCTGGATGATTGATTTCTGAAGTACATAAAGGATTTGCTGAGATGGATGTTGAGAACTCCTCAATCTCAGGTCTTAATGATTGCTCTCCATTGGATGTAGTCCACAATTTTTCAGCTTCCTTTTCATTTTGGCGAGGAAAATCATTTTGTAGCTCATAGGACCTTGATTCTTCTAATATTTCTGGAGAGGTATTCAAGTTCTTGGCTATTGTCAAGATGTGTTCTTCCTAAGAAGAAGAGATCCTAGCTATTGCTAGGATTTGAGAGATTTCTTCCAAACTAATGGTTGCCTTCGAATTCATTCTCCTGGTGGTAAGAAAACAAAGGTTGTGTTGGTTGGTTCTGTAGAGGACTTGAGTGGTCTTGCCTCATGTCCCACTATTACTGATACTTCAATTTTTTATTCTATAGTGCTCCTTGTCTTAGTCTCTTCAGAGACAACTTTAGCTCTTTGGGTTGAACTAACTCCTGTTTTTCAGTATTGGTCTGCGGAGTTTATGAGTGGAACGTTCCTTCCCCCAAAAAGGTCGGAAGGAACCTCCGTTGAAAGGTCTGATTTAGATTTAATGTATCTACCTTTTGGGTCTCTAGGTATGTTCATGAAAGTAAACAAAAACAAAAAGAAAAACTACCATTGGGTTTGGGGGAAACTGCTATAACGGATGCGTAGGTTCTTACCTCTCGTCTTAAAGTTCTCCCGCCACCAAACTAATGCTAAGGTTTAGAAATGATCTAATTTCTAACTATTTCCTACCTTGAGACAACTCCCCGACAATGACGCCAAAAATGATGGGTGTTCTATATGCACTAAAAACACACTAAAAATCCTCAATTAAATTGTCAACCCGGGGTAAGTAAACTTAGAGTTGTAGCAAAATATATGCCAAGGTAGAAGGATTGGTAGTAGTATAGTCTAACTAAGGAAGTGGCTATCTAAAGGCTAATCTACGCAAACAAGGACTACTAATGATCAAACTCTACTAAGAAACTCAAACTATGTACCCTAAGTAACCTTTGAACGAAGGATCGATGGATAGTTCTAGGAAAGCAAATGAAAACCCTACTTAAAGAAAACTATTTCAATCATAACAATAAGCAAAAGCAAACTATTCATATAATAAGCAATAACAACAACAAACTACTTCAACTAGCCTACTTGAATTCAATAAGAAACTATCCTGTGAAAGCAAGTAAATAAACAAGCAAACAACTATTCTATTAAAGTAGGTAAACAACTAACTAACTTATGATAACTTCTAAAACAAGTAAACTAATCAATAAGCAACTAATTAAGCTAAGAAGCAAGTAAACTCTATTCTAAAATCAAACTTCACAACTATTTCTAATTTATGAAATGAAATCTACTTAATTGAAAGCAAGAGGAATTAACAACTAATCTTTAATCTATGATAAGCAAACTACTCTTTAATCTACCAAAGCAAGAAGACTATCTATCCTACAATAGTAAGAAAACTATCTTCTAATCTATGAAAGCAAGAAACTATATTCTAATCTATGAAAGCAAGAAAAACTCAAATATAGTGCTGATGGTTATGTCTCTAATGTCTTATAATATCACGATGGCATTTAACAATGAAAGATAATTCAAGAGGAATAAACTCGATATTGACTTCAATAGCAAAGTGAAAAAGTATGAATTAGGCAATCCAATGAGAACTTAGCCATTATGAAAGCAACATCAATTACCTTGCATATCCATGTGACTATTACTCATGCATTAATCATCAACAGTTATAAAGAGATTATGCTATGAAATTCAATTGCACTCTATACTACTTGAAGCAAAATCATACTACACTAAACTCAATATCTAACTATGAATTGAAATTGCAACCTAGATCTAAGAAAGAAATTGCATGAAATAAATTACACTAATCCTATTTTAACAAATTGAATTGCAATTGGAAAATACTCATAAAGACATAATCTTAAATCCTATTTCTATTTCAGCATATAACAAGATAAACAAACTAACAACTAACTAAACAAACTAGATAAGCAAATTAAATAACAATTAAATCAACAAACTATAAATACAAACTAAACTAACAATTAACCATCCATCAAAATTTGTCAAAGAAACTATTAATTCTGTTCTACTCTGTTTTAACTCTGTTTTAGACTCTATTTCAGCATGTAGAAATTCTAGCTATCTTCTAATTACATACAAGGGTTAGTATCTAAGTTTGCAAGCTTGCTTCTACCAACTAATAACTCACTGCATACTAAAAAGATTCCTCATAATAACCTGCAAAAACTAAGTTAAATTAATTAAATCATAAACAACAAATTAAATAACAAAGAAGTAAAATGATAATTCATGTACAGAAAAATGAATAAAAATGAATCTACGCTATCTAATTCACAAATAAATTCATAAGATAGTTACCTAGACTGTTGTTGGGCCCCCCAGCAAGTCGTGGTCACTCCTCAAATGCACACCAGGAACTCAACAAAGAGATTTCACCATTAAAACTTAAAAACGTAGGTTTACACAGTCTGGTAAAACGAAAATGGAAAAACAGAGCTAAAATCATTTTTGGCTTTAACACACGACTTCTTAACTATTGTCTGAGCACTGAGGTGGTATTTATAAGCTTTACAAACTGAGAGGTCGACCACTCGAGGGTCGATCCTCTTCTAAAAACAGTAATTGCATTTAAGATGCTTTAACTACCGAAATGAGGTGAGCCAATAATCGCCCAACATAACAACCCAAATCGAGTTGTCAAGAGTTCAGTAGTTGGAGGGCACAAGCAAAAGCAAAACCCATGTCTCTGATTTGCCAATCACTGGTCATCAATACCATAACCGCCAAATCGCCCATCGTTTTTGTGTAGCACAGAGTGCCAGATGGAGTACCAGAAGCAAAAACAAGTTGTGACTTTTTCCTATGACACCAAAAAATGCGAATTAGATTCCTGGAAACATAAAAGCATACTGAATTATACTCAAGATCATCATAAAACATGAATTATACATACCTAGTGTGGATCATAGCGTTTGGGCACAAAATCTCTTCAAAAACTTCGTCAAAACATTTAAATGCATATATGCATTTGACAAAATTATCTAATTAATGCCATAAAATCGATCATATCACAAGGAGGATATTTAAATTCTAACCCTTCATGACTGTACTCTGGACAACTATTCCCAGGTATATTGAACCACACTTGGGGTCCCCAGAGTGAATCATCTTTTCCTCCACAGGATCAAAATGGTTATCCTCCTTAGGGTCAAAATGGTTATCCTCCTCCATGTCACACTGCCTATCCTCCTCAAGGTCCAACTGGTTATCCTCTTCAGAGTCAATTTGGTTTTCCTTCATCTTTTTTCCAAGTCCGTCAATAAACGAATCTTGCTTTTGCTGGCTAAAATCCTCAACAACCATATATTGGAAGACCTTCTGGATACAATTTCCCACAACATCCAGTTTATCGTCCTACTGGTGTTCCCATGCCTCACTAGTATCATCCCCAAATTAATCAACAGTTACCTTTTCTGGCTACTTTAGATCTCCCAGATTTGTCGAGGTTAACAAATGATCCCAGATTGCATTCTCCTTTCTGGATAGTAATTCCTGCCAAGTTACCATCGAATATTCCAAATTTTGACGGTAAACCTGGAGAAGATCCTAATAGCCATGTCATGAAATTTCATCTTTGGTGTTCATCAAAATCATTGATGGATGACTCTATTTGTCTTAGTCTTTTCCAGAGTACTCTTACGGGTTCCACATCAAAATGGTATATTGAATTGCAACGCGAATATTTTCAAGATTTCAATACACTTGCAATGGCTTTCCTCACCCATTTTCAACTGCCAATTAGATACGAAACTAGAACATAACTTTTGACCTCCCTTCATTAGACCAACTCCATACACATTTTAGATCATATCCATGAGTGGAGACAATGATGACGGTTGATCAAAGCTACCATCCTAGACAAGTTGTTGGCAGAATGGTTCACAAAATCTCTGTACCGCCTATTGATCATGATGTAGCGATGAGAGGTGTAGTTACAAAAGAGGAAGTTATTGTTCATGCCCATTTTTTGGATTTGGTATATTCCCAATTTGGTACTTTATACGAACTAATTCCAATTGCTCCCCGTATGTTTATCGATCCATCCAAACCATCATTTGCTGTTCATTCTGACAACATTATTGGTTCTATCAAAACTCAACCTGCCTTACAGTCGAATGGGACTAAAAATCATTCATTATCTACCCTGATTACGATGCATGATTCAATCCCATATAATTCCTTCCCAACTAAAATCTCTGAAGTGAATGTAGTTCAATATGGTTCATCACCACAATCTAGAGGAAAAAAGAAGAGTAAGAATAAATAAAAGAAAAATAATAATCAAACAGAAATCCAAAAACACAAACACAACCACATGTTGTTGAAAAGCAACAACAATGAAAACCAAAACTTCCCTGTATCATATGTGCCAAAGATCATTACACAAGAGGCTGTCCTCATCACGAAGAAGTATCGAAATTCATCATAGAAAATTCCCAACCCGCTGTTTTGACAAATCACTTTCCACAATAGTAGTCAATGGTTGTGAAAAATATTGCACCTTCGTAAGGAGGGAACCCAAGTCATCCTCCTAAAGAGGATACTTCCTCAATTTCACATATTTACATTTTCAATAGTGTAGATTTGACCACTAGAATGAAAACTTATGGCACACCTCCAAGGAAAAAAATTAAATAAAGTGTAACTAATGGAAGTGTGGTTGGTCCACCTTCCACTTTGTTACCCCTCCATCTGGACCTCTCCAGATTGAGAAACCAAATTTTGACTCTATCCAACAATCTTCCATTTTTTGGGGACTCAACAATTACTTATGAGAGTGTAGGGGTGGGTCTGCTGAAAGATTCTTCACTAATAGGAACTTTCCCCGCACCTGTCCCTCAAACTTTGCAGCATATCGCAACGATAAATATGATTTAGACCATGGTACATCAATCCATCGAATCATATGATCCTTAGATCATTCCTAGTCCTTTAGAGTTTGATATGCTAGGTGACACTATGCCACTTAGCCCAACAGAGGCCGAATACGATGCCATTCAATCCACCTCTCCTTCACTCGATGACCAACATCTGGCGGCGTCCAATTCTTATTTATTACCATCTTGGTTGAATTCCTTATCATCGACCTTTGATTACATCCTACATATTTTTCCATCCGACGAATCTATAATGGAAATGCTTAGTATCAAAGAGTCACCTTGGGATGATAACCACCACTGCTCATCTTTTCTTCCAAGTTTCAATGAAATCGAGGAAAATATTCAATCTGTTTTTCCATCTACTATTGTCGATAATCCTCAATCTATGATACTTACTCAAGATACTAGCTCTGAGGGAAATTTAGGAAACATTTCGCAAACCATCAGCATAGACATATCAAAAAAAGAGGGTGTCATGGAAAATATACAATTAGGCGCGAATTGTTCGATTGAAGAAATTCAAGACTACACAGCTCTATTTAAATAATTTCGCAATGTTTTTGCATGGATCTATAAATAAATGCCAGGGATCGATCCTTCGATCATTTTTCATGAAATTAAAACTTACCCTGAAGCCAAACTTGTATGACAGAAAGTTCGCCCTATCCATCCTAAGAAAACTGCTGCAATAAAGACATAAGTAGAAAAAATATTAAAATCTGGTTTCATTTACCCCGTACCTCTAATCAAATGGGTTTGTAACATCATTCTGGTAAAAAATAAACAAGGGACAATTTGAGTTTGCATCAACTATAGGGATCTCAATAAGGCTTGTCCAAAAGACAATTACCCTACACCCTTCAGCGACCAGATTATCAATAATTGTGTTGGAAGCGTAATCTTCTCTTTTATGGATGGATTCTTAGGCTATAACTAGATAGATATTTTGTCAGATGATCAACATAAGAAAACCTTCATCTGCCCATAGGGAACCTTCACTTATCGTAAGTTACCCTTTGGCCTTAAAAATGATGGAGCCACTTTTCAACAGGCTATGTTGTACACTTTCCACGATGTCAAGCATATTGTTGAGATCTACCTCGATGACTTTCCAGCTCATTCGACTCATCGAAAATATCATCTTCATCATCTGAGAGAAATTTTTCTTAGATGTCGGCATTATAACATATGCTTGAATCCCTACAAATGCATTTTATTGTCGAATAAGGGAGGCCCCTAGGTTTCGTAGTATCCAAATATGGGATTAGGGTGGATCCCTTAAAAGTGAAAGCTATTGTCGCTTTAACTCCTCCCAACAACATTATCCAACTCCAAAGTTTGCAAGGGAAGGTAATTTTTCTATGCCATTTCATATGCAATTATGTAGAAATCACGAAAGGATTCATTAGGTTGTTGCAGAAAGATGTCCCTTTCATCTGGGATGAACTTGCTCAACACTCATTTGGCGCTCTCAAACATGCTTTAACACATACATCATTGATACACCCCCCTAACTACATCAAAGATTATATCCTTTACTTAGCTGCCTCTACTTCTTCTATTTCCATGGTGTTAATTCAAGAGGACGACGACGGTACAAAACACGTGATATACTATTTAAGTAATATCCTTTCGGGTCGCAAACTTCGATATTCACATGTTGAAAAATTGACTTTAGAAAGAGTCATTGTTGTCCAAATATTTTGACACTACATCTTATGTCGCACTACCATGGTTATTGTTGACTCGAACCCCATGTACCACATCTTGTCTCATCAATTAATTGGGGGAAAATATTCAAAATGGATCGTCATTCTTTAGGAATTCAATCTCGAGTTTACCAAATCTAAAGCAAAGAAATCATTGGTTTTTTTCCAATTTGATTTGTGATCTTCCCCATACCGATGAGGAAATTGAGCCTAGTGATTCCCTTCCAGATGAGTCATTGTTCCTTATCAGTACGTCCGATCCCTATTATGGAGACATTCTCTTATATCTCTAGACCCAATGCTTCCACCTAGATATTTCACACGATGATTGACGTCGCATTCGACATCATTCAAAATATTAACTTATTGTTGGTGACACTTTATATTGCTGTGGTATTGATATTGTTCTACGACGTTGTTTGACTCATGAAGAGGATGAGTGTGTCTTAAATGAATGTCACTTAGGAGCTTGTGGCTGCCATATCTCTGGGATGGCTACATCCAAGAAGATATTACGTGCATGTTATTTTTGACCATCCATTTTCAAAGATTGTATCGAGGCTGTCAAAAAATTCCCACCCTATCAGATCTTTCACAAGAAATCATGTACCCACCCTGCTTCGCTACATCCAATTGTTGCCATAAACCCCTTTGCAAAATGGGGCATTGATTTCATGCAATGTAAGCCTACCTCAGCTGGGGGGCACGGTTATATTATTTTCGTAGTTGATTATTTTACTAAATGGGCTAAGGCTATGCCAACATTCCTAAATGATGGTTGAACTATTTATCTTTTCATATTTAACCACATCATTGCTAGATTCGGAGTCCCACAAAGTTATTGTAACTGATCACATATTTCAATTCCAAAATCAGATGATGAGTGAGTTGAGTACCAAATTGGGTTTTAGACATGAAAATCATCCTCATATTGTCCTCAATCCAATGTACAAGTTGAAGCCATATGTTATCTCCTAAAATAGCATCGTCAAGTTTTGTCATTTTAGGTGATAGAAAATACTTGAAAATTTTATTTGAAATTTTTTCTAGGCTTATTTGAAAGCTTGTTGTTTGTAAATAAGTTCAAAATAAACATTGCAATTGATCTCATTTTCAAGAAATAGCAATTACAGGTTTCTATGGCTGAGGAAAACCCATAGGTGTTCATTAGCCACCGAAAACAGATCTTTCAGTGGTTAACCGACGAAATTCAGGGCTAGTTTAACCACCAAAAGTGCAAGTTTTCCAGAAATAAAATGCCTTGGGAAAAATCAATTTTCTCAGCTGTGGAAAGGTTGTTTCACACGCTCAAATAGTTGATTGACAACTAGACATCCTAATATTTCCAATGGTACTTTTAGATCTGAATTTAGAGCTCAAGAAGGCAGTCAAAAGTTCCCTGCAAGATGAGGTAGCGTTTTCAGAAATGTGGTATTTCAGAATACTCAAATTGCCAAGTTCTGTAGATGCAGCAGCTCGTCAAGAAAATATAAATGAACTTGGTATAGATGTTGAATGGGTACAATAGGTCCGAAGTTGCAAGTTTTTGAGCTGAAGGAAATAAAGAAGCATCAACCCGAGTTTGCTAGCTGGAAGCAAATTCCTTTACCCCATTGTTGTAAAACATATGGTTGTGGAATCTGGATGTGTCGCATTAAAACAAAACACGATAGTATATACTTTCTCTTGTGAAACATTATATAAGGAAGTATTCATATATATAAACCCTTAAATGCAGAATGCAGAGTGATCAAAATATCGATTTTCCAGTTGCTATTCAATTGTCGATGAGCATACTGTAAGTATTTTGCAGGTGTCAAGCAATACTGCCAACTGTTCCAATGGCCTCGTTTCAGTCATAAGCAAGCACATTTTTCAGCTAACCTGTATATGAAATCTATTTGGTTTGCTATCAGGGTCTAGAAACACCTTGTTTAGCTGACTATGCGTAGAGTGCATGTTATAATCATTGCTGGGGCTGAAAAGGAAATTCTTCATCCAGATGATTTCTCTACACCTTTGAACAGTCATCGGTCCCAAAAAAGATTGATCAGAGCTTATCAGAACTTGTTTTCTTCAGTACATACTGAGGCTCTAGCTCCTTATAAGATTCAATACAGAAATACCAAAACTATGTTTTGTTGTGATGGATAACCCAATGTTATTCAACACAAACAAGAAACAATTTGATTTTATAGATTCCTTTTCCATCATATATGATCATGATATTGATCCTAGGCACTTGACAAAAGATATGCAAGAAGATATTCTTGAGCTTGCAGACCTTTACAACAAAGACTCGATTGTCTTAGAGGTCAGAGGTGTGCACATACATGGATTGATTATGGGCTGCTCAGTGACATGTGTAAAGCGAGTATCAGATGATTATTCATTCAAGCTTGAACCTAAAGTGGAGAATCATGGACAGATCTAAAGAGCTCGAATGAAGAGATGTTTGAAGATATTTCCACATGTTTATGGATATCTCCAGCTGTTGGAAGAAGATATCGATCTTATCATGATATATCAAACATTATTGTTGTTGCCGAAGATACATAGATGAAGCTTTGTGAAGTCTCTAAGAATCATGTTCATACTAATGAAGCTGTTGTTGTTCACCAATTTTGCCACCTTGGATCCTTTGTAATTTGTTGCAAGAGGCTCTGTGGTTACACTTCCTAAAGCACTGGAAGATTTCAGTATAGGGCAGAGGATATTTCTTCTTGTTTCAATACACCTGAATACAGAATGGATCCCATATTTTGTTTCCTAGACAAATGTTTTAGAAAAAAAGGCATTGGTGTTAGGTGGTCATGTTGATTTGAAAAATGATGAGCACCTAGAACCAAGTTGAAACAATGGTTGCAAAGTAGGATCTTGACCAAGGATTTGATCCAACTTCGGAGATAACAAAAGGGTGAAGATAACAACAAAGCCAGGTAATACATTTTGAAGATTCTAAACATTTTCAAAAAGTTACAGGTTTCAGTGGTTAACAGGTCCAGATTTTTCTCTCTTAACCATCGAAAGTAGAGCTTTTCGGTGGTTAACAGGCCCAGATTTTTATCTCTTAACCATCGAAACCTGTTACATGGCAGCAAGGTTGT
>ML782849.1:1558817-1577770 GCA_009831015.1 Picea engelmannii | reverse complement strand
TTTGTATTCACTTTGAATTATAATACACTCATCACTTCACTTTATTATTTACCTTTTAAAATCTGTTAAACCACTTTGATTACTTTGACCTTTTGGGGCTTCTAGATGACATATGAGGGTCCTCCAACTTCGTAAGGCCATAAATATCAAACCGTAAGGAGTTATGTGACGTTATACATACCACTAAAAATGGCATGACATGTACTATCCATATAGAATAGTATTATCTGAAAATATATCATAACTCATACCGTTACCCATCAAACAAACTTGGGTCCATTACCCAAACCTGGGGTCTCCAATTTCTCATGGCCATAACTCTCTAACTGTGAGGAATTATGTGAAATTCCATATACCAATGGAAATGACATGACAAGAACTACCCATCTAGGATATTTTCCCTGACAAATTCACTTTCCTTCATCTCATTATTCCACAATTAAGCATGGGTTCTCTTACTCCACAAAGCGTCTTCCCGTGAGGGCTTTCACCATAAGGGGACCACTTTGGAGTTCATCCATATTTACTTCTTATCAACCATGAAAAAAAAATAATGAGTCATATTTACATCAAACACTATTGGGTCCATTACCCAAACCTTTGTGCTATGGGTCTTTCTTCAAGGGTTGACATCAATGACAACCAACCTTAATCGACAATGTGTGTTCCTTGCTTCTGACCTCGCTGTTAGACGTAAAGCAAGATGAGCTTCAGACCTCACCGTTAGACATAAAGAAAGATGATATGTGTGTTCCTTGCTTCTGACCTCACTGTTAGATGTAAAACAAGATGATTCCTTTCTTCTGACCTCGCTGTTAGATGTAAAGCAAGATGATATGTGTGTTCCTTGCTTCTAACCTCGTTGTTAGACGTAAAGCAAGATGATTCCTTGCTTCTGACCTCTCTCTTAGACGTAAAGAAAGATGATATGTGTGTTCCTTGCTTCTGACCTCGCTGTTATATGTAAAGCAAGATGATTCCTTGCTTCTGACCTAGTTGTTAGATGTAAAGCAAGATGATGTGTTCCTTGCTTCTGACCTAGTTGTTAGACGTAAATCAAGATGATGTGTCCCTTGCTTCTGACCCAGTTGTTAGACGTAAAGCAAGATGATGTATACCTTGCTTCTGACCTATTTGTTAGATGTAAAGCAAGATGTGACTTGCACTGAACTACCAGCTTAACAGTTGTGACATAGAGCCAGTCTAGTACCGTGATGGGCCAGCCTAGTGCTGTGATGAGGTATCATTTTTATACTGATACATATTGATTCAGATGATGATGGCATTCCTTTGAGAATGATGATGCTACCGATGAAGAAAAATTCTGATGATTTATAGATACACCAACCAAGATGATATTGATGATGCTATCCTCCAACATGATGTTGTCCTCTCTCTCTCGCATGATGCTGCTGAAGAATACCCTTCTTGTTAAGGGGGGGAGTTGAAATAATGTAACTGCAAAGAGTATTCTTATTATTATTGATATTTTATTCATAGGATCAATCCCCATTGTGGATTGATCATGTCAAATCTTGTAATAGGACCAAATCCCCTTTTGCGGATTGGTCAAAAGACAATTGTAATAGGTAGAATAAGAAGTTGGCCCCAACAGTTAAATAAGAAACCCAGAAATATAATAAAGGTGGGTTTACCCACCCAGATTGAGAAGTCGGCCCTGCCAGTGAAGAGACACTTCACATGTGCTAGAACTTGTATAAATAAAGGAGGCTATCACCTCATTTGATCACAACTCACTTGCTCAGTTTGAGAGACAAGTTCTGATCTATTACCGGCAAAGGAGAGAGAGAGTGGCACATATCTTGGAGAGGACTTTCTATTTTAGCATAGAGATCTCTTGGCATTGTATTGGCTATCTATATTAAGGAATTTTTGCTGGGTTTTCTTCCCCTAGAGGGTTTCCCAGGATAAATGTTGTGTCTCTTATGAATGTGTATTTCTCAGTGGTCTTGGTCTTATGTTGCTATTATCTATTGAAATGAAAAGAACTATAATAATGGCATAAACATTAACATCTACCATGTTTGACATCAAAAAATTTATTCACATGTATATAATCATACTGTTTTGGGAACGGGACGAAGACCCTTGGTTGAGTACTCACCATGTTCCATACTTTTCCTAGGTTGCGATGGATATCACTTGACTAAGATACATAGATCCACTTTGTATTGGTCCGTGGCTATGTTCTTTTCATATCGTAGCTCCACTATGTATTCTTTCATGGCTACGATCAAGTCATGTCATAGAGGAGTGGATCCACATTGTATCTTTGGTGGCCATCTCCATAGTCGATATCATTATGGATCCGTAATGTATTAGTCGACGACCATGCTTTGAGTCATTTATGTTATGAGCATAGGTATTTGTTCCTCAAGAATGAATCATATATTTATACTGTTTGATGTTTGTTTGCAGCTTCTACCACGCTCTCCCACTCTATCACCCTTGCATTGAAGAATCTATAAAGTGTTTCGGCCATTATTTTCCTCTTCTGACTTAACACTTTGGGGGAAAATATGTTACACGTAAAATTTCCACACTTGCATAATGTGTCACAGGTGGCACAAAAGTCACATCCTAAGTGTTGCAAGTGTCGCATGTGGCGCACACGTCACATCCTAAGTGTCGCAAGTGTCATAAGTGTCGCACCAAAACTATTTCAAGTGTCATAACATGCCTCATACACTTTTTATAAGTGTCACAATTCAATCGACACAATGAAACACTTTTCACTTCCCCTAAATCATGTTGGAAGGAAAAGCCCCATCATTTGGCATTCAAAACATACCTTTTCACCTAGGATTTTGACCATTATTGGGAATTTAAGAAGACTGGCACTCCCCTGCCTATGCTTAGGGAGCATCGATGCTTCCTACACCATGCTTAGGGGGCTCCATGGAACTCTGTCTTCAACATTAAGGGGGCACCATGGTGATATATATTTAACATTAAGGGGGCGCCATTGCTGGTTGGAGGAAATCTTGGTGAATCCCACCTTATTCTAAAGGAAAACTCTGAAAGGACGGGGTTTGTTTGGCTCAAATACTACTCCATGGATCTATATAAGGAAAGAATCATAACCTATGGAGCCATATTGTCAACCTATTCAAAAATACTCAATATGGTTGAGCCTCTCAAAGCCTATAATTTGGAGGCATTTCCATGGTGAAAAGGCAAGAAATAAATCAATAAAGCATCATCATTTGATCTTGATTCGTTCGTGCAAGGGTTGGAGGAGGAGAGATTGGAGAGGCTACTGCAACATCAATTGTGGTCTGTAAGTATATTCTTATTGGTTCTCATTCAATTATACTTGGCTTATTTCCTTCAAGTCTATGTCTTGTTACATGTGCTTGTCTACTATTGTTCTTATCTTTGTAGATAGTCTTGTCTTATCTAATCAAGTAGATTAGGAGATAGTTGTTTCTCTTTTTTGTCTATTGCATATTTCAATTTTCATCTGGGAGTTTGAGGATTAAGCTCCGGTATTGGAAGAAGCAAGGATAAATGTCAAAAAAGGTACATCATATCCTTTCTCTCTTTCTCAATTTGATTGTTGTAGATGAGTTTAAAGGGATGTTCTTGTCTACTTGTACTCTTTCTATCTTGGTATAGGGGTCTAACAATCCAGGGGAAGTTTCACTTATCCGTAGGGAGAATATTCCGTAACACACTTCCCTTTTGAACAAAAATTTAAGAGAATAAAATTTTGAGATGTTTCCCATTGACAAGAAACATTTGCATTGTTCCTTTCATATATTTGAGCAGATAAGAGTTATACCTGAATTTGTTTTTAGTAATATATGGACCAATCCACAATGCTTCAAACTTTGTATGCAGAGACAATTTTTCCTTGGTTTTATTCCATAATAATATCAACTGCCCCTTTTGAAAATCTTTTGTTGATGTGACTTGATCAAAATGTTTCTTGATAATCTGTTGTCTTTGGCTCACTTTCTGTAATGCTTTATTTCTTTGTTATTCCAATTACATCAATTGATCATATATTCAGAGTTTACAACATAAGTCAGGGCATTTAATTTCAGATGAATTAACTTTTTTTTTCATTTTTTTTCATATACCAATGTGTATGGTGACAATGATGTGCTATCCTTTGGTGTAAGTATGCTGGCCCACAAGGCATCAATTGATTTTGTATGCCAATTCTTTTGGTTGACTATGATTGTCTTTTTAAGGATTTGGATCAAGGTTTTATTTGTAGATTCAACTAAGCCATTCTCTTCGGGATAATAGTTTGATGATTGACCCATGATAATACCAAATTCGCCACAAAATTGAGTGAACTTTGATCCTATGAAAATTGACCCATTGTTAGTTATGAATTTCTATGGGACTTCGAACCTTGACAAAATGTTGTCTTAGGGGAGATTGATAAGTTCTTTAGAATCAACATTTTAAGAGCTATTGCCTCCGACCACTTTGTGAAATAATCGGTTGTTGTGAGAATATAATAGTGGCCTTTTCTAGACTTTGGATTGATTTGCCCAATGACATCTAGTCCCCATTGTATGAATGGTTTATATATAATTATAGGTTGTCGGGACATTGCTGCTTTCTTCATATTTCTCGAATTCTTTTGGTAAGAAACACATTTTCTGATCTTTGAACACGAGTCTTTAAAAATGGTGCGCCAATAGTAGCCTTCTTTCATAATTTTGTGTGTAGTTGTTGTAGGTGAAACATGTCCACCACAAATACCTTCATGAAATTCTTCAAGCACCTTTCGAGCTTTTGTTGAATCAATACATCTCAACAATATTCCATCAAAGTTTCTACGAAATAAGACATCAACAACCACCACATATTGATTTTCTTTCATTTTGAATTCCCTTCTTTCCTTCGAAGATATGCCATTTGGAAATTGACCAGATTTTAAATAAAATATGATATTTTTGTACCATTATGATGTGGAACACGATGACTCTGATGAAATTGATATATCTCCATTTTATGCATCAATCCTTGTCATTATCTTACACAATCCTTGTCCTCTAGGTGCTTTTAAGGGCTTGTTCGCAATATCATATTCTTGTATTTTTTCCAGCCAATTTGCCCATTTTCCTTCCCTTAAATATTGATTCAAAATCATCTTTACCGGAGAAGTCAATACATATGCTATGACATGAGATGATAAGATATAAGTTTTGAAATGTGCCATTGCTTTAACCAAAGAGAGATCCTACTTCTCTATCACCGAATATCTTAATTCATAGTCATGCAAAGTCTTACTCATGAAATTTAATGGAAGTTCTTCCCCTTTCAAATTTCTTTGTGTCATTATGGAAGAAAAAGTTTCTTTTGAAACAAATGAATATATTATGAAGTCTTAATCAAAATTTGGGCTGACAAGCACTGGAGCAGTAGTGATTTCTTGTTTGATTTTGGTAAATTCTGCTTGAATAGGAGATAGAATTGTCTTATTTAATCAAGTAGAATAGGAGATAGTTGTTTCTCTTTGTTGTCTATTTCATATTTCAATTTTCACCTGGGAGTTTGAGGATTAAGCTCCGGGATTGGAAGAAGCAAGGATAAACGTCGAAAAAGGTAAATCATATCCTTTCTCTCTTTCTCAATTTTATTGTTGTAGATGAGTTTAAAGGGATGTTATTGTCTACTTGTACTCTTTCTGTCTTGGTATAGGGGTCTAGTAATCCAAGGGAAGTTTCACTTACCCATATGGGGAATATTCCGTAACACACTTCCCTTTTGAACAAAAATTTAAGACAAGAAAATCTTGAGATGTTTCCCATTGATAGGAAACATTTGCATTGTTCCTTTCATATCTTTGAGTAGATAAGAGTTATACCCAAAAATAAATTCAATAATATATGGAACAATCCACAATGCTTCAAACTTTGTATGCAGAGACAATTTTTCCTTGGCTTTATTCCATAATAATATCAACTACCCCTTTTGAAAATATTTTGTTGATGTGCCTTGATCAAAATGTTTCTTGATAATCTGTTGTCTTTGGCTCACTTTCCGTAATGCTTCATTTATTTTTTATTCCAATTGCATCAATTGATCATATCTTCAGAGTTTACAACATAAGTCAAGGCATTTAATTTCAGATGAATTAATTTTTTTTTCTTTTTTTTTCATATACCAATGTGTATGGTGACAATGATGTGCTATCCTTTGGTGTAAATATGTTGGCCCACAATGCATCAATTGATTTTGTATGCCAATTCTTTTGGTTCACTACGACTGTCTTTTTAAGGATTTGGATCAAGGTTTTATTTGTAGATTCAACTAATCCATTCTCTTTGGGATAATAGTTTGATGATTGACCCATGATAATACCAAATTCACCACAAAATTGAGTGAATTTTGATCCTATGAAAATTGACCCATTGTCAGTTATGAATTTCTCTGGGACTTCGAACCTTGAAAAAATGTTTTCTTAGGGGAAATTGATATGTTCTTTAGAATCAACCTTTTACGAGCTATTGCCTCTGACCACTTTGTGAAATAATCAATTGTTGTGAGGATATAATAGTGGCCTTTGCTAGACTTTGGATTGATTTTCCCAATGACATCTAATCCCCATTGTATGAATGGTTTCTATATAATTATAGGTTGCGGGGACATGCTGATTTCTTCATATTTCCTGAATTTTTTTGGTAAGAAACACATTTTCTGATCTTTGAATATGAGTCTTTAAAAATGGTGCACCAATAGTAGCCATCTTTCATAATTTTGTGTGTAGTTGTTGTAGGTGAAACATGTCCACCACAAATACCTTCATGAAATTCTTCAAGCACCTTTTGAGATTTTGTTGAATCAATACATCTCAACAACATTCCATCAAAGTTTCTGCGAAACAAGACATCAACAATCACCACATATTGATTTTCTTTCATTTTGAATGCCCTTCTTTCCTTTGAAGATATGCCATTTGAAAATTGACCTAATTTTAAATAAAATATGATATTATTGTACCATTATGATGTGGAAAATGATGACTCTGCTGAAATTGATATATCTCCATTTTTTGCACCAATCCTTGTCATTATCTTACACAATCCTTGTCCTCTAAGTGCTTTTAAGGGCTTGTTCGCAATATCACATTCTTGTATTTTTTCCAGCCAATTTGCCCATTTTCCTTCCTTTAAATATTGATTCAAAATCATCTTTACTAGAGAAGTCAATACATATGCTATGACATGAGATGATAATATATAAGTTTTGATATGTGCCATTGCTTTAACCAAAGAGATATCTTTCTTCTCTATCCCCGAATATCTTAATTCATAGTCATGAAAAGTCAATTTATTGGAAGTTATTCCTCTTTCAAATTTCTTTGTGTCGGTATGGAAGAAAAAGTTTCTTTTGAAACAAATGAATATATTATGAAGTCTTGATCAAAATTTGGGCTGACAAGCATTGGAGCAGTAGTGATTTCCTGTTTGATTTTGGTAAATTCTGCTTGAATTTCATGAGTCCATTCAAACTTCTGATCTTTATTCAACAATAGATTGACGAGCTTTACAATGTTTGCATAATCTGGTACAAATCTTTGTACAAAATTTATCTTTCCAAAGAAAGATTGGAATCATTTTTTAGATATTGGAGGGTTCAATTCCTTGATTTCCTTGATTCTTTATGGATCTATGTATACTCCCTCCTTACTTACTATATGCCCCAAAATTTTTCCCTCTAATACAACAAACAAAAATTTCTTCGGATTCAGATATATGCCATACAATTTGCAACGTTCAAAGACTTCCCTCAAATGTTTTATATGTTCTTCTCTTAACTTTTAGTGAATAGTCAGGTCATACTAATAGTCAGCCATGAAATTTCTAATTAAATCTTGAAAAGCATGATCCATTTCTCGTTGGAATGTTTCTCCAACATTCTTTAATCCAAAAGGCACACACACATATGCATAGGTCTCCCAAGGTGTGACAAAAGCAGTTTTCGGTCTGTCTTCTTTAGCAAGCAACACCTGGTTGTATCGAGAAAAAACATCAAGCATGGACATCAAGGATGAACCAGTCGGTTGTTGCAACAACATTTCAATATTTGGGAGTGGATGTTTGTCTTTAATGCTTTCTCTGTTGAATTCTTTGAAATCCACACAAAGAAAAATTTATCCACTCTTGTTTCTAATTATTATTGGATCTAAAAACCACTTTGAATGTCTTATTGGAATAATTATTCCAACTTTCTTTAATTTGTCCAATTCAATCTTTACTAGAGGCTTCAATTTAGGATTTATCTTCCTCAATTTTTGCTTGACAGGATTTGCTTCTTCTTTAAGTGGCATGATGTGTTGAAAGATGGACTTGTCATATTCCTTTAGATCATCGTAAGTCCAGGAAAAAACATCATAAAAATAATTGAACAATGAATTATATTGCTCAATTACTTCCTTCGTACAACTGGTTCCAAGATTTACATATTTGGGAGAGACATGAGTTCCAATGTTTATCTTGTGTGTCTCCTGCACTTTTCTTACTGATGTCTCTTCCTTTGGCTTTTGAAATTTTATTTCATCATCTCTTGTGAAAATAAATTCAAAATCAATACAATCTTTTGAGATAGATACATGATTTTGATCATCAGGGTTTTCAGCAGAAACATTTGAATCAACAAGGAAATCAACCAACTACTCATAATTTCCAAAAACTTGTAAATAATTTTGATTGTCATGTACTTAAGGATTGGAAATCCTCTTAACATGGAACATATTTTGATTCTGGGAATCATCTAGATTGAATAAGGATGCAACAAACATCAATAAGTAATCCTTTTGATTTTTGTCTCTAGGGATGAAAGAGATATTAAATGAATTAAAATAGTACATAAGTTCATTTACTCTTTTTTCATAATACTTCAACTTCTCTTTCTTGATTTTGTATTTGTTTTTAATGTGATTTATAACCAGTTTAAAATTGCCAGTTACTATTAAATTTTTAACTTTCACTTGTAACACAAGATTCATCCCTTGTATCAGTGCTTCATATTCGACCTCATTATTTTTACAAGGAAACTCTACTTTGATGGTATGTGGATATATTATTGACTGCAGACTCTTAAAAACAATCCCTACTCCACTTTGATGGTATGTGGATCTATTATTGACTGCAGACTCTTAAAAAAATCCCTACTCATCTTCCAGATTTGGAGCAAGCACCATCGAATGACATCTTCCAAAAACCTTGAAATGAGCTTTCCTCTTCTTTCTTTGAAAGATTTATTTTCTCAAGATGAAGGACAACATAATCCCATGCCATAATTGGACTTTTGATTGAGGTAGATTCTCTTAACATATCTCAGATAATCATTAGTCTTGATTCCCAACTCGTGGTTTGTCAACTTAATCACATTTATGATGTTCACAATCTAGTATTTTTACGTCTCTATTTGAGGATTCACCGTCTTGAGGGATCTTTTTCTTACATAGAATACCGACACATTCCGAGAGAAATTAATGTCATTATAGATTCTTTAAAAAATTATATGTTGGATTGGCGTCTCACACATAGATGAATGTTCAAAATCATAAAGCATCACATCATATATATATATATATATATAGAAATGTTTTTCCATAACATCATCCAAAAAGTACATAGAGGGGAAACAATGTGGGTTACTATGCCCGTACATCATCACATAATATTGCACTAAGACATGAGACTCTACTTGTCTTCTTGTACTACATTGTGCTCATGGTAACACATTATTTCTCTAGCTACTTGCCGCAATAGATGGCCGAGACCCTCTGACACACCCACTGTGTGCCTCTGCAGGTGATAAGGAACATTTCATAATCTCATGGAAGCGACACCCATGGTAAGCCCCCTGAGATACCTCTGTACCTCGCAGATTCCTCTAGCTTTGCCACCTACCTATGCCGCTACCTGAGCACCACCGTTCTATCCAAATGGAGACATCCCAGTTGGACGCGTCGTCCCTCGATCTGCATTGTGAAAACAAATATGATTAGATCCCTCATTTTACCACACAAAAAACATATATCATAAAAAATAAAAAAATACATTTACAAGGTCACATCTTTGAATTTACTTGATGCATCCCATTGTGCCCCTTCAGGGAGAAATAAATCTGAAATTCCTATGAAATCCATCCCGACATAAGGGTAGTCCTCCACCATCACAATCTGTCTCATCCACCATGTGAAGAAACCAACCATACAATAAAATGACGAAGGCTCATTCCCTAACCGAGGTGAAAGGCTAGTCCATTGTTCCATCTTGGGCTCAGATACAGGAAGCTCTATCAAAGTGATTTGTCATTGCATCAAAGGTATTTTTTCTAGGAAGAATGACACCAAGACTGATCCATATCCAAATTGTTTCTACCTTCCTTTCTTGCATCTCAAAATCTGATCCTTAACATTCACCAAGAACTCGATGCACCAATTAAAAATATTTGGTTCGAGGCATTCAACAGAGTACCTTATTTGAGATTTGGAAGCTACATGAGGAATAGTGCTTCTCGCCAGTTTGGTAATGGTGAATGGGATGGCTCATAAAGAAAGGTCTCTTACGTCCTTAATTACGATACTACCACTTTCCTTGTGGGATCCCGACCTACAATATTGTGTAAGGTAATCATCAGTTTGCAGCGTTGTAATCCGATGGCCGGACAAAATGATGGGTGCCCACTGCTTGGAGAGCCCTGTCAGAAAGTATATGCCCATGATCTCAATCTCCATAGAATGATATCCTACTTGAAAAACATGTTTGTTTGCATCCCATAACCTTATCAGGTGTTCAAGGAGAAGCACCTCCTTCCTCATGTTTAGGATCTTGAAAATTTACAACAAGCAAAAATTTCGAAGCGCTACCCTTGTTTGAGGGTGATACAAAGCAGCCATATCATCACTTCCATGCTCTCTTTCTTTACACTCCCATATATTGACTATAAAACACCTGCCAAACATCATTAAATTTCATTAGTCCAGATCCCAATTCAAAAAAAGCTTTCTTAATGAGTAAAAACAAGCGAAAAATTATTATTTTTTGTGGCTGGCGCCCCTTGTAGACCATTTCAGAGCATCGATGCACCCTCTGCAAGAGCACCAGGGTGCCAATATCTAGCCTGGTGCGCCCCCCCCCGCCCCAATATATTAAGGGAGCACCAATCTTCTAGGGCACCATGGATGTTCCCAAGAGGCCCAAAAGGCTTGAAAAATGCATGAAAAAGACAATGAAAGCATGGAAATGAAAGAGGAGGATCAAAATGCCAAACTGGTCTAGACAGAAAGAAGAAAGATAGCCTGAAACTCCCATAATCAACGCCAGAAGAAACTACTCCAAATTGGGAAAAACTCAAAGTGAAAGAGGCAAGTGAGAACAAGAGGTAAAATGAACTAGATTTTTTCACCAAAAGACCTTTTAACCACTTTAAAACTAGTTAATTCTTATCCTTTTTCACATTAGTAATTCTCCTTATTTGACTTTTTTGCAGTTTCCATTGATTTTTAAAGGAGTCCCTGACACTTTTTTCCATGAATGGTTTGTTAATGCATGGACATAGGAAGCATAACTTTTTGAGGACCTTGTGCATTCTTCGTCATCTTTCAAGCTCATTAAAACATGAAGAGACTTCTTCCGGGCGATAATTGAAACCTTTTTTGGTCCCGTCAACCTAACTATGAAAAAAGAATGCTCTGACCATATTTGGTTAGAAGAGTTCTCCTTCACATTATTTTATGATTTTTTTGGCCTAGGAGACTAAAATTATGAAAAAGAACATCAATTGAGTTTTCTTTAAGTTCTTTTCAAACTCCCTAAACATGAAAAACCACCGAGTTTTCCTTCTCTAGACTCGTAAAAACCATACATTGAAGGACCCATCTTGGAACGAACCCTTAATTCTTCCAGTTCATTAAACATAAGAAGAGGAACTTACCGAAGGTAATTTATGCCGAGCACCTATTATCCTCCTCAAGCTTGTTAAACTAGAAAGAGGTACTCAACTATTTGGATGGGGTGGAATTGAAGGAAGTTGGTCAAGTGTCTTGAAACCTTTAAGTCATATTTCATTGTTACCCTTGAACATGGAACCTGTTTGCATCTCACCTCACAGTTGGTCAATTCACTCGCCTCTAAGTCATACTAATACCATGAGTCTTGTTATTCCTTCGACGCACCCCAAGAGTGCCTTGGTGATCGTCACACTATGTTTTGGTCCATTTATCAAATAAGTCAAAACTACCAAGTCTTCTATCATGCCTCATAATGTTCAAGGGAATTTTTTATTCCAGACCAACCATCTGCAGTATTAACAATTTCCATTCTTGTGTCAGTCCATATTCACATAATCCACCATTTCATATCACTTTCCTATGACATTTTCGTGTCGATGATGAGGGATACATCAAGGCCCTCCTTTGACGAGTATTTTCCTATCGACTTCAACACATTATCTGAGAATTAGACTTAGGAACACAACAATACATTTGAGCCTGCATGCCTCAATGACATGCCTCCTCACTTTCAACAGTGGGTTTACATCAATGACCCCTGATCGATTAATTCCATGGATGTTCGACTTCAACTCATTATTCACCTTCGTTAAAATGTACTATAGGTACCTTGGGATTCATTAACATCATTGGTGATTTCCCTCACACTTTTTAATGGTATACATCAATGACTGATAATCAAGCGATTTCTACCATGTTCGACATCAAAACTTTTATTCACATGGATATAATCGTACTGTTTTGGGAATGGGACGAAGACCCTCGGTTGAGTTCTCACCATGTTCCTTACTTTTCCCAGGTTGTGATGGAGATCATTTGACTGAGATACATAGATCCACTTTGTATTGGTCCATGGCTATGTTATTTTCATATTGTAGCTCCACTATGTATTCTTTCTTGGCTGCAATCAGATCATGTCATAAAGGAGTGGATCCACATTGTATCTTTGGTGGCAATCTCCGTAGTCAATATCATTATGGATCCGTAATGTATTGGTTGACGGTCATGCTTTGAGTCATTTATGTTTTGAGGATAGGTATTTTTTCCTCAGGAATGAAACATATATTTATACTATTTGATGTTTGTTTGTAACTTCTACCACACTCTCTGACTCTATCTTTTTTTTTGACAAAAATAGTTATGTTGCATTAATCGACATTCTGGCTAGCCAGAATCAGAAAGTTACAAATCTGAAGAAGGTTGGTGACCTCTAACAGTGCTGCCAACCTTCTTGTGAATGTCTTGGGAGACCAATCCCCTCTGCTCCTTGAGCTAATTCGATAATATGACAAAGAATGCATACATGAGTAAATTCTCACAAACTGTGAGCATAACAAAAGACAGAAGCAAAGCATTATACCGAGGGGGCTGAAATTTTCCCCTTAATGTAGGGGTCTATCTTTTTCTGAGAACCTAAAGAAATGTTGGAGGCCGCCTCCTTTTCTCTACGCGCTTTGTTAGTCCTTCACCCTCAGGTAAGGGGTGGAGACGAGACTGAATTGTCTTCAGGTTCAGAAGTCCCCCCAGAGTCGCTAGAGGGGACTGTAACAACCAGACCTGCATGGGCAGAGGGTTTCGGCCATCAGTTTCGGCCATCAATTTCCTCTTCTGACTTAACACTTTGGGGGGAAATATGTTACACGTCAAATTTCCACACTTTCATAATGTGTCACAGGAGGCGCAAAATTCACTTCCTAAGTGTTACAAGTGTCACATGTGGCGCAAACATCACATCCTAAGTGTCGCAAGTATTGCATGTGGCGTAAATGCAACATCCTACATGTCACAAGTGTCGTAAGTGTCACACCAAAATTGTCTCAAGTGTCATAACATGCCTCATACACTTTGTAAGTGTCACAACTCAATCGATAGCATGAAACACTTGTCACAACCCCTAAATCATTTTGAAAGGAAAAGCCCCATCATTTGGCAGTCGAAACATACATTTTCACCTGATATTTTGACAATTATTGGGCATTTAAGAAGACTATCACTCCCCTGCCTATGCTTAGGGAGCATCGGTGCTTCCTACACCATGCTAAGGGGGCACCATGGCACTTTGTATTCAACATTAAGGGGGCACCATTGTTGGTTGGAGGAAATCTTGGTGAATCCCACCTTCTTCTAAGGGACAACTCTGAAAGGCTGGGGTTTGTTTGGCTCGAATCCTACTCCATGGCTCAATCTGAGGAAATAATCATAACCTATGGAGCCATATCATCAACCTATTCCAAAAGTACTCAAGGTGGTTTAGCCTCTCAAATCCTATAAATTGGAGGCAATTCCATGGTGAAAAGGCATGAAATAAATCAGTAAAGCATCATCATTTTGATCTTGATTCGTTCATGCAAGGGTTGGACAAGGAGAGATTGGAGAGGCTGCTGCAACATCGATTGTGGTCTGTAAGTATCTTCTTATTGGCTCTCATTCAATATATACTTGGCCTATTTCCTTCAAGTCTATGTCTTGTTACATGTGCTTGTCTACTATTGTTCTAATCTTTGTAGATAGACTTGTCTTATTAAATCAAGTAGAGTAGGAGATAGTTGTTTCTCTTTGTTGTCTAATGAATATCTCAATTTTCAACTGGGAGTTTTAATATTAAGCTCCGGGATTGGAAGCAACAAGGATAAAAGTCGAAAAAGGTACATCATATCCTTTCTCTCTTTCTCAATTTGATTGTTGTAGATGAGTTTAAAGGAATGTTAGTGTCTACTTGTACTCTTTCTATCTTTGTATAGGGGTATAGCAATCCAAGGGAAGTTTCACTTGTCTGGAGGAAGAATATTCCGTAACACACTTCCCTTTTGAACAAAAATTAAGAGAATAAAATTTTGAGATGTTTCCCATTGACATGAAACATTTTCATTGTTCCTTTCATATCTTTGAGCATATAAGAATTATACCCAAAAAAAAAATTCAATAATATATGGACCAATCCACAATGCTTCAAACTTTGTATGTAGAGATAGTTTTTCCTTGGCTTTATTCCACTATAATATCAACTGCCCCTTTTGAAAATCTTTTGTTGATGTGCCTTAATCAAAATGTTTCTTGATAATCTATTATCTTTGGATCACTTTCCTTAATGCTTCATTTATTTGTTATTCCAATTGCATCAATTGATTATATCTTCAGAGTTTGCAACATAATCCAGGGAATTTAATTTCACATGAATTAACATTTTTTTTCTTCATATAGCAATGTGTATGGTGACAATGATGTGCTATCCTTTGGCAGAAGTATGTTGGCCCACAATGCATCAATTGATTTTGTATGCCAATTCTTTTGGTTTACTGCGATTGTCTTTTTAAGGATTTGGATCAAGGTTTTATTTGTATATTCAACTAAGCCATTCTCTTGGAGATAATAGTTTGATGATTGACCCATGATAATACCAAATTCGCCACAAAATTGAGTGAACTTTGATACTATGAAAATTGACCCATTGTCAGTTATGAATATCTATGGGACTTCGAACCTTGACAAAATGTTGTCTTAGGGGAAATTGATAAGTTCTTAAGAATCAAACTTTTTAAGAGCTACTACCTCCTGCCACTTTGTGAAATAATCGGTTGTTGTGAGAATATAAGAGTGGCCTTTGTTGGACTTTGGATTGATTGGCCCAATGACATATAATCCCCATTGTATGAATGGTTCCTATATCATTATAGGTTGCAGGGACATTGCTGCTTTATTCATATTTCCTGAAATGTTTTGGCAAGAGACACATTTTCTGATCTTTGAATACGATTCTTTGAAAATGGTGTGCCAATAGTATCCATCTTTCATAATTTTGTGTGTAGTTGTTATAGGTGCAACATGTACACCACAAATACCTTCATGAAATTCTTCAAGCACCTTTTGAGATTTTGTTGAATCAATACATATAAAAAACATTCCATCAAAGCTTCTGCGAAACAAGACATCAAAAACCACTACATATTGATTTGATTTCATTTTGAATGCCCTTCTTTCCTTCGAAGATATTCCATTTGGAAATTGACCAGATTTTAAATAAAATATGATATTATTGTACCATTATGATGGGGAAAATGATGACTCTGCTGAAATTGATATATCTCCATTTTCTACATCAATCCTTGTCGTTATCTTACACAATCCTTGTCCTCTAAGTGCTTTTAAGGGCTTGTTCCCAATATCATATTCTTGTATTTTTTCTAGCCAATCTACCCATTTTCCTTCCCTTAAATATTGATTCAAAATCATCTTTACTGGAGAAGTTAGTACATATGCTATGACATGAGATGATAAGATATAAGTTTTTAAATGTGCCACTGCTTTAACCAAAGAGATATCCTTCTTCTCAATCGTCGAATATCTTAATTCATAGTCATGCAAAGTCTTACTCATGAAATTGATTGGAAATTCTTCCCCTTTGAAATTTCATTGTGTCGGTATGGAAGCAAAAGTTTCTTTTGAAGCAAATGAATATAGTATGAAGTCTTGATCAAAATTTGGGCTGACAAGCACTGGAGCAGTAGTGTTTTCCTATTTGATTTTGGTAAATTCTTCTTGAATTTCGTGAGTCTATTCAAACTTTTGATCTTTATTCAACAATAGATTAACGAGATTTACAATGTTTGCATAATCTAGTACAAATCTCCGTACAAAATTGATCTTTCCAAAGAAATATTCAACTCCTTTTTTAGAAATCAGGGGATTCAATTCATTGATTTCCTTGATTCTTTATGGATCTATGTATATCCCCTCCTTACTTAATATATGCCCCAAAAATTTTCCCTCTAATACAACAAACAAAAATTTCTTCGGATTCATATATATGCCATACAATATGCAACGCTCTAAGACTTCCCTCAAGTTTTTGATATGTTCTTCTCTTAACCTTTAGTGAATAGTCAGGTCATACTAATAGTCAGCCATGAAATTTCTAATTAAATCTTGAAAAACATGATGCATTTCCCTTTGGAATGTTTCTCCAACATTATTTAATCCAAAAGGCACACAAACATATGCATAGGTCTCCCAAGGTCTGACAAAAGTAGTTTTTGTCTGTCTTCTTTAGCAAGCACCACCTAGTTGTATCGAGAAAAATCATCAAGCATGGACATCAAGGATGAACCGGTCAGTTGTTGCAACAACATTTCAATATTTGGGAGTGGATGTTTGTCTTTAATGCTTGCTCTGTTTAAATATTTGAAATCCACACAAAGGAAAATTTATCCACTCTTCTTTCTAATTATTATTGGATCTGAAAACCACTTTGAATTTCTTATTGGTATAATTATTCAACCTTTCTTTAATTTGTCGAATTCGATCTTTACTAGAGGCTTCAATTTAGGATTTATTGTCCTCAAGTTTTGCTTGACAAGCTTTGCTCCTTCTTTAAGGGGCATAATGTGTTGAAATATGGACTTGTCATATTCCTTTAGATCATCGTAAGTCTAGGAAAAAACATCATAAAAATAATTGAACAAGGAATTATATTGCTCAATTACTTCCTTCGTACAATTGGTTCCAAGATTTACATATTTGGGAGAGTCATGAGTTCCAATGTTTATCTTTTGTGTCTCCTACACTTTTCTTACCGATGTCTCTTCCTTTGGCTTTTGAAATTTTATTTCATCATCTCTTGTGAAAATAAATTCAAAATCAATACAATCTTTTGAGATAGGTACATGATTTTGATCATCAGGGTTTTCAGCAGAAACATTTGAACCAACAAGGAAATCAATCAACTACTCATTATTTCAAAAAATTGTAAATAATTTTGATTGTCAGGTACTTAAGGATTGGAAATCCTCTTAACACGGAACATATTTTGATTATGGGAATCATTTAGATTGAATAAGGATGCAATAAACATCAATAAGTCATCCTTTCGATTTTTGTCTCTAGGGATGAAAGATATATTAAATGAGTTAAAAGAGTACAATAAGTTCATTTACTCTTTTTGCATAATACTTCAACTTCTCTTTCTTGATCTTGTCTTTCTTTTTAATGTGATTTATAACAAGTTCAAAATTTCCAGTTACTATTAATTTTTCAGCTTTCACTTGTAACACAAGATTCATCCCTTGTATCAATGCTGCATATTTGACCTCATTATTTGTACAACAAAACTCTACTTTGATGGCATGTGGATATATGATTGACTGCAGACTCTTAAAAACAATCCCTACTTCACTTCCATATTTGGAGCAGGCACCGACAAATGGCATCTTCCAAAAACCTTGAAATGAGATTTCCTCTTCTTTCTTTGAAAGATTTATTTTCTCAATACGAAGGACAACATAATTCCAATCCCTACATCAATATAATTTTCCATCAATTCATTTATTATTATTTATTATTTATTATTTTTATTTTTTTCAGGAAGGATACATGCTTTCTTGTTTCTCTAGGAACTTTGGCCATTTTCCATATGTATTGGGCAACATCAAACAACTTTTGTCGTTCATAATGTAACTTCCAATCATTCAAGAATGATCTCTTCCTAAAACAACTCTGTATGCACGAGGAAAATCTACCACTATGATGCTGAAGACTGTTGTGATGTGCAATTATCCACACACAAAAATATTTAATCTCGCCATACGCTCAAACCTTTCTTGAATCAATAGCATAGATACTCTCTCCAGTCTCATAATATTTTGTACATCCCATTCTGAATGCCTCCATGATTGACAGGGGAATGATGTTATTGGTTTCTCCACTACCAACCAAACAATTATGCAATACAACATCATGATTTTCTATAGTTATATAAAATGATGAAACTTTTCCCCTTGGATTGACTGATGTAAAATTTTGTTGCCGCCTAGAATTTGTTACAACAACATCTATTCTAGTGCTCATTCATCAAGGATCTTTAAAATATTTTCCCTTTGTTGCAAAATTTTCACCACTTGCAATTGTTTGTTGCTTTGCTTGTTGGAATAATGAGTGGGGGGGGGGGGGG
>ML782849.1:1490057-1558714 GCA_009831015.1 Picea engelmannii | reverse complement strand
TAACCCCCTATTCTCGGGCTCTGACTTGAAGGAAGCTACAAGTCCCTGGATTCTTTGGCTCTAACCAAAATGAGGCTACAACCCCTTGGGTTCTCTGGATCCAACCGAAAGGTGGCTACAACCATCTAGTTCTTAGGCTCCAACCTGAAGGAAGCTCCAAATCCCTGATTCTCTAGCTCCAACCAGAACGAGGATACAACCCCCTTTCCTTGCCTCGTCTTGTCGCCTTGAAATATAAGTGTAGACCAACTGTCACTACCACAATCACTGCCACTGTCACTATCATTGCCACTGTCATTGTCGCATAAACCTGTAACCTGCCAACCTATCATCGAATCCAACCTTTCACTATCACTGATACTCAACCATATCCTCTCACATGAATCATACACCAAGGAAACCTCTCACTAGATGTTCAACATCACCAAAATCATATCTCAAACAAATTTCTCAACAACACCAACACATTCCTCTACCAAGCATATACCAAGATCACCACATACCATCACAAGATATGTGTCTCAACCAAGTACCAACCTGTACCTCAACCTATACCATCAACCATGAACCACAATTTGTACCACAACAAGTGCATCAACCGTGCACCAACACCTGTACCAAATCATGCATAAACCATGCACCTCAAGCTGTACCAAACCATTCATCAACAATGCATCTCAACACCATACCATGTACCATACCATATGCCAACCATGTACATCAACCATGTACCATATCATGTATCATACCATGTCCCAACTATGCACATCAACCATGTACAACAACACCATACCATGTACCAACCCTGTACCATACCATGTATCAACCATGCACCATAACAAGTGTCTCAACCATATACCATATCATGCCATACACCATATGCCAATAAACCAAGATATAAACCAACAATGTATCTCAACAAGCAAACATCAACTAACATACACCATGTATCTAATGATGTGACTCAAGTCATATACCAAGGCCCTCAAACATATGCCTCAAGAATGCTCCTCAATATCACCAATATGCAACCTCATAACATAATATACCATACCAAACTAGATACCAAACAACCAAGAATGTACCACTAAAAATGTATCATATGATCACCAAGAAGTACCATACATCAACAAGACATACCTCTCAAGCATGTACCATACCATCACCAAGCATAAGATACAATCACATAAATGTAACTATTAAAACTTACCTCTGATATTGTAGCTGACTTGATATTGTGTAATACTAACCTATAACTCTTCCACAGTCCTTAGCAACATGGTAACGACATCCCTTCACAACCTTTCAAAATTCCTTTTACATATACACGACTTTCTCTTCTACAAACCGCGGATATCGACACTTTCCTCCACTACAACCCATGTACACCTGCGCCATGCTAACCTACAACTTGCAGATACCTTATAAACTAGGTTTAATCAAGCTTGCTGCAACCCCGATAATTTTACCTTCAACCTTCCTTAATAACCTCAAAAAAATGGCATCACAAACTTGCCAAAATATCACAATAGTAAACCATAACAAACACTAGATAGATATTCAATTCTAAGTGTATGTGTCCTTATGAGAGACTCCTTGAGGTGTTTATATACTAAATCTAGGTAACCTCTTTCCTTAATTTATGGGTTTCTTGTTACAACCCTTTCACCAAGACTTGCAACCAACTAGGGGTTTCATGACCACTCTTTGGGGCTTCCAACTTTACAAGGCCATATCTCCATAACCATGAGGAATCAGGTGGTGTTTCAGATATCACCAAAAATGACACAACGTGTACTATCCACCTATGATAGTATTGCATTCAATTCCACTATCCTTCATGTCCATATTCCTTAATAAACTTTGGGTTCCATAACCACACCTCTGGGGCTACATGTAGACTACATCAAATGTACCCAACTAACTCACCATCAATCTCGATAATAAAAATATCAATCAACTGTCCAACATCTATGGACTTATCAAAGGGTTGACATCAATCTCCAAGATCACTCTCCAAGGGTTGACATCAATCTCCAAGATCACTCTCCAAGAGTTGACATCATTGAAAACCAACTATTCAAACCAACCGTCCAACAATCTCCCCCTTTGGTATTGATGGCAACACTTAGGCATGTAAACACTCATGCTCATGCTCCCCCTGTGATCATCACTCCTAATCAATGTTTTTATCTCTCCCTCTTTGACATCAATGAAAAAGGGCATCTCCCCTTGATTTTGCTCCCTCTGTCTTCATGCATATGTTGTTTCTCTTCCTCCATGACCAAATGTTAACTCCCCCTGTCAATATGTCTCTTCCTAACATTGTACATACTATAACCAATCATAGGAAAAATAATAGCCCCCCCTGTGGGTATGTATCCCCCTATTTGTATGCTATTGATCTTCCTTTCTAGATCTCTCTCTCTCTGATGATCTGCAAGATGTAGAAATACGTGTGAAATGTTTCCTTTCTTCTCTTCTAGTGCTACTTGTTGTCCACTTGGTGCTTCCTCTTGAATTTCACTAACATATATAAAAGACATTCAAAATTTGATTTCTTCATTTGCTTGTCATGCTCACTTGAACATACTATTCAACAATGTCCTTTTGATGATATAGCTTCTGCTAGCGGTTTCTCTTTCCTAGTTCTACTATGCCTTTCTGTGACCAACTGATTCCAATTGTAAATCCACTACTATGCATCTTCTCTGACCCATGCTCTCTATACTTGCTAAGCATATAATGAATCCATCTCTGTCCATATGTCACAAACTATCCATAACTCTGCTACTCAAGTGTCCATAATTCTCACCAATCTGTCATTGTACTGTTCAGAAGGATCCACCTAAATATACTAGAGTTGATCATCATGTTTTCCTTTTTATCAGAGTGAATCAAAATATGTCGACTGATCTGATTTGTCTTCTCATCAAACTATACATGTCTGGAACAACATGTACTGAAGATATCCCTGCCTGAATGCATACGTGCAATGTAATCATAAACTTCTATCTGTGCAACTGTAAGCTGATACATGTGTGGGAACACTTCATCCTCAATCGATCAATCTGTTACTTTGTACTTCTGCTATCTAACTGATCTAAATCCGTGTCTGCAAACACTTCATATTGCTCGAAAGACGGTTTTATGATATGTAGTATCTATTGCATGGATTCCCTTTGTTCAACATACATGTTTACGGGGGAGTCTCCAAGCTGGATGGTTCAGAAAAACACTTGCTCTGATGCAGAGTAATCTTCCTCTTCGTCTGTAGACTCATCATCTCTCTGAACTCTGACTTCTTTCTTTCTACTCGTGTTTTGATCTTGCACTATAATTTATGAAAGTACAATCTCTTGAAATTGTTCTTTATTCACTTTCTCTTCTTTTCTTTCTCGTGCTACTGCAAATCCTATGATCTATGGGACTTGGTCTTTATTCACATGTTCTTCTTGTTTTTCATTTCATCTCAAAACCTTCCTATATCTGACATCTTTCTTTTTCCCTATAGATTTGTCTTCATCTTATACTATTTCCAATCTTGAGAGTATGACTTCTGGGTGTCCTTCATTCATCCGATCTTCCTTTGTTTGTTATTGTTTTCTTTTCCAAACCTTCTTATATATGATATCAATGTTATTTCTCAAATAATTATCCATAATTCTTCTACAATCATGAGCTATGTGTCCATAGTTGTGGCATTTGTAACATTCAATGTTATGTGGGGCCACATAAGCATTTCTTGCTTGAACATTTCTTCCATGAGACCTGCTATCTGCAACCTTATGTCCAAAGTTAGTACAATAAAAACAATGACCATAAAAGAAATTTACATACCTAGGAGTGGATGATCTTCTTTGTTATGTAGTCCTTCTAAATTCTTGCCTTGGTTGATCATGATCTTCTCTTATGTGGATCTCTTCATTATCGTTGAAGTTTCTCTACTCCCTGAACATGGTAGGTCTCGTTGAAGATATATCTATATATTTCTTCTTTGATTATTGCTTACTATGATTCCTTCCTTCGAGTATTTCTGCACAACTCTTATTCTTTTCTTCATTTTTCTTTTCTGGCACCCTGTAATGTTTCTCTTCATTTTCTACTACTGATGTGGATGTTTATGTCTTTTCAATGTTCTTGCCAAGCTTGATGATTTTACTTCTTAATGTGAGAACTTATTATTCTGGATTTCCAACCCCTTCTTCTTTCTTCATCATCTGAATCTTCATGACTTCTTCTGTTCGCTTTGCTTCTTCAAGTTGGATCTTCAAGGAGATGTTTTATTTTTCATATATTTTCTCTTCTTGACCAAATTCTTCCTCAAGCTGACTTAAGTCATCAGTTCTTTCCTTAAGATGATCTGTCAGTATCTTCTCTCTCTTTTCTACTTCTTCCTTCTGTGATGTTATTTCGGCTTCCAAACACCGCTTCTCCTCCATCTGACTTTTGTAATTTTCTTAAATCTTTCTGGCCTGTTCTAGATGAGATTTTTGTTTCACGATGACCTATTGGAATTCTTTGGAATTTTATTGAGAATTCTTCTTGACTAATTGTTCCTCAAGTGACTAGTTCTTCTTCCTTTATTTTGTTAGTTCGTCCACATAACTGATTAATTCCGCTTCAATATTCTTTTCCTTTTCAATCTGAGGATTTACTTCTATTTAATTGGGATTTTTTTGTCTCATCACTTTCAATATTTAAATAAGGGCATTCAATTTCAATATGTCCGCGCTTTTCAAAAGTAAAGAAAAAGAACTCACTTTTGTTGATTACGAACTCTTCTTCTTCTGAGTTTGTGTGACATGATGAGAATTTTACCTCTTGTTCTATACATATATCCTTTTTTGCAATCTCTGAATCTGTGATGTGAGAAGAATAGATATTATGTAGCTTATCCGAAATTTCTTTAGCCAATGAACATTGTCCCACTTTGTCCTTTACTAAATTAGGTAATCCTTCCATGATGAAATCCATTGTTATTTTGTTGTTCTTCTTTTATTCCTTCTTGGCTACAGTCTTTCATTTTTTGTAGCAGTGTATCTTGTAACAACTGAGTGCCACACATCATATCCTTGTTCTTGTTAAGAACCAAATATCAAAATAGCATAAAAACCTCATAATAAGTACTCAACGCCTTAACAAAGAGAGAAATTCAAATAATAAGCCTCTTCGAGGGGGAAACCTCCTTATAAATTACATGAATTCACAAAATATAAGATGATTCCAAATGAAAAGGTCTCCTTGGTATATATAGGAGACTAGGAGGTAAAATTACAACTAATGGAGACAAGCATACATAAATAAAATACCAATACTAATGTAATATGCCCAATTAAAGGGTAATGTGCCATGATTTAGGGCTTAACATGCCCCTCCCCTTTCATACAAGTGTTGTCCTCAACTCTTGAGTAGTTCTGGATGATTTTGTATAAAATACTTATCTTCCCATGTGGAATCTTCAACAGGTAGTTTCTTCCACTTAATGAGATACTCTGAAATTGATCTATTCCTCAATTGGTGAATTCTTATATCAGTGATAGCTTCAGGCTCCAATATGATTTTTCCTTCCTCATAAAGTTTTGGAAATATAGTTTGAACTAGGATATTGTCACCTATAACCTTGTTTAAGTATGAAACATGGAAAACTAGGTGCACTCACGAAGATGCAGTCAACTCCAATTTTTATGCCACTGTACCAATCTTTTGCAACACCTTATAAGGGCCATAGTACTTCGGTGATAATTTATTATCCTTCTTAGCTTGCTTGAGGGACATATGTTTGTATGGTTTTAGTATTAAAATACTCAATTCCCTACTTCAAAACATCTTTCACTATGATATTGATCTTCTTGTTGTTTCATGCGATTCTGTGCCATGGTCAGGTTGTCCTTCAAGAGTTGGAGAACTTGTTGTTGATACTCGATGTGATCTTCCACTACTTGAACCTTAGATTTTTATTTTAGAGAAGAATTGATGGATGGTGGGTGAGATCCATAAATCACCATAAAGGGTTTCATTTTTGTTGCAGTATGAAAGGAAGTGTTATACCACCATTTTGCCAAGGGTAACCACTTGAACCATTGTGTTTGTTTATTAGAGACAAAGCAAGGAAGGTAGCCTTCTATACATTTGTTCACTATCTCAGTTTGTCCATTAGATTGAGGATGATAATATGATCTATGAGACAATTTATTACCCGAATAAGAAAATAATTTTGTCCAAAAATTTCCAGTGAAGATGGGATCTTTGTCACTTACAATAATCTTTGGGATTGCATATAGCTTTTGAAATGTCTCCATGAATGCGATAGCAACTGTACTGGCTTTGAAAGGATGAGAGAGTGCACAAAGTGTGCGTACTTGGTAAGTATATCAAAAATCACCATGATGACACTGTTTGTTGATTATTTGGGTTGGTTTTCATTGATGTCAACCCTTAAAGAAAGTTCGGTAGCAAATTTCGATAGCACAAAGGTTCGGGTAATGGACCCAAGTTTGTTTGATTGAGAATGGTATGCATTTTGATATATTTGTAGGAAAGACTATTCTATATGGATAGTGCATGTCATGCCATTTCCAGTGGTATGTGGAACGTCACATAACTCCTCGTGGTTAGAGAGTTATGGCCATGTGAAGTTGGAGAACCCTCATGAGTCATCTAGAAGTCCCAAAAGGTCAAAGTAGTAAAAGTGGTTGCAAAGAAGAAATTATTTAAATAATAAAGTGAATTGATGAGTGTACTATAAGTCAAAGTGGATACAAAAGAAATTATTTAAATAATAAAGTTAATGGAGAAATTACTAAGTGGACAAGTGGTTAGAAGTGGGTTAGCCCTAAAATAAGGAAATTGGTTTAAGATATTTTAGAAGGTAAATAATAAAGTGAAGTGATGAGTGTACTATAAGTCAAAGTGGATACAAAATAAATTATTTAAATAATAAAGGTAATGGAGAAATTACTAAGTGGAAAAGTGGTTAGAAGTGGGTTAACCCTAAAATAAAGAAAGTGGGCTAAGATGGTTAAAAGGTAACCCCTTGAGGAAGCTACATGAAAGTATAAATAAGAGGCAAGGCTCTCTCATTTTAATGAAACTTGAGCATATTGAATATCTACAAGTGATTGAGGTAACCAAGGGATATATAAGCCAAATTTCAGAGGGAAGGTGAGGTAAAGAAGGCCGAAATTCAAGGGAGGATAAATTCTTTTGATGATGCTTTCTAAGGTATGATATTTACAGGTCATCTCACCATTTTCACAATAATTTTTTTTCTAGAATGATTTAGACTGTGAAATTGGGAGGCTATTGAGGAAAAATTTCTAAGTATCCATGATAAAAATTTCATCTTGTGGGTCGTTGTATTTTTGGAGTTACACTCTGTGGAAAATAGGGTTTGTGGCTAGTCCTAAAACTAGTCTAAAACATGTGTTTCGGGTAAAAACATCATAACTTCTTCATAACAGATCCAAATTCAGTAAGAACAAATGTATTGGTTAGAGTATAGTCTTTAGTATTATGTGTACAATTTTCATATCCACACAAAAAACATTTTGTGCGGGGCACACTCTACAAGTCCGCTCTCTAGAATAAGCCAAAATTCAACAAGGTATGTCATTTTTGCTATAACTCTTTTTCTGGGAGGTTCCAAGAAGTGAAACCTAAAGAAATTGCAGAAAAGACACTGAAGAACTTGTTCACTATTTTTATACCTTTATTCATTACAGGTACATAGTTATGATTATTGCAAGTTAGGGTTGTTGACTAATCCAAAACTAGTCATGTGAGACTAAAGTAAAGTTTGATGAAAATGCTAGTCTCTTGTTGTTAAAGTTAAGGAAGGTTTGCGGGTATGTGTTCATATACACCAGGTCTATTACAGAGTTACAAATAAGATTTGGATGATGAAATTGATGAGGGATTTTGGTTGAGGTACATGGTTGAGACAAGTAGTTGATGAGTTAGCACATACATGAGGTGTATAGTTGATGATGTTGGTAAATCTTGATGAGTCATAGTTGATGAGTAGTTGATAAATGATTGATACATACTTGGTACATGGTTGGAGACACTTGTTAGTAGTATTATTGACACATGGTTTATGGATGATGTAGCATACTTGTCTTGGTATATTATTAGAAGCACATATTGATCTTGGTGATGATTATGAGTTGTTGTGTTACATTGCTTGGTTGATGCACATATTTGAGAGTTGTATTGGTGATTGATCTTGGTGAGTAGATATGGTTTGGTTGATAAGTTTGATGAGATAGGTTGTTGTGATAGATTGTTTGGACATGTTGTTGTGATATGTTATTTGTACAGGTTTGGTGCATGGTTGAAGCACTTGTTTATGGTACAGGTTGATTACAGGTTGGTGCATGGTTGATGCACTTGTTTATGGTACATGTTGATTACAGGTTGAGGTACAATTTGATTCATGGTTGATGCATGGTTGATATTATTGGTACAGGTTGTTTGATGCAGGTTGAATGGTAAAGGTTTACAATATTATATCTCACAGTGATAGTGTGACAGTGGTTCCATCATTTTACTTATACGCCAGGGTGGTTGGACGGGGAAAGGACATGCGGTTGTAGCCACCTTCTGGTTGTAGCTGAAGAACATAGGGGTCCTTTTGGTTGTAGCCAGAGAATTGGGGATTTGGAGCTTCCCTCAGGTTGTAGCCTAAGAAAATAGGGGATTGTAGCCTCCTTCTAGTTGTAGCCAGAGAATTGGGGAGTTGGAGCTTCCTTCAAGTTGTAGCCTGAGAAACTAGGGGGTTGGAGCCTCCTTCCAATTGTAACTGGAAAATAAAGGAAGTTGGTGCTTCCAATGAATGTAATTCTTAAAGACATATAAGAAAAAACATTATGTGGTTTTCTCCCACTTTGGGTTTCCACATAAAAACACTCGTGTACTGTGTATGTGTATGATTTCTCATTTGTTCATTGCTTATTTACTCTGCAACTATTGGATGATAGTGATGCATTGATATAACACTTGCATTTTATGGTTAAAAAAGATTAAATTTCTCTATTACTGATTCACCCCCCCTCTCAATAATCCAACAATTGGTATCAGAGTAGGTTCCTTCAAGAAATAGTTTAAACACTGGAAGGAGATCATGGATTATTCTGAGAATGGATTACCACTGTTCAATGGTCAGAATGGTTTAAAGTATGAGATGTGGAGTGGAAGGAAGACCGTGTTTTTACAGGCACATGGGTATTATATTTGGCTATCAGTCGTTATAGGATATGATAGTTCAAAAAGGGCAAAGACTGCAGCCAAGAAGGAATTGAAGAAGAATAAAAAAATAGCAATGGATTTCATCTCGGAAGGATTACACAATCCAATAAGAGAAAAGGTTGGTAAATGTTCATCAACCAAAGAAGTTTGGGATAAGTTACATGGTATATATTCTTCACCCATCATAGATTCATAAAATGCCAAAGAAGATGTAGGTACAGATCAAGAAGAAATATGTTCACCATGTCAAACAAATTCAGAAGATGAAGAGTACATAATCAACAAAGGTATGAAGATGAAGAGTGCTTTAATTGTGAAAAACACAGACATCTTGAAATAGAATGCCATGTAGGAAATGAGACAGAAAAACTAATTGAAAAGGAAGACAATTATGAAGTAGAGTTGATTAATGCTTTAGATGAACTAAGAGAAGAAAACAAGTCACTCAAGAAAGAATTGATGAAACAAAAGGAAAGTGTTCACATTTTTGAAGAAGTCCAACAAGTGATCAAGAACTTAAGAACTCAACTAGAAGAAGCCAGAAAGATCGAAGAAAATATTGAATATTAAAAACAGTATTTGGAAGCCAACATAGTAGCACAAAAAGAAGAAGCATACATGAGAGAGAAGATATTGACAAATCATATTAAGGAAAGAACTAATGATCTAAACTAGCTTAAGGCAGAGTTTGGTCAAGAAGAGAAAGGATTTGAAGAAGAAATAATCACATTAAAAATTCAGCTTAAATAAGCGAAAAGAACATAAGAAGTCACATAGTCTTAGATAATGAAGAAAGAATAAAAGGTTGGGAAGCTTGAAGAAGAAGTTGTCACATTGAGAAGTAAAATCATCAAGCTCAACAAGAACATTGAAGAGACAGAAACATCCACATCAATTATAGAGAACGAAGAGAAACAGTCTAGGTTGCTACAAAAGAAGAATGAAGAAAATAGAAAGAGTTATGCAGAAGTACTCAAAAGAAGGAATCATGGTCAACCATAATCTAAGAAAACTATTGAAGATACATCTTCAAGAAGACCATCCATGTTCAAGCCACAAAGAAGATTCAATCATGATGATGATCAATCAAAGCAAAAATTTAGAAGGACTACACCATAAAGAACATCATTCACTCCCAGGTATGCAAATTTATTTTATGGTCATTGTTTTTATTGTACTAATTTTGGACTTAAGGTTGCAGATTGCAGGGATTATAAAAGAAATGTTCAATAAATAAGTGCCTATGTGGCCCCACGTAACATTGAATGTTACAAATGTCATAACTATGGACACATAGCTAGTGATTGTAGAAGCATGATTGATACTTCCATGAAAGAGAACACTAATATCAGATATAAGAAAGTATGGATAAAAAAACACAATGAATAGGTGAACAAAGACCAGGTCCCAGAGATCAAAAGATTAGAAATAAAATGAGATGAAGAAAATTCTATAGAGAAAGACATCAGATACAAAAAGTTTTGGAAAGTAACTGAAAGAAAAGAAGGACAGGTAAATAAGGAACATGTTCAAGAGATTGTACTTTCAGGCATTTTAGTGAAAGATGAATCCACAAACAAAAAGAAATAAGTTAGAGCTCAGAGAGATGATGAATATACAAAGGAAGATGATGATGAATACACATCAGAGCATGAATTGTTCTAAGCCATCCAACTTAGAGACTCCTAGGTAATATGAATATTAGACAGGGGAGAGTCTATGCGATAGCTGTGACAGACCAAAGAACCGTCATTCGAGCAGATATAGAGTTTGAGAAGACTTCATGATAGTATAGTGATAAATGGGTCAAAATTATGGACATTTGTGCAGTAGATTCTTGGATAGTATGGATATAGATGGATTCATAAGAAAACTTAACATGTTTGTACAAATATATGACAGTGGATGAGAGCATGGATTCATAGATTGGTTCAGAGAGTGGTTCAGAGACAAAGGAACATTATCATAATGGATAATACTTACACAGGAAATGGCTCTAACATTGCTAATGGATTCCAAATTGACATATATTCTTTGGACACATGCAATGTTGATTAATTGGGTTGGTTGTCATTGATGTCAACCCTTGAAGAAACTCCGGTAGCGAATTCCGGTAGCACAAAGGTTTGGGTAATGGACCCAATTTCGTTTGATGGATAATGGTATGAGTTTTGATATATTTGCAATTAATCCTATTCTATATGGATAGTACATGTCATGCCATTTCTGGTGGTATGTGGAATGCCACATAACTCCTCACGGTTAGAGAGTTATGGCCATGTGAAGTTGGGGTACCCTCATGAGTCATCTAGAAGTCCCAAAAAGTCAAAGTGTTTGCAAAAGAAATTATTTAAATAATAAAGTTAATGAAGAACTCACTAAAATAAGGAAAGTGGGATGCTACATGAAAGTATAAATAAGAGGCAAGGCTCTCTCATTTAATCACACTTGAATATAATTGAATATCTATTTTTGTGAAAGGTTATTTTTGGGAAGGTATTATTGATAGAGAAAAATTGAAGCAGAAAAAGTGTGGTAGGAAAAGTGTGGTAGAAAAAGTGCGGTAGGAAATTCATGGCAGAAAAATCACGACAACAACATGGTTGGGGTCTATTTATGAGAGATATGGCACATCTTGTTTGAGGTATGTTTTGTGAGATAAGGTTTATCTCTTGAGATGGTATTGGATGTTCAATATTGTTGCATATATCAGATTTGTTGAGGGATACAATTGGTATTTTGTTGTTGGTATTTGGCATATGGGTATTAGTCTTTTTGTTGTGATGTGTTGCTAAAGTTGTTGGTTTAGCTTGAGGCTACATAACAGTGAGGTTGTGGCACATGGTTTGATGTAAGATTTTATGGTATTGGTTATGGATAGTGTGATGTATCTCTAGAGAAATTTTTATGTTTATATTGGTATATGTACTTGGTGGATGGTTGAGGTACATGGTTGAGACAAGTAGTTGATGATTTGACACATACATGAGGTGTATACTTGATGATGTTGGTACATATTGATGAGTCATAGTTGATGTGTATTTGATGCATGGTTGATGCACTCATTGATGGTACAGGTTGAGGTATAGGTTGGTGCATGGTTGATGCACTTGTTTATGGTATAGGTTGATTACAGGTTGATTGGACATGATATTGTGATAGGGTATTTGTATAGGTTTGGTGCATGGTTGATGCATTTTTTTTATGGTACAATTTGAGGTACAGGTTGATGTATGGTACATGTTGGCACAAGTTATTGGTACAGGTTGTTATAGGTTGATTACTGGTTGATTGGTACAGGTTTACAACAGTATATCTCACAGTGATAGTGTGACAGTGGTTCCATCATTCTACTTCTATGTCAGGGCAGTTGGATGGGGCAAGGAGAGGTGGTTGTATCCACCTTCTGATTGTAGATGGAGAACATAGGGGGTTGTAGCCATAGAACTGGGGAGTTGGAGCTTCCCTCAGGTTGTAGCCTAAGAAACTAGGGGGTTGGAGCCTCCTTCCAGTTGCAGCTGTAAAACAAAGTAAGTTGGTGCTTCCAATGAAAGTAATTCTTCAAGACATACAAGAAAAAACATTCCGTAGTTTTCTCCCGCCTTGGGTTTCCATGTAAAAACACTGGTGTACTATGTATGTGTATGATTTCTCATTTTTTCATTGTTTATTTACTTTGCAATTATTGGATGGTAATGATACACTTATATAAATCTTGCATTATATGGTTGAAAAGGTTTAAATTTATCTATTACTGAATCACCCCCCCTCTCAGTAATCCAACATGCAGTGCATACAACAATTCACATTCAAAACAGAGTAATGCTAAGAAACAACAATGAAAAAACTCCCTACGAGCTATGGAAAGGAAGAACGGAGGAAATACAGGTCAATGATTGATAGCTTACTATACATGATAACATCCAGACCAGATGTAATGTAGGAACTTGGACAGGTGGCATGATTTCAAGCAACACCAAAGGAATCACATGTATTAGTAGTGAAGAGGATTTTTAGATATCTCAAAGGAACATAAGAGTTTGGATTATTGTATCCAAAAGGAAAGGTGTTAGCAACATTTCTTGTCTTTGGCATCAGGATACACAAGTCTGCAGGTTGCCCAAGGAGTACCCAAGCGCAACGCATAAAAGAAGTCCTTTTCGGACTTAAAATCAAGCGAGCAGGCATTTCGTTCTTCAGTGGAAAGGATTCAGCGACATAGCAGAACAACGATTGATGGGTAATTGCAGATTAACCGAGTTGCATCAAGTATAGTGCTTAAATTTTTAAGGAAGTCAACGGTCAGAATCCTTCAGGAGGCACTCGCGAAGTTATGAGGGCCATTGATTGCAAGAAGTTCAAGCGCAGTGTTATCTCTCGAGCTCAGGGTTCGTAAGTTCGAAGGGCAGACCATATTCTTTTGATTGCATGAGATTTCAAGTTACGAAAGTGTCAAGAGGAGGTCAACCGTCGCTGACCATTGCATCTCGGGACTTCGCGAAGGGAGAATGCCAAAGTCTGATACTCCAACTTGCGAGGTCTCGAGTAGCGAGAGGCGCAAATACTTGGGCCCTAGCCAATGGTTACATGTGGAGAGCGCTGACCAGAAAGGGAGCCCTGCTTGCATCTCCATCTCGGGGATTGGGAGTTTAGAAAAGGGAGCCGAGGGTCTTTGACCCATGAAATCATGAATCGTGAAAGGGAAAGAAACTTTAAAGATTGGGCCCACAGTATCAAGGGGAAATCTCAACCGTCCATTTGAAGTAGACACCTGGCACGCGATTAAGATCCCCGCCTTTTCACCCATCGTGGTTTCAAAGCGCAAATAACAGCTCCATCATATCCTGATACGTGAAGTAGCGAGATAATTTAGGACCTGGGGCCCACATCAACGTCGGGTGAGTTTAGGACCGTAAGATTTGAAGGACGCACGACACCAGATTGAGCCGTCTCAGCATATCGCTCATCGTGATTTCGATCAACAAGGATCAGCCCCTTCATATTCGCGAATGCCAAAAAGCACCATGGGAATAGGCACATGGTCATAGTCCATGGTCACTTGGAGAAAGAGAGAAGCTGTGTAAAAAAGGCCGAAGCACCGAGTTCAGTTATAGAGAGGATCGTCGCGGTCTCCGAGCGCCATCGGATCTGATCTCCATACTATTTCTCGCCTGGAGTAAATGAAAACAAGAGTAGGTGGTTGAAACCTCCTTTCATTCATTAAGTGAGGGATGGAGGGTCTGGAAAACCGTCTGCTCGAGGAAGTCCTGTGTATCGATTTTCTCAAAGATGCCATGCCGAAGTCCTCAACTCAACATAGAAGTCTGCGCACACTAGCCCAACACTTAATGGTTCTGCTACCCTCCTTACAGGAGCCATGCGTACTTATGGTGGCACTTAAATAAAGATATCAGTATGAGTTTGATTGAAGGGACACCAAGCCTTGGGCGACTAAGCATGCCTCTGTTAGGCGATTTTCTCTGAGTATATATAAACTCAGTCTTTGTATTTTGAAAGATATCGATGGTAGAGCAGAGATCCCGATTGTAAAGTTTTAACACACTCTAGTTCTCTGGTTATGCACCTGTATGTAAGATTTCTTGTTTAATGACAAACAGTCTTCTCAATCCATCTGGTTTTCATCTTATGCTAAGAGAGTTCGTCTTCGACTGATTCGCATGAATTATAGCAATTATGTTATGATAAAGGATTTATTGTGGCATTATTGTTTTCTCTAGTTTTCCGCGTTTGAATGTAAGAAGATATTGCGTTTAGATGTCTTCTTCTACGGCCTGTTAGAAACCTGATGTTTATAACAGGACTTTGCATCTCCCTGATACAAGTCTTCCCCCTACTCACCCTTACTACAACTCACTGTCTGAAGTTATCTAAGACCTCACTTGCCCATGCATGCCTAGCCTAGTTTCGGAGTTGGAACCACATCGTTTGAGCCATTATCTCCATTTGATCATCCCTTTATAAACAAATCATGACATTAAACTGATGGGTGTCGGGCTCTACTCCTGTAAGCAATCCAGGAGTGACTTCCGACACTAACATTTCTGGCACCGTTTCCGGGGACGAAATTGAATATTTTCCCCGGGATTGAAGGACAACGATTAACTGATTCTGAAGGTGCATCAGATATCAGAACTATCAAGATTGCTGCTGTGCACTTGGCGATTCCATTGTGACGACCCCATTGGGATGAACCTGCCATGTTAATTGTGGCTTTCAGAGGCAAGCATACACGGTCTCATCCACAGTTGCCTCTAGCTACGCCTGAAACAGATCCAGAAGCGGTGCTCGGGAAAGGAAAGGCCCTTGAAGAAGAATATTCCATCGCCGAACCAGGTAATCCGCCATCTCCTTTCGTAAGAACTCCGTTTTCTCCTCCTCAGATTCTTGACCGTCCTACTTCCGAAGTGTCCCATTTTCTGAATTTCGGGAGTGTTCCTGTTGAGTTTTCCTCTCCTGGTTTGGGACCGAAGGGACAAAACCTTGTCACTCCCTTTTCCCTTGAAATTGTACCTTGGCGTAGACCTGGAACCACAAAATATTTCCCCACTCTTATATTTACTACTCTTGCGCAGAAAGAAGCTCCCACTGACTTGAGCTCGTTAGCCTTCTCCTTAAATCCCCTCTTGTTTCCCACTCCACTTCAGGACTCATTCCCAGTAACCCTTTCACGAACTCCTTCTCCTCCCAGTTCTCCTCCACCTAATATTCCTATGGCTGGTGCTAATCCCCCTCTGAATAGAATGGATGCCATAGTCACTGCCAGATACACTCCCTTAATCCTACCTCATCCGATGAATCCTCTCCCTACTGGAGATTACTTGAAATACATGCCCAAGTTCACTGGGGAAGGAGACATAACTGCCGAAGAGCACCTGGATGCTTTCTACAGTTATGCAGACAACCTCAACATTGAAAATGAAGATGTCTGGATGAGAGTCTTCATCCAGATCCTGGATGGTGAAGTGAGGAAGTGGTTTAGAGGATTGGCTCCAGGGTCTATTGCTGGGATTGAAGCTTTGGATAGTGCTTTCTTGAGGCAGTGGGGAGACATGAAGGATTTCATGTATTACATGACAGAGTTCGGGTCTTTGAAGAATATGGATGGAGAGTCTGTCTCTGACTTCTCCAAAAGATTCAATAAGATGTATAATAAAATCCCTGCCGAAATAAAGCCTTCAGAAGCCTCAACTAAAATTTCTTATGCTAGTGCGTTTGGCCCCGATTTCTGCATGTTGTTGAGAGAAAGAAGAGCTACCTCCTTATCTCAAATGCAAGATGTGGCCATAGAAGTGGAATCCAATGTATTAGCAGCTGACAGACTGAGGAACAAGGCCAACGTAGACAAAAGAAAGGGAAGGTCAGAAGCCTCAACTTCTGGCCCATTGGTGTCCCACCCTCAAGTGGATGAGCTGACCAAAATGGTGAAGTATCTGTTTGCAGATATGGAGAGAATGAAGGTGGAGGGGAGGAAAACATACAAGGGTCCTCAAAATGCTGAAAATAAAGGAGGTTTCAGGAGGCCAAACCATATTACTTCCCCGACTGTGCAAAAGGAAAGGGGAAGAGACAGAGAATATCAGAAGATTCAAGCCCGTTTCCAAAACAATTTTATGGCCGAGGAAGAAGAAGGGGAAACAGATGAGCCTGATCATGAAATCCATTTCTTTGGAGATACCCCTCCTTTTCCTCATCTCACCCAATCAGCATACGAAGAGTCTCTCATGGACAGTCAACTAAATGAGCTGAGCAAGAGAGACAAGACTAGTGGCGGCCAAGGCAGGTATGACCTGAGGTCCCAGAAGAAAGCAGTAACACCTGATGTCCCTGAGCAGCTCACTAGAACAAAGAATCCTTCTAATGAAGTAGCAGACGACCATAGAGGTAAGAAGACCCAACCCCTCTCTCCTATTATTTAGAACCATGCTCCTGAAGTAAGAGAAATCCCAAAGCTTGCATCTTCTTTTAATTTCAAACATGAGATTCAAAAGATCAGAATCTCTGTGCCCCTCACCGAGCTAATTAAACATGAAGAATTTAAAAAGTGCTTCTCTGAGATTTTGCAGTCCGAAGCCTCATTTACTCCTGCAGACTCCATAAACCTCCAAGATGAAGGGCCAACAGTTGTCCTAGGCCCCATGGTAGAAGACATGAATGACTCATCCCCTCCCTTCTACACCTCCTTGAACATACATGACAAGGCACTGCACAACTGCTTGATGGACTCAGGGGCTTCTCACAACCTCATGCCCAAAACTGTCATCGAAGAGCTAGGACTAGAAGTCACCTGAGCCTATCATGACCTTTATTCCTTCGACTCCAGGAGAGTTCAGTGTCTAGGAGTTATCAAAGACCTGGTCGTGACCTTGTTTCAGTTGCCCATGAAAAGTGTGGTCATGGATATTGTAGTGGTCGATGTCCCCCCCAAGTTTGGTATGTTGTTATCAAGATCTTGGATAAAAAGATTGGGGGGAACCTTGCAGATGGACCTAACCTATGCTACTATCCCAATGTTTGGGGGAGAAATAGGAGGCTATATAGGGAAGCCCAGTTGGCCTATATAATCAGTGATGAAGTCGATCCTACCAACCATCCTCTTTTTTCCTTAGACATTGATTTAGGTTCCAGTTTACTCCAACTCACTCATGCTCCCGATCCCCCTCTTGAACTCAGGAAGCAACCCACCTCTCCTCGCAAACTTCCTCCTTCCATCACCCCCATTTGGAAAATGTTTTTTGATGGAGCTTGTTCTAGGGAAGGCGCTGGTGCTGGGGTGTTTTTTGTGTCACGTGCTCAGGAAACCGTATCTCTGTCATACAAATTAGAATTTGAAACCACCAACAATGTGGCAGAGTATGAAGCTCTTGTCCTAGGATTAAGAGATGCAAGGGAAACGGGAATTCAGGAGGTAGCAGTGTTTGGAGATGCAGAGTTGGTGGTCCAACAGATCAGAAGCGCTTATCAAGCTAAACATCCTCGACTTAGAAATTACAACAATGAAGCGTGGGACCTAATTGACAATTTCTTCTCAGCCTTCAATATATCTTTTATTCCAAGAGAGGATAATGCTGCGGCCGATTCTTTAGCCGTCTCAGCTAGTTTTCTCAAAGTTCCTCTGCCACCTATGGTTAACTCTGATGTTGAGATAAAATATAGGCCCTCTGTACCAGACAATGTCAAGCATTGGAAGGTATTCGAAGATGATCTGGAAATCGAAAGATTTCTCCAATCTATTGATGAATTTTCTGTGTTGCACATTGATTAAGATCCTGATACAGAGGAAAGCCCTCACCCCGAGGTGTTTCTAAATAAAATTGCTAACCACCAGATCATTCAGCTACCCAACAATCACATTTCGAGGGGACTTATTCCTTTATAAATATTGTTCGATGAGAATGATGTGGTAGTGAAGGGTAGGGTTTCAGATGAAGATGCTGATATAGCCGAGTGCAACATTGGCACACATGAGGAGCCTAAATTTGTCAAGCTGTCAAGGAGTTTGACCACAGAGAAGAGGGCCGAATATACTGAGTTGCTGAAAGAATTTTCTGATGTGTTTGCATGGACTTACGAAGACCTCAAGACATATGACACATCTGTCATTGAACAAAAGATCCCACTGAAAAAGAGGCTAGGCCATTCAGGCAAAAGCTAAGACAGATAAATCCCATGTTGCTTCCTGTCATGGAGAAAGAAGTAAAGAAGTTGTTGGAGGCCCAGATCATTGTCCCCTTGAGATATTCTGATTGGGTGGCCAATTTGGTTCCGGTAAGGAAGAAAAGCGGAGAAATCAGGCTCTGTGTCGACTTCAAGAGCCTGAACAGGAGCTCAAAGAAAGACAATTATCCTCTGCCCAACATGGAGCACATATTGCAGAGGGTAACTGGTGCATCTAGGATTTCCATGATCGATGGTTTCTCTGGTTATAATCAGATATCGGTCATGCCTGAAGACAGAGAAAAGACAACCTTCACCACTCCTTGGGGCACATTCATGTATGCCAAAATTCCATTCGGACTCATGAATGCGGGAGCGATGTTTTAGCGAGCCATGGACATAGCCTTCATCGAAGAAAAATATCAGTTCGTGGTGATCTATCTGGATGACATTACAGTCTTCTCAAGGTCCGGCAAAGAGCACTGCTGTCACCTGAGGAAAGTCTTCTCAAAATTTCGAAGATTCAACCTTTCCCTGAACCCCAAGAAATCTTTGTTTTCTATGGAGTAGGGGAAGCTACTAGGCCATATAGTATCAGCAGAAGGAGTGAGGATTGATCCTAGCAGAGTGGAGGCAATTCAGACCTTATCGCTTCCCAGGTCGAAGAAGGAAGTTCAAGCCTTTTTGGGGAAGATTAATTTTCTCAGGAGATTCATCTCGAATTTCGCGGAGCTGGTGAAACACATCACAACCATGCTCAAGAAGGGAAATGAAGTGAAATGGACCGCTGAACCCAGGGAATCTTTTGTCCAAATAAAAAAGGCATTGACTGAGGCACTAGTGCTGATCAGTCCTGACTATTCAAAAKATTTCCTAATTTTCTCCTTCGCTTCTTTTGATACAGTAGCGACGGTCTTGTTGCAGAGAAATGAGGAGGGGCGAGAGTAGCCCATTGCCTTCTTTAGCAAGGCGTTAAGAGATGCAGAGGTCAGATATGAAATCATGGAGAAACATGCCTATGCCTTAGTGAAAGCTCTCAAATCTTTCAGGGTCTAAGTCCTGCACTCAAAGGTGATCACATACATTCCTTTAGCCTATGTGAAGACATCCTCATACAACCCGACATTGATGGGAAGAGGAGTAAATGGATAGCCAAGATCCTAGAATTTGACCTGGAAATAAGGCCTACCAAATTGATCAAAGGTCAAGGCTTAGCCAAGATGCTGGCTGAAGCCAATTGCCAAGCTTTGGGGGTAAATTTCATGAACGAATGCTCAGGAATTCAGTGGGGTCAGCTGTCTAAAATAGACCCTCAAAGAGAGCCCCCATTGGCTCAATTTCCTTGGTATAAGGATGTCATATATTTTCTGCAGGAGTTGCGGCCCCCAGATGGCCTGCAAAGAAACAAAACAAGAGCTCTTAAGCTCAGGGAAATCAGGTACTACCTTATTGATCAAATTTTATACTGGAAAGACCCCCTGGGAGTGCTTTTAAAATGCATGGATCCATAAGAGGCCGACAGGATCATGGTCAAGTTTCACAGCGGCCTATGTGGAGGGCACCATTCCTGGAAGACTACATCCCACAAAATTATTAGAGTCAGATACTACTGGCCCACCTTGTTCACTGATGTCCATAAAGGAGTTAGAGCCTGTATCACATGCCAAAGATTTTCAGGAAAGCAACAACTCAAATCTCTGCCTTTGCAGCCTGTGGTTGTTTCGAGACCTTTCCAGCAATGGGGTCTGGATTTTATTGGAGAAATCCACCCTACTTCCAATGGGCAGTACAGATGGATCCTGACAGCCACATATTTCTTTACTAAGTGGATAGAAGCCATCCCTACAAGGAGCGCTTCCCACAAGGTAATTATTGGGTTCCTGGAGGACCTCATCACAAGGTTCGACTGCCCAAGTAAGATTGTCACTGATAACGTAGCCGATTTCGGGTTTGAGTCATTAGCCAAGTTTTGTGAGAAGTTCGGAATCTCACTCCACCCCATATTATCCACAGGGAAATGGTTTAGTGGAGTCCTCCAACAAAATCCTAATAAGGATCATCAAAATACTGTTAGAAAACAACAAAAGTGGTTGGAACTCGAAGCTGAAATTCGCTCTATGGGCCGATCGAGTGACCACAAAGAGATCTATAGGCATCTCCCCTTTCCAGTTAGTTTACGGAGCAGAAGCTGTCTTCCCTTCTCAGCTGGCCATTCCCATGGAGAAATTCTTCCAAGATTATCAAGAAGAGCCCAATGACATGATCAGAAGGATTCATCAACTGGTAGAAGTCGAACAGGCCAGAGAGTAGGTAATGGACAGAATTCAGGATCATCAGCAAAGGATCAAGCAGGTTTTCGATAAGAAGGCCAAGAAGGAAGAATTTCGGGTAGGAGACCTGGTACTGAAATGGGATGCTCCTAAACAAGATAAGGGAAAACACGACAAATTTGAAGCCCTCTGGATCGGGCCTTTCAAAATCTCCGAGGTTTTCTCAAATAACACATATCGGTTGTAAGATTTGAAAGGTGAAGAAGTTTTCAGCAGCCCAGTAAATGGGCACTTTCTTAAAAAATGTTTTGTCTGAGCCTGCGGTGGCTCCTATGTTTTGTAAATATTGTCCTTTTTGTTCTTCATTTTTTACTTTTATTGTTTCGACTTAGTAAATGACTCCATAGCCCAACAACAAGGCACTGAAACTGCAAAATGAGTCCTTAGAGCATCACAGGGACGACTCTATCCCCCATGGAGCCTAATGTTAGCAACATTTCTTGTCTTTGGCATCGGGATACACAGGTCTGCAGGTTGCCCGAGGAGTGCCCAAGTGCAACGCATAAAAGAAGTCCTTTTTGGACTTAAAATAAAGTGAGTGGGAATTTCGTTCTTCAGTGGAAAGGAGTCAGCGACAGAGCAGAACAACGATTGATGGGTAATTGCAGATTAACCGAGTCACATCAAGTATAGCGCTTAAAGTTTTAAGGAAGTCAACGGTTGGAATCCTTCAGGAGGCACTCGCGAAGTTACGAGGGCCGTTGATCACAAGAAGTTCAAGCGCAGTGTTATCTCTCGAGCTTGGGGTTCGTAAGTTCGAAGGGCAGACCATATCCTTTTGATTGCGCGAGATTCCAGGTTACGAAAGTGTCCGGAGGAGGTCAACCGTCGCTGACCATTACGTCTCAGGAATTCGCGAAGGGAGAATGCCAAAGTCTGATACTCCAACTCGCGAGGTCCCGAGTAGCGAGAGGCGTGAATACTTGGGCCCTAGCCAATGGTTACATGTGGAGAGCGCTGACTAGAAAGGGAGCCCTGCCTGCATCACCATCTCAGGGATCGGGAGTTTAGAAAAGGGAGTTGAGGGTCTTTGACCCACGAACTCGCGAATCGCAAAAGGGAAAGAACTTTTAAGGATTGGGCCCACAGTATTAGGGGGAAATCTCAGCCGTCCATTTGAAGCAGACACCTGGCGCGCGATTAAGCTCCCTGCCTTTTTGCCCATCACAGTTTCAAAGAACAAATAATAGCTCCATCATATCCCGATACACGAAGTAGTGAGAGAATTCAGGACCTGGGGCCCACAACAACGTCGAGTGAGTTTAGGACCGTCAGATTTGAAGGACGCGCTGCACCAGATTGAGCCATCTCGACATATCGCTCATCACGATTTCGATCAGCAAGGATCAACCCCTTCATATTCACGAATGCCGAAAAGAACCATGGGAATAGGCACGTGGTCATAGTCCATGGTCACTTGGAGAAAGAGAGAAGCTTCATAAAAAAGGCCGAAGCGTCGAGTTCAGTTACAGAGAGGATCGTCGTGGTCTTCGAGAGCCATCGGATCTGATCTCCATACTGTTTCTCGCCTGGAGTAAATGACAACAAGAGAAGGTGGTTGAAACCTCCTTTCATTCATTAAGTGAGGGATGGAGGGTCTGGAAAACCGTCTGCCCAAGGAATTCCTGTGTATCGATTTTATCAAAGATGTCATGCCGAAGTCCTCAACTCGACAGAAAAGTCTGCGCACGCTAGCTCAACACTTAATGGTTCTGCTACCCTCCTTACAGGAGCCATGCGTAGTTATGGTGGAACTTAAAGAAAGATATCAGTACGAGTTTGAATGAAGGGAAACCAAGCCTTGGGTGACTGAGCACGCCTCTGTTAGGCAATTTTCTCTAAGTATATATAAACTCAGTCTTTGTATTTTGAAAGATATCAATGGTAGAGCAGAGCTCCTGATTGTAAAGTTTTAACACACTCTAGTTCTCTGGTTATGCACCTGTATGTAAGATTTATTGTTTAATGATAGACAGTCTTCTCAATCCCTCTGGTTTTCATCTTATGCTAAGAGAGTTCGTGTTCGACTGATTCGCACGAATTATAGCAATTATGTTATGATAAATGATTTATTGTGGCGTTATTGTTTTCTCTAGTTTTTCGTGTTTGAATGTAAGAAGATCTTGCGTTTAGATGTCTTCTTTTACAGCCTGTTAGAAACCTGATGTTTATAACAGGACTTTGCATCTCCCTGATACAAGTCTTACCCCTACTCACCCTTACTACATCTCACTGTCTAAAGTTATCTAAGACCTCACTTGCCCATGCATGCCTAGCCTAGTTTCGGAGTTGGAACCACATCGTTCGAGCCATTATCTCCATTTGATCATCCCTTTATAAACAAATCGTGACATTAAACTGATGGGTGTCGGGCTCTTCTCCTGCAAGCAATCCAAGAGTGACTTCCGATGCTAACAAAAGGATCTATCACTTATTGCCTACACAGATGCGGATTGGGAAAGTTGCATTGATGACTGACGAAGCACCAGTGGAGCAATGTTCTACTTGGGTAAGTGTTTAGTATCTTGGCTAAGCAAGAAACAATCATCAATATATTTATCTAAAACTGAAGCAGAGTATATTGAAACAAAAGGATGTTGTACTCAAGTTCTATGGATGAAACAAACTTTGACAGATATACAGGTTGATTATGATGAGCCCACTCCAATCTATTGTGGTAATACAAGTGCCATTGGTATCTTAAAGGACCCGATGATGCACTCCAAGACGAATCACATTCCAATAAACTATCACTTTCTATGGGAAAATGTTGTTGAGAAGAACATCTGAGTTGAATATGTGGTCACAAAAGAACATGTGGCATACATATTTACAAAATCGCTTCCAAGGAAAGCCTTTGAGTATCTTTGCCAGAGACTTGGAGTAATTTCTACTCCAAAATGAATGATTTTGAATGCTTATCTTATATGTCTTAGATTTACACGAGGAAGCACCATAAAGAGGACAGTTTAGGTTGGGATATTAGTTTCAGGAAGAGTTCAGTTAGGGGGAGCAACCCCGGATGGAAATATAACTTTGCCATTGATGACAAAGGGGGAGATATTTTTCAGATGCAAAGGTAAATTCTTGGAGAAAGAGCATAGAGGCATGGATCCAGGGGGATCGATGGTCACAGGGGGAGCATGAGTGATGTGAATTCAATATTGCATCAAAGTGTTGCCAACAATGCCAAAGGGGGATATTGTTGATTATTTTGGTTGGTTTTCATTGATGTCAATCCTTGAAGAAAGTCCGGTAGAAAATTATGGTAGCACAAAGGTTTGGGTAATGGACCCAAGTTTGTTTGATGGATAATGGTACGAGTTCTTATATATTTATAGGCAAGAATATTCTAGATGGATATTACATTTTATGCCATTTCCAGTGGTATGTGGAATGCCACATAACTCCTCACGGTTAGAGAGTTATGGCCATGTGAAGTTGGAGAACCCTCATGAGTCATCTAGAATCCCCAAAAGGTCAAAGTAGTCAAAGTGGTTGCAAAGAATAAATTATTTAAATAATAAAGTGAAGTGATGAGTGTACTATAATTCAAAGTGTATACAAAAGAAAGTATTTAACTAATAAAGTTAGGGGAGAAATTACTAAGTGGACAAGTGGTTAAAAGTGGGTTAAACCTAAAATAAGGAAAGTGGTTTAAGAGATTTTAGAAGGTAAATAATAAAGTGAAGTGATGAGTGTAGTATAAGTTAAAGTGGATACAAAAGAAATTATTTAAATAATAAAGTTAATGGAGAAATTACTAAGTGGAAAAGTGGTTAGAAGTGGGTTAACCCTAAAATAAAGAAAGTGGGTTAAGATGGTTAAAAGGTAACCCCTTGAGGAAGCTACATGAAAGTATAAATAAGAGGCAAGACTCTCTCATTTTTATTACACTTGAGCATATTTAATATCTACAAGTGACTGAGGTAACCAAAGGATATCTAAGCTGAATTTCAGAGGGAAGGTGAAGTAAAGAAGGCCGAAATTCAAGGGAGGATAAATGCTTTTGATGATGCTTTCTAAGGTATGTTATTTACAAGTCATCTCACCATTTTCGCAATAATTTTTTTTCTAGAATGATTCAGAACGTGAAATTGGGAGTCCGTTGAGGAAACATATCCAAGTATCTGTGATAAAAATTTCATCTTGCGGGTCATTGTATTTTTGGCGTTACACTCCATGTAAAATAGGGTTTGTGGCTAGTCCTGAAACTAGTCTAAAACAAGTGTTTCGGGTAAAAATGTCATAACTTCTTCATAACATATCCAAATTTAGTAAGACCAAATGTATTGGTTAGAGTACATTCTTTAGTATTCTGTGTACAATTTTCAGATCCACACAAAAACTATTCTGTGTGGGGCACGCTCTAGAATAAGCCAAAATTCAACAAGGTATGCCATTTATTCTATAACTCCTTTTCTGGGAGGTTCCAAGAAGTGAAACCTGGAGAAATTGCAGAAAAGACACTGGAAAAATTGTGTACTATTTTTATACCTTTATTCATTATAGGTACATAGTTATAATTATTGCAAGTTAGGGTTGTTGACTAATCCAAAACTAGTCATGTGAGACTAAAGTAAAGTTTGATGAAAATGCTAGTCTCTGGTTTTTAAAGTTAAGGAAGGTTTGCAAGTATGTGATCATATACACCAAGTCTATTACAGAGGTACAAATCAAATTTGGATGATGAAATTGATGAGGGATTTTGTTTGAGGTACATTTTGGGTACATGGTTGAGACAAGTAGTTGATGAGTTGGCACATACATGAGGTGCATAGTTGATGATGTTGGTACATCTTGATGAGTAGTTGATACATGAATGGTACATACTTGGTACATGGTTGGAGGCACTTGTTAGTAGTATTGTTGACACATGGTTTATGGATGATGTAGTATACTTGTCTTGGTATATTAATAGAAACACATATTGATTTTGGTGATGATTATGAGTTGTTGTGTTATGCTTGGTTGATGCACATATTTGAGAGTTGTCTTGGTGATTGATCTTGGTGAGTAGATCTGATTTGGTTGATAATATTGATGAGACAAGTTGTTGTGATAGGTTGTTTGGACAGGTTGTTGTGACAAGTTATTTGTATAGGTTTGGTGCATGGTTGATGCACTTGTTTATGGTACAGGTTGATTACAGGTTGTTTGGTATAGGTTGGTGCATGGTTGATGCACTTGTTTATGGTACATGTTGATTATAGGTTGAGGTACAGGTTGATGCATGGTTCATGTTATTGGTACAAGTTATTTTGTGTAGGTTGATTGGTACATCTTTACAACAATATTTCTCACAGTGATAGTGTGACAGTGGTTCCATCATTCTACTTATATGTCAGGGCGATTGGATGGGGAAAGGACAGGTGGTTGTATCCACCTTTCGGTTGTAGCTGAGAACATAGGGGGTTGTAGCTTCCTTCTGGTTGTAGCCAGAGAATTGGGGAGTTGGAGCTTCCCTTAGGTTGTAGCCTAAGAAACTAGGGGGTTGTAGCCATAGAATTGGGGAGTTGGAGCTTCCTTTAGGTTGTGTCCTGAGAAAATAGGGGGTTGGAGCCTCCTCTCAGTTGCAGCTAGAAGACAAAGGAGGTTGGTGCTTCCAATAAATGTAATTCTTAAATACATATAAGAAAAAACATTCCATGGTTTTCTCTCACTTTGGGTTTTCACGTAAAAACACTGGTGTACTGTGTATGTGTATGATTTCTGATGTAGACCCCCTACCATTTCCTTGGTAGGGTCCGCTGACCTCCCGGTCAAGGATCGTTCATCTCTCTATTGAGCTGAAGCAACTCTTTGATTCCTCGGTGGAATCCTGCTATCTAATCCACAATCCCTAATGAAACCCCACTTGCACGAACAAGCATAAGGTGTGAGATTCCTTCACGCGACCACAGGCTATGACCACATGCCTATTGAAAGGTGCTTTTCATTTCATGGTCTTTGGGACTTCCGCATGTAAGCCAACCTTGAATCTTGTTTCACGAATCTTCGATTGACGATTTCTTTCCAAGACCAGATCTGACGGTCCTGTGCTCTCCTCGATCAACGACTGCGATCGTTTTGAAACTTTGCGTATCAAGGGAATGAATATGAGTCAACTCCAACTCTCCATTCCCCAAAATCCCAATCTCCAAGTTAAGCGCTCTGCCTTTGCTAGCTCCTCCCTTAAATTCTACCCATGTGACCCTTTCCTGTGACCTGGGGATAACCCTCCAAGCGCATCGAAACTTCTCGTATTGGGAGTTCCTGATGCGATTCATCTTTATTCTCTTGATCCCTGAAATGATGAAATTCTCCTTGGACAGTCAATGATCCAGATAGCTCCTTGATCAACGACTGTTATCTTTTCTTGAGTTTGTGTTTCGTAGTTTTCGCAAACTTTCCCTTTGACTTCTTCGAGTCACGAGTCAACGAAATGCTGATCGGTTGCCACACATCCCTTCTGATGGAAAGTCCCGATGATGTCAGGACTTTGCATATCACAAAGTTGACTCTCCTCTCGTGCAATCTAAAGGAATAAACCTCATGCAACTCCTCCAGATCTAATGGCTGTTGGTCCACTTGCCTACAAATCCTACGGTTGACATATGTTTCCTCCTGCGCACTCTTCTGGTTGTTTGGATGTGAGATTCAATGGTCCATATCTCCCCTCTACAGCTTGTTCGATGGCTGTTGTACTCCTCCTCTTATGATTTGACACCTTTCTTCCTAGACTTGGAAGATTTTGGTGCTTCGAAGGTCTTCGACCTTCAATTTTTTTCCTACAAACCCTACAATTTTGGGTCTCACCTGCGTTTTGGAAACACTATCTCTCCTGATATTTGGTGACGAAATTGGACCTCAGCCCTAACAAATTCTTTGTGCTCTGCGCACAGCTCCATGTTTTATCTGCTGAGCTTTCTTGCTCTGAAACCTTGAAGGGGTTTCCTGATCTCTGCAACCCTTTGCAGGATCCTTGCACACTGTTGTGCTATCCTTCCTAAATGTTTTTGCAGCTTGGATGTCAAAGTTTATCTAATTGCTGCTCCTTTCTATTGGAACTTTGTGCGTAGAGGCACTATTCCTCCTGAGCTTACAAACTTGAAACAATTCGATTCTCTGCACACTCCTTGTGCTCGACTGACCTTCAACTGGCAGTATTTTAACACTTTGTTTGAGTGTTGGCCTAATGCACTCCTTGTACATGTCTTCCTCCAAAGTATTCAACAACTTTGTCCCTTTCTCTCCTTGAAAGTGTGTAAGTTCCCTCCGGACAACTTCTGCTCAAGAACTCCTGGATGAACCTACAGAGTATTCAGTAACTCTATAAGTGTCTTCTCCTCAACACTCCTCTTACCTCTGAACTTGAAATAGAGTTATTCTGTGCACTCCTTGCACTTTCTCGATGACCACCTGGCAGAGCTTCACAGAATCCTTGAAAATTATATCTTCTCATTGTGCCCTCCTCTGCACAGCCCTTCTTCCAAGGTATTTAGTAACCCGAGGCTTCTTTCTGACAGATTTGATTTCTCTGGTGTGCCCTCTTGGCATGTTCTTTCCTGAATTCCATAGAACTCAGATGTGCACACTTGCACTGGATTAGAGAGTCCTCAAAACTCTGTCATGCAACCCCTTGCATTAAGCCACAGAGAACCTAGACTGAAATCAGTAAACTCATAGATAGAGAATTCTATCTATCCCTGCATATGGAACCTATTCATACACATCTACAACATACATTCATAAGCACATACACAGATGACATTCATAAAAACACATGGAAACACACAAAGAATCTTATGCAGGGAAAACTGCTCTTTTTGTATTAATCTCAGAATGATTGTTTATAATGTGTTTAAGCTCGGACTGCAATAGAGTCTCGGCTCTCCTCTCTTCTCTCCAATCTATCTTCTAATCTTATCCTCCTAATTAATCTAGATACAAAGAACTTTTCTACAAAAGGGGATCCTTGAGCTCTTCCCTCCATCTCACCTACTCTCATTTATTTACATTGAATTACATTCAATGACTGTCTAGTCCAGATCAGATCTAGATATCTCAGCCTATTAACCATTAAAGGTGAATCTATATCCTATCTTCTCAAAGACATGATTTATCTCTTCCAACCTTACAAACATTTAATTACAATTTAAAATTTGAAATGAGAGGGCTGAAACCTCTCCCTTCCTTGAATGCACATTGAATGTGCTGGCTAGCTGGTGCATTGTTGACGTGGAGTGATTCTCCTGCATCATACTCCACTGTTGTGAAAAATTCATGAGATCCTACTCATGAGATTCCCAGCTCTATTGAAATCCACTTGGATCCCAAACTATTCTTTGGAGCTGTCCATCTGCTCCATTGCCTCGCTGCTACTGCTACTTCTCCCTTACTGCTCTTGCAGGCTTCCTTTTGCTCAACTTCCCTTTGTTGATTGATTCTTGTACTAACCTCAACATCAACCTCCTTATTTATTCAATCACCCTGTCCAGCTGTTCCAATGGCTGGTGTTGGCACAGGGGCAGACCCAGGGTTCACTCTAAGAGAGGACCAACAAGCCCTAGATACTGGCCATTTCAACAACACCTGTGAAGCAGATGCAGTCTCACCTGAAGTAGCTAAGAGGGGGGTTGCAGGACAAAGATGTCTACAACTAGGGGAATATCAAGTGGAACTAATACAACAATAATGCAACATTCATATATCTCTTATCATCTAGATCTACTTTGCGCAACTATACATCTGATCTAACACAATAATGCAAATAATAGTATAACAATGACAAAGATCCAGGCATCAATCACACATACAACAAAAAATATATGTGTTTCACCCTCTCTCTAGGGCTACGTCCATAGAACTATGCTTATGATATATTAAGGTAAAGCTTATAGTTCTGATCTGCGCTCTTAGTCAAAAGATCTTCTCTCTTCTTCTCTCTATCTCCCACCTTCCTGCGCACCCAGTTGTAGAACTTGATCTTCACACCCAACTGAAGATCTTACAATACCAAAAGGCTCTCACTCTTAACACTCCTGTCTCTCACAATACAATAATCTCTCAACCAACAACAATCAATATCAATACCCAACACTAGTACTGACCTGACCTAGGTCCTATCGACCTCTATTTATACATTATAGTCCCTCATCAAAAACCTTAAGTCGAAACCTAGGTGTGAAAACTCTAATTACCCAAAACCCTAGGTGTCTAAATCCCTAGGTCAACTTGACCCACGTTTTTAGGGCTTCGCTAGCCTGTCTTTCCTCCCTTCTCGCGTGGTGCTCCAAAGCATCCAATGGTGGATTTCTCTACTTGTTGAGTTGTCTATGATTCTTTTCTCTTGCTGATCTGTCATCCCTGATCTCATCTTTCAATGACTTGCTTTTCCATAATTCTCTCCATCTTTTCTACTCTTTTGCCTACTTCGACCCAGGGACAATCACCATGTCTCCCGTGCAGTTCATGTTTGACCTTTTCTTCCTCAATTTTCGCTTTCTTCCATAACCAAGGACCAACAAGCCCCAACACTCACCTGTGACTCGTCCCGAGGCACTTCAGTTCTGATCCTTCCATGTCACTTCGACTTTGGACTGTGGAGTGCAGCCTTTGCTTTCTGCTCCACGTCTCCTTCCCATCCTTGTGCAGACTGTCTTTTCTGTGTCTGGTACCCAGTTTCAACTACACCTGGTACCTAGACCCTTTTCTCCTTTTATTTTAATAAGAGTTGTGAGGCAGCTGGTTGTCATAGTACAACTTCAGCTAATTCCCATTTACTAATCCGTCTTTCCATTCTCCCTTCAATATCTTCAGTTGCACAACTCCTCTTTCTGTAACATAGGTGATCTCATATGGTCCAAGCCAATGCATTCTGAAATTCCTTGGATGTATTATAAATTTACTGTCATACACCAGTACTAAATCACTTGGATTAAATGCCTTCTTCTTGATGTGTCTATCATGATAGGCCTTCTCTCTTTCCTTCTGTACCTGCTAATGGAATCATGCCATAAACATGTCTTTTTCTAGTTCAACCAGCTGGGAAAGCCTCTCAAGAACAACGCCAATATCATCCATGTCTGTAAATGCAACAATTCTTAAGATTGGTACCAAGTACTCCATCGAGACAACAACTTCCAGACCATAAACAAACTTGAAAGGGGTATGCATTGTTAATTTCTTACAAGTGGTTCTATAAGCCTAGAGTACTGCTGGTACTCTTAAATTCTAGTCATACCTATTCACACTGCAAATCTTTGTCAATGCTATCTCCAAGATTTTGTTGAATGCTTCAACCATTTTGTTTTCTTGTGGATGGTAAGGTGTACTCTTCTGATGGTGGACTGCAAATTATTTAGTCAGGGATTCAACTGTCTTGTTGATGAAATGAGTGCCTTGATCACTCATAAGGGTCTTAGGGCATCCAAACCTGGTTATTATGTCATCAAATATAAAACACGTGGCTGTAGTTGTACTACAGTCCTTGACTTCTCTTGCTTTGGTCCATCTAATTAGGTATTCTGTCGCAGTGATAATATACCTTGCTCTTGTGCACTTTCCTAGTGGGTTTAGAGGTCCCAGGAAGTCAATGGCCCATTTTTCAAATGCTTGTAGGGTCATCTGCGGTGCTAGTGGAATTTCGTCTCTTCTGGATGGTTTTCCAACTCTCTGGCATACATCAAAGGCTCTGGTATACTCTTTAGCATCTTTGTGTAAAGTAGGCCACCAAAGGCTAGCTCGTAGAACCTTCTGCGCAGTTGCTTTGCCTGTGTAATTTCCTCCTGCAAGGCCTTCATGAGCTGCTACGAGGATCAGTGGGCGATCTGACTCCATCACACATCTTCTTAGTATCTCATCAGGTCACATCTTATATAACTGAATAGCTATTAGTGAAAAGTCTGCAGTGCGCACTACTAGCCGTTTCTTCTGGGAAATTGTATACTCACTTCGAGCCATTCCTATTGACAGGAATTGGACTATGTATGTGAAGTGGTAATCCATCTTCCTGATGGCGAGTAGTTATGCATCCGATAGTGTATCCTCTAGACTGGTGGGCTCTTCGCCATGTTCCAACCTCGATAGGTGGTCAAGTCCCTTGTTCATTCTTCCTGGCTTAACTATGATCTCAAAATCATATTCTTGAAACATGAGAATCCATCTGCATATTCGCCCCCCCAACACTAGCTTGTTGACCAGATATTTCAACACAAAGTGACCAGTAAACATTTTAAAGTGTCCTCCTAGTAAGTAATGGCAGAATTTTTGCAGCACGTACACCATGGCTAATCCTTCTCTCTCTGTCGTACTGTAATTGATTTCAATTGTAGATAACTTTCTGTTGGCAAATGCTAATGGATGATCAATGTCCCCTTCTCCAGGTTGTGCTGTAAGACACGTTCTTCAATCTTCACTTCAATGACCTTCACAAAGCGAAGTGCTTTGTGAACTCATTCCTGCACATCAAGTTGCTCTGCTAGCAATTGGTCCTTGCTTTGCTATAACTGTGCTTTCTCCTCCTCCCACTTCGCTTGTAAGGAAATCTGTTCCTGTTCTTCCTTCCTCTATTGTACTATAAGTGTTCTCTATACTTGTGCCAAAGACTGGGTGGCTTGCACTGTATCTTCTTGATCTTTTCGAAGGTGAGCTTCGACTTTCTCGGTGATCTGGTGTAATTAAGTGGGTTCATCGCTTGTTCCTGCTGTTCCCGTTGTCAAGGGCATAGTAGAAACGACTCGGCTGGACTGGAGTGCCTGCTATACTTCTTGAAGTTCAACCTTGAGTCGGCTAAATATCTCCTCCTGCTTCGCTTCTTTCCTTTCTGCGATCTCTAGTGAGGCATCATTCAACGCAACGATCAAGAAGTTGAAGTCATCCTATGTGAGGGTAGTCTTAAACGTAGTTCGGGTGGCCTTAGTTTTCTTTCAGGATGAGCGATTTGGTGGTGTGAACTTCCTTTTCTTAGAGGGCTTCTCCTCCACTCTAGGTGGAGTAACCTCACCTTTGTTTTTCTCAACCTCTGTGCCACCTATTTCTTCACCATAACCTCCCTGAGCAGGTGAGATCGAAGTAGTCTTCGTGGATGTGTTATGGATATCTTGAACTTCATCATCCTTCTGAGTCTTTCTCGGTCCAGGTGTATCTAGTATAGCTTCAAGGATTTCCACGTCAGACATTTCTACAGGGTCCGCTGGAATAAGGAGGTCCACCGACCATTCCTTGGTAATCTGCTCCAAGTCTTCATCTGTTAGCTTGTAGTACGACTGGAGTTTCTGTTTGTGCTCATCAACGCGTGCTGTGATATAGGTAAAGTGGCGGTCCACACTAAATTTGATCAAAGGTATAAACCTATGAAGTGTGTTTGGTGTGAGGCGTGGTGTAGATTGGATTGCATTCTTCACTTGGTTGTAATAAGCATGGAAGATGACATTGGACTGCCACTACTTGTTCATGTCGTTGGAGTACCACAACGTACATAACTTTGTGGACAACGGTTCAAAAGGTTCGATATCTGAAAAAGTGGCACCTTATGGTAGCTCCTAGGTGATGAAAGCAATGAGTATGAGCAACCAACTAAAGTGGAACTCATACCCTTGGTTTTGTGCTTCTCTGCAGTCAAGCTCTAGCTAATTTACAAGGTACTTCACCCAATTCATTTGTAGTCCCTCTGCGCACTTCCCTACGAAGTCAACTACAAATAAAATCACCTGTCTGGGTCTAATCTTGCAGACTAACTTCCCTACGATCATCTGGAAAATGAGGTGTGTTATCGTGCAATTTGTATTTTAGGTCACAAGCTATAGAATAGTGGATAAACTGGTGTAACAAGAACCTTCCCCACCCAATGTCACCTCGATGGGGAGGTTCTTTCTATTTAGGGAGGTTAGCCTAGGGGAGACGTCCCCGATAACCTGAGGTTTGAAGAGGCAAAGAATAAAAGGTCAATATTTAAGGTTTTCCCTCCTCTCAGGTTACCACCAGTATCAGATAATCTGGCTAATCAGCCAATAAAGAAGTGAAGTCCCTGTTGAGAACACCTACCTGGAACAAGACAATAACAACACAATATGTATATTTGCAGGTTATAATTCAAAGGATTAGTACTTCTTAACAATATGATTTCATTTAATAAGAAAAATAATAGATAAGATGAGGTCAACATTCTGCTGAATAGCCTATGCAAAATTACCAATTTCATCAATATCTACAAAAAACGACCAAGCCAACAGTGTTTTCAATCAACAATTGTTCAATGAATGCTTGACGTCATCTTTTAATTGCTTATTTTCTAGTCAAAAAGATTTCTGCGTCAAGTATGATGTCATCTTAGGTTAGTAGCGTTAGGGTTAGTTAGGGTTTCAAAAAATGAAATTTTGAAAGATAATTTTGCACACTATAAGCTCAACGTTGGAGAAGATACCAGTGCCTTAGGGTAAATGGAGTCAAAGCAAGGGAAAAAAGTCTCGGGAGGACTCAAACTTAGAGACTGGAAGGTAGGGTTCCAAGGTGCTGCAATGGCAGGGCCCTAGAATCAAAACCCTAAGGGAAGGAGGCTCACTCTGGTGTTTCTTAAGCAAGGCCTCGTGCTCCTTCCTCTTTCTCTAAATACACTTGGCAAAATGGCTAGCTTCAAAGTACAGATTTAAGGGAGAAAGTGTTGTAGGAGCAAGGCTTTCAAACCCTAGAAAGTGAAAACCCTAGGTGTAGATTCAACTAGGCCTAGGACGTCTCCTCTTTTCAACCTATAACTTCAACACTAGCTCAGAAAAAGGGAGAAAAAGTGTAGCAACGACTAGGCTATGTCTTCCTTCTTCAATGGTTAAAAATATTTCTCAAACAAGGGGACATATAACAATGACCTACTTGTGTGCTTGCTACCTAGGGTTTCAAGATTCAACAATATAATAGCAAATGTAAGAAATCAAGCCTACAACCATTCACTTAAGAAGTTTTGCATGAAAAATTCACTTACATGTCATGAAGAAAACATAATCAAACCCTAGTTGTAAACCTTCCTTGAGAGAAACACCATATATGCCAAGAGAAATCCTTCAAGAAGAGTTGCGCCTCACTTAAAACACCAAAATTACCCAAGAGAGGGCACAAGTATTGAAATCTCACAAGAGAGCGAGTTGTGTTATCTCCAAAACGAGGGAAAAACGTCCTCAATATATACCAATCCATGACCCTTTAATTACAAAATAGGTCATTAAAACAACTGACAAGGCTGACTACAAAATTTACGCTGTTTTTACATTAAATGCTAGACAAATGACATAAAATGAGCAAAAGGTGGGACGTCAAGCCCTTCTGAGGGAGACGTTGGCCCTTTTTGGGCATATCCAACATCCTGAAGTGAGACGTTAGCCCTTCTAGGGTATCCTCCAAGCTGTCACACATGCCAATAACCTTAACACACTGCCACATGCTCAAGATAACATCCAACTCTCCTAGGTGACGTCCTGTCCATCAAGGGGAAAATGTTCCATCTGAAGTGGGTGATCCCCTCTAGGTCAGGCTCAACCAAAGTGTCCTGGGTGGAACATCCTTCTTTCTTCATGTGAAAAGGCTCATCATAATGTTGTCCTGTCTCTACCATCCCAACAACCATTTGATGGGCTCTTTAGCCACATGGAGGTCCGAGCTAATCATATCCCCATGTGTACCGATCCATTGGTACCTGTCCGTCGGGTATGGTCCTGCACATCAAAAACTTTGCCCTCCATGGGCTCATTAGTCCTTGAGATCATAGCAATGTCAATCATATCTCATCATTAAATTTATCAAATACATGCATAAAACCCCTAGTAATCATCTAATAGCTCAAAGACATTACACTGATCTACTATACAAAATTGAAGAAATAGACAGAACAACCTATTGGGCTAGTATCCATAAGAAGAAGAAAGTTTCCACAGAAGAATATTCAAGCCATGTACATGAAGTGATATGGTCTAAGGATGTCCAGTCATAGTGAAGACCATGGGTAGGTATTGTCTATGGGTGCCTTTGTAGGAGGTGAGCTGTACCCGTCATGGATGCAATTTTTTCCAAGCCCCTTCATTGCTTTTATTCTTTTCTTATTTATTACTTTTTCTTTCTTTTTTACTTCAAGGTCTGACCAGAGGACACTACCTTGGCATGGTGACCAGAGCTGACAATGTTACCCACTAGTATTTTCATAGAAATGATAAGGCTGGCTCGTGATGAGACCCCCTTTCCCTTGGCCATGCAACCAAAGGTCATTGCCCTAGCGTGGTAACCAGATAATGACAATGTCATATCGCTAGATACCTATGAACATAATGGGCTGGCTTGTGATGAGACTTCCCATCCTCTTGGTTAGGTCTTGTTTTATTATTTTTCTTTGGGTCCCTTTTGTTTCTTATTGAGAGGCCTTTTATTGCCTTCTTGGGGATCCCTGGGCGAGGCATCTCCAGGTTTTATTTGCTATGGATTTTATCTTTTACCAGATTCTTTTACCCCCTGGGCCTTTAGCCCCTTCTTCCCACATGACACAGTGTAACCCCTTAATAGGTCATCCTAATTCCCAGACTAGGGGAATGGGATGGATGTATGGGAGATAAGATGTAAAATGATTGTATGGCGGGAGTGGATGATGGCTCTTCAAATCCCTCCTGGTGGCTAACCAAAACCCATGGACACAAGATTGCTAGGGCACCCTGTTAATCCCCCCAACAATGGTCAAGTGGGTTACTGTAAGATCCAAGTAGTCGTCAGAAATGTAAGGAACCTAATGCATATATAAGAAAGTTATAATGATCAAACATGACACATACCATGATACCTAGACCAATTACCTCATGGAGCAAGAGTCTTTTTGATGCAAGTCCAAGCCGATGGTGATGGATGCTACTGCTGCTGATAGGACAAGTCTGGTGAAGAAGAAGAAGGATGGGCCCTCCAGGGCCCTGCTCAGGTCAATCTTGCTTTTAGTACTCCATGTCTAGGACCTATGGGCCTTGAGACATGATCTCCTAGTTATCCCTAGAAAATGGGGATAACATTTGGCTCCAAATCGGGGACATGTGCTCACCGTAGAGTGCACGAGAACCTCAAAATCTCTGGCATAAACCTGCAGACCTTCTCACACTCAGATATGGCATCAACAACAAAGGTGGGGTGGTATTTCCACCCCACAAATATAATATATGTATATGCAGTAATCATAAATGCGAATAGAAAGTGAAATACTTACCTGTACTTACCTGTTGGCTGGATTCTTGGTGTAGTCAAACAACCAATGAAGCCAATCCTGTAACGTTCCTTGATACCTACCTTTGTGCTTCATGATAAACCAGAACAGTGATAAATTAAGCACAAAAATGTCAGAACATATATTATATGTTCGGAAGTCATAAAGTCTAACTCATGGAGGCGGGTGGGAGGGATAGAATCATGCCAAGTGCATCTTTGAGGAAAATACTCAATCCACTTCAAGAATAGGTCATGAGAAATGCAAAGTTCAGAAAATTGACTCAAAGGGCCTGCAAACTGGCTACCTAGGACATCCTCATGCTCTAAAGTCAAAGAAAGGATCGACAAAGATCTGGCAGATGACTGGCAAACTATAAAGGGAAAGTTGAAAAAATGACTAAAACATGCAGTACCCAACCAACCCTTGGAGTTCAGGGTTCGCCTAAGAGGAAACTCACATTAAAAATATACTTTCCAAACACACCTTTAATGGACAAGTATGGTAAAGTAACAATGGGTGGCTGGAGTGAAAAGCCATGAGAGACTTTCCTTAGGCAAACAATGTTCTCACTCGTATCAAAATATGAGTAGATAGGTGATTGGAAATCATCTTCACAAAATAAATCCAAATGCTCAGAAGAATAGTCATCAAAGTCCTCAAGGTATGACCGAAAATTATCAGGAAAATAAGGTACTGGGTCATCCTTGGTCTTTTGGAAGGTATGGGTAAAAACCTCATCTCCTTGTTGCCACTGGTCAAAAGTAATATGTTGTGGTAATTGCAAGGGAAACATCCAAAGACGACTTTTTATGTCATAGATGGGATCTATATCATAACTAAATGCATCCCATCTATGTCTCCCAACACGTATGAACTTGTCGAAATCAGATATGTCAGTATCAGTATCATAGCATGGAGGAGTCGAAACATCCAATACTCTTGTACTCTCTGTGTCATAAGGTAAAGAACCACTAAAAACTTGGAAGGGGGAGTAGTTTACCTCACTTACTCCTTCCTGTGCAAGAGCTTCAAGTATTTGGATAGCTTCATTAGGTGGAAAATCTATCTCTATATATTCAATCTTGAGACATAGGGGATCTAGTTTATCCAAGGGCTCCATTCCTTCTTCATTTTCTGAGTCATAGAACAAGGTATCATCAAAAGAATGAAAATGACTTACCTCATTCTCTTCATCTTCTGCAGGAGGGACAGGATATTGGAGAGCTTCATCAGACTGAGGAGTGATTACTGGTGCTTCATCCTCATAATTCACGTTTCTGGTTATATCTTCGTTGCATTCTATTGGATTATGGGAGATATTTTGCTCCTCTTCGAGGGGTTGAAAATGGTCTTCATAAACCTCATCTCTTATATCAGAGGATTCTTGGTATTGATCATAATAATCTCTCCTAAGATCTTCTACAATCTCAGTTGTGAATCCTTTGTGGTGTAAGGTTACCATGAGGTTTTGAAGGACATCTTCATACGTTTGACAATCTGGCTTAGTAAGGTCTATAAACCTACTGATGAGGTGTATGAAAGATGATATACCCATGTTCTTGCAAAAACTCTTAAAATGATTTTGTAAGTAGGATGGAAGAGTGAGTAAGAACAACTTTATAAGAGCATCCTCTCCTCCCAACTTTATCTCGCTCAAATACTATAAAAAATTTACTATGTGAGGAGATGGAAGGCCCAAAAACATTGGAGAGTTGTCTAGCCATTTTGTATCAAAGTAATTTGGGTATCCTTGAAAACTTCTAAAATCAATACTCGGATACATCTGTTCCCAGTGTGCCATGATCCCATAACTTGAAAATATCACATAAAGTAATGTGGCACCTTAAGAAATATTAGTGGAGTCACCAGATAGTTTTCCTGAAACTACCAAAGAAAAGGGGAATAAAAGCCTAGTGGAGTCACCAGGTAAGCTTGTAAGAGAAAGGTCTTTGAGGCAAGGCTTACCAAAGGATTTGTCATTGAGGAAGATTGACTTAGTGTTCCCCGGCAACGACACCAAAATGTTATCGCGTAGTTTGTATTTTAGGTCACAGGCTATAGAATAGTAGACAAACTGGCGTAACATGAACCTTCCCCACCCAATGTCACCTCTATGGGGAGGTTCTTTCTGTTTAGGGAGGTTAGCCCAGGGGAGACGTCCCTGGTAACCTGGGGTTTGAAGAGGAAAAGAATAAAAGGTCAAGATTTAAGGTTTTCCCTCCTCTTAGGTTACCACCAGTATCAGATAATCTGGCTAATCAACCAATAAAGAAGTGAAGTCCCTGTTGAGAACACCTACCCGGAACAAGACAATAACAAGACAATATGTATATTTGCAGGTTATAATTCAAAGGGTTAGTACTTCTTAACTATCTGATTTCATTTAATAATCAAAATAATAGATAAGATGAGGTCAAATTTCTACTGAATAACCTATGCAAAATTACCAATTTCATCAATATCTACAAAAAACGACCAAGCCAACAGTATTTTCAATCAACAGATGTTCAATAAATGCTTGACGTCATCTTTTAATTTCTTATTTGCTAGTCAAAAAGCTTGCTGCGTCAAGTATGATGCCAGCTTAGGTTAGTAGCGTTAGGGTTAGTTAGGGTTTCAAAAAATGAAAGTTTGAAAGATAATTTTGCACACTACAAGCTCAATGTTGGAGAAGATACCAGTTCCTTAGGGTAAATGGAGTCAAATAAAGGGAAAAAAGTCTCGGGAGGACTCAAACTTAGAGACTGGAAGGTAGGGTTCCAAGGTGCTGCGATGGCAAGGCCCTAGAATCAAAACCCTAAGGGAAGGAGGCTCACTTTGGTGTTGCTTAAGCAAGTCCTCGTGCTCCTTCCTCTTTCTCTAAATACACTTGGAAAAATGGCTAGCTTCAAAGTACAGATTTAAGGGAGAAAGTGTTGCAGTAGCAAGGCTTTCAAACCCTAGAAGGTGAAAACCCTAGGTGTAGATTCAACTAGTCCTAGGACGTCTCCTCTTTTCAACCTATAACTTCAACACTAGCTCAGAAAAAGGGAGAAAAAGTGTAGCAACGACTAGGCTATGTCTTCCTTCTTCAATGGCTAAAACTATTTCTCAAACAAGGGGACATATAGAAATGACCTACTTGTGTGCTTGCTACCTAGGGTTTCAAGATTCAGCAATATAATAGCAAATGTAAGAAATCAAGCCTACAACCATTCACTTGAGAATTTTTGTATGAAAAATTCACTTACATGTCATGAAGAAAACATAATCAAACCCTAGTTGTAAACCTTCCTTGAGAGAAACACCATATATGCCAAGATAAATCCTCCAAGAAGAGTTGCGCCTCACTTAAAACACCAAAATTACCCAAGAGAGGGTGCAAGTATTGAAATCTCACAAGAGAGTGAGTTGTGTTATCTCCAAAATGAGGGAAAAACATCCTCAATATATAGCAATCCATGACCCTTTAATTACAAAATAGGTCATTAAAACAGCCGACAAGGCTAACTACAAAATTTACATTGTTTTTACATTAAATGCTAGACAAATGACATAAAATGAGCAAAAGGTGGGACATAAAGCCCTTCTGAGGGAGACGTTGGCCCTTTTTGGGCATATCCAACATCCAGAAGTGAGATGTTATCCCTTCTAGGGCATCCTCCAAGCTGCCACACATGCCAATAACCTTAACACACTGCCACACGCTCAAGATAACGTTCATCTCTCCTAGGTGACGTCCTATCCATCAAGGGGTAAATGTTCCATCTGAAGTGGGTGATCCCCTCTAGGTCAGGCTCAACCAAAGTGTCCTGGGTGGAACATCCTCCTTTCTTCATGTGCAAAGGCTCATCATAACATAGTCTTGTCTCTGCCATCCCAACAACCATCTGATGGGCTCTTCATCCCCATGGAGGTCTGAGCTAATCATATCCCCATGTGTACTGGTCCACTGGTCCACTGGTCATTGCCCTGGCGTGGTAACCAGATAATGACAATGTCATACCGCTAGATACCTATGAACATAATGGGTTGGCTCGTGATGAGACCTCCCATCCTCTTGGTTAGGTCTTGTTTTATTATTTTTCTTTGGGTCCCTTTTGTTTCTTATCGAGAGGCCTTTTATTGCCTTCTTAGGGATCCCTGGGCGAGGCATCTCCAGGTTTTATTTCCTATGGATTTTATCTTTTACCAGCTTCTTTTACCCCCTGGGCCTTTAGCCATTTCTTCCCACAGGACACAGTGTAACCCCTCAATAGGTCATCCTAATGCCTGGACTAGGGGAATGGGATGGATGTATGGGAGATAAGATGTAAAATGATTGTATGGCAGGAGTGGACGATGGCTCTTCAAATCCCCCCTAGTGGCTAACCAAAACCCATGAACATAAGCTTGCTAGGGCACCCCATTAATCCCCCCAACAATGGTCAAGTGGGTTATTGTAAGATCCAAGTAGTCGTCAGAAATGTAAGGAACCTGATGCATATATAAGAAAGTTATAATGATCAAACATGACACATACCATGATACCTGGACCAATTACCTCATGGAGAAAGAGTCTTTTCTGATGCAAGTCCAAACCGATGGTGATGGATGCTACTACTGCTGACAGGACAAGCCTGGTGAAGATGAAGAAGGATGGGCCCTCCAGGGCCCTACTCAGGTCAATCCTGCTTTCGGTACTCCATGTCTAGGACCTGTGGGCATCGAGACATGATCTCCTAGTTATCCCTATAAATTGGGGATAACAAGGTGCACTGTTGCATTCTTGGTGGAGGCTACCTTGTAGCCTCGCGTGCCCTTATCTACGTCGCCATATGTGTCTTTTATTCATTGGGCAAGAGCGTGATCTGTGGTCTTTCCAGGGTGAAATTCCTGTGGGTCAAGGCCCTGCATGCTTAGCTCTGTGATCCGATTGATCAGAATCAGATCTACCATGATGCGATGATCCAACCATAAGTATCCTCTATGGTAGTAGGACAACAACAATATGATGCATGCATTCACTTCCTGATGCCTCCCGAAATGCAAAATCTTCATTACATTGAGGAGGGTTGATTGTGTGAGGTTATGGGTCCATTGCCGAGGGAAAATCTTTGGGTTCCTCCCTTTTGTGATAGTTAATTACTTATGCGGGGCTAGCATACTATAAAATTTGTGATCTCCAAGGTTAAAATCACTAAATTTCAGTGCTGTGAGCTTATCCTGGCCAGCACGAACTGTGCGCACCCCTTTTGGGAGGTATGCAATGACCAAAGCATAGTCGAAGTCTCTGGGTACAGTGTCTCGATACACTGTGCTGCTTAGTGGTGGGATATATCTAGGCAAGATACTTGGGATCATCTTTATAGTGGCAAAGTCGTTTCTGAGCTTAGATTGTCTTTCTAAAGGCGGTCGTGATGGTCCTACTCGAGTAGTGGAGGGGGAAGCTGGAAATGCTCCCGAGGACGATGCCTGTACACCTATAGACACTCCTCGCTCTGAAATGACTCTCTCAATAATTAAGTCAATTAAAACTTCTTCAAATTCTTTCTCAGCAGTGCTGATCTCATCCGACATACAATCTTGGGTAAGGTAGATCGAGTTTTAAAGGAATTCATGGACTACAGTGAATAATATGGGAACTAGGCAATGATCTAAGGGTGAATTAATCTCAGGTTTCATGCTCAAATTCTCACTTAGAAAAAGGTATTCTCAGTGCGTGGCAAAATGGACTAAGTAGGGAAACTTAGCAACGGTCTTCTTGCAATGGGTATGATCCTTCATTTACTCATGTTCGACCTGTTATGGTGCTTTTCAATGGTTGGATGACAAACGTTTATTTCTTTTCTGTCCGTTAGTAGCGGAAGTCGAACGGATATATCATCCCCAACGGTTATATTGCTTCGTCATGGTGAAGTACTCTATGTCGTTGTTCTGATATCTCGACGAAGCTCCAATTCTGCAATGTTTCTTTCTGTAAAGTATCCTATAGAACTTCTTGTGACCTTACAATATTAGCCTTTTTCTTTCTTAACTTTCTAGCCTTCTTCCTAGTGAGCTTCATCTCAGTAATGATTTTACCATTCTAATGCTTACCTTTTGTGGTCTTAGTTGCTTCGTGCTGTTGAAATTATTTCCTAGGTTTCCTGGGTAATACTTCTTCTGTATCGAAAATAGGTAACTCAATCTTCTGCAGATCCTCTAGTGTTATCTTAGCCTTGAAATCAGGGTTGCTAGTATTAAATATTTCCGACTGGCTCTTCTGTTCTTCAATCAAGTGCGCAATCCTTCTAATAATAAAGTCTTTTAACTCTTGCTTCTTTTGTTCCAAAACTTCTTCTTCCTCTTTTCGTCTGGCTTGTTCTCTATCAATTCAAGGTTTTCCTATGAGCATGGTAAACGGGGCATTGTCTTCAACAAATTTAATAATCTCAAAGTCTTCCTCTGTCGAAGTTCCATTGACAGTCATAGGTATCTGGGCGATCCTTCCACATAGGTTTACTAGCTTTCCTCTGAATAAACTTGTTCCTCCTAGGGAAGGGATCATGGCAGGCTTTCCTATATCTTCCCAAGTTCTTTCTGGAATAATGTTCACTTGTGTTTCTTCATCAAGAATAGAGTCAATGTCGAAGTCCCCTATTCTTGCTTCAACTTGCTCCTTTTCTTTGAAGATCTCTGGTAATCCGACATCTTTATGTTCCTTCAGGGTTTATTTTATCCGTATTAATATTTTCTCTGATTCTTGCTGGGTTTCTTCCTTTTCTAGATCTGCGTTCTGGCCTTCTTGATTCAGATTCAACCTTTCCAACTTAGCGATCATTCTAGGGCACTCCAATACGCCGTGGTCCAAAGATTTGCAACATAGACAACTAGGTTTTCTCCCAGGGCATTCCTTAGCAAGATGTCTTGGTCTTCTGCAACTGTAACAAAGAGTTAATCCTCTCTTTCTCTTCAATGATCCCCAACTCTTCTTGTATTGCACACTATGATCATAGTGGCTAGCTTGCAAAAAATTCTTTCTAGGATCCTACATCCACTTGTTAGTCCAGACATTCTTTCTATGCATAGGTATAACATATCTATCATTATACTTATCAGATCTATTCACATCAAACTTTCTTTCATCGATTAATGCCCTAGTTTTTAATCTAGGACAAAATCTATCAAACATACCTAGATCCATGCTCTAGAAACAAAAAATTTCACTTATCTTACTTCTACAGAGCACAAAGCTTCCATATCTAAGAACTTTTTACTATTCTTACCTTTATTAGAGCACAAAGCTTACAGATCTTACCTCTTTTCTGCAGATCTGACTTCTTTGTTTTAGAAATTTCCACTTTTACTTTTATTAGAGCATAGAGTGTTTAGATCTCTGTTCTTTTCTTTAGATCTGATCTTCCTTTCTTCAGATCTGACCTTATTCCTGGCACAAAGCTTCACAGGTCGAGTAAAAAGCTGCATACTAGGGCAATAGATCTATGCACAGAGCTTCCTTTTGCACAAAGTTTCTTCTTCCTCAGTTCCCAACAATCACAGTTTCAAGTCCCAACGACGGAACCATTTGTTGGCACAAGGGCAGACCCAGGGTTCAATGCTTCAACAACACACCAAAAAAACCCTAACTACTGGCCCTTTCGACAACACCTGCGAAGCAGATGAAGTCTCACCCGAGGTAGAGGCAGGGGTGGTTGCAAGACTCAGGTGTCTGCAACCTTAGCTGAGACACAGATCTATGATTCTTACTCTTAGCAAGTACTTTAGCAAAGATCGTTCATCAATATTTAACCCTCAAGGCACTCTGCAGATGGCACAGAGCACCACAACATTCACTTAGATCTAGGTTAAGTTAGCACTTAGCATCAACAAAATAGGTTTAGCACTCAACACTTTCATATATGTCAGATCTACACCCATACATTTAATAAGCGCAAAGAAAAGTGGATCTGTCTAAGAGTATCATAACAAAGAACATGGTATAATCATATCAAAGCATAACACTGAAAAGAAACCAACACATTAAGTCGAAGCACCGAGCACAACACACAGAGTTACCGTGGTTCACCACCACCCTGGGGCTACGCCCACAAAGTCTTCGTCTTCTTTATTAGCTTTGGTCAATTAGGTTACAACATAGAGCTCACACTTGTACTATGCATAGGATAGGAGATCTAACCACACCTCACCAGATCCTCCTTCCCCGAGTAGATCTAGCACAGAGCCTTCTTACAATCCGTGCACTTAACACTTACAACACTTGCACTCAACTCTGCAAGTCTGTCACATAATATACACAAAGCCTTTACTAGAACTTAGCTTATCTTCTCGTCCCCTCTTACATTGCTTAGCTACTTATTTATACTTTACAAAATAGGCCTAAAACATGGGTAAAACCCATGGGCTGACATCCCTTTCCCATTACATTAACCCAAAACCCTAAAAAGGCGCCAAAAGTGGGCCAAGATCCCGTGATCTTTGCTTCGCCTGGCGCTCCATCTTTGACAGACTGTCGAAGTCCAAAAATGGTCAAATATGACCAAGTGTTCCTCAAAACTTGGTCAAGGGCCAACAACTGGCTCTCTGGAAGTCTTCTATGTTTCACTTCCTCCTTGGCAATGGGTAGATCAACTTGATCCCCCTTACGATTTTCTTCGTCTCACCTTGTGGAACTAAGTTGCCACTCTGTTGAAAAATCCAATTCTACAATATCATCACTGAGTTGCTGCTCATCTCCTCTTTCTGACAGCTTTTCTTATGCCAGTTCTCCTGCTGGTTCATCTCCAGCTTCCTCCAGCTACTCTCCAGATTGGAATTCTGCTTCATTTTCCGCTGTAGGATTTAGTGTTGCAGTTATTTTTTGTTCAACTTCCTGGCTGAAATTTCTAAGAAATTCTGTTGAATGATCTTCTCCTACAATCTGCATGACTATATGCTCATGACAGTCACCTACTGGCTTTGGATGGTTCAACTAATCCTCGAAAAACTCTAACTCTTCTCCCATGGAGTGAGCATCTCATCTGCATGCTCTTCTTCTACTGGGGAAGATTATGATGTCTACTCCATTTCTTCTTTCTCTTTTAAAGTCTCTACTAACCATCCTTTTGTTGCTGCACCCACGACACATGCTCGGGCCTCAACTGGTATTCTTGGTAGGAATATACGAATTCCCCCAATGATCAAAGTACACCTTTGATCTTCCTCCATCAACTCTCCTTGCTGATATGAACTCTCAGTTGAGTTCATATTCTCTCCCTTTCCCACTTGGAAATTTGGGATTTCTGTCCTGCCCTCCTAGTATTCTATGAGATCCTCTAATGATCCCATCTCATTTCCCATCCAGGAACTTGAAAGTTCATCACTGCCCACCTGGCAGTTTCTGAGACCCTTCTCTGATACCTTCTCCTCATCATCACTGAGATGTATTCCTGTCTCTAGTTCACAGATGTGAACCATATGCTCCTCACCTCTGAGGCTTTCAACATACTTCAACCACACTCTCAACAACCTTTGCTATCTTTTGGCCAATAATTTCTTAATCGACCATTTTACCTTCTTCTGTATGGGCCATTCATACACCCAATGTACTTTCACATCCTATTGCATTTTAAATTCAAGCCTCTGCATTTGTGCCCTTACCTCGGTGAGCTCTTTTTCTATCTCAGCCTTGTTTTTCTGCTGGCGGCCTTCTCTTGGACCATGTTCATAGCCTTCAGTAGCCATCTTTTTCCTCTCTAGTTTCATCCCACCTAGCTGTCAAATGTCTGTTGCCTACATGAAAATAGATCTCCATGCACAAAGCATCAACACCCTGTCTTTAGCTCCTAATACCACTTGATGGTATCAATCTGCCTTCTTATTTACTCTTCCCTGACCTACAAAAATCAATTCTGTGCAAGCTCTGATACCATATGATGGTATCAGACCATATCCTTTCATTTTCCTTCTTTTGTCTACCGTTTGCAAACAAAAACTAAGCTCTGATACCATATGATGGTATCAAACTATATCCTTTCACCATCCTTCTTTTGTCTGCAAACAAATTCTAAGCTCTGATACCATATGATGCAGACCCCCTACCATTTCCTTGGCAGGGTCCACTGACCTCCTGGTCAAGGACATCATACATTCATAAGCACATACATAGATGACATTCATAAAAACACATGGAAACACACAAAGAATCTTATGCAGGGAAAACTTCTCTTTTTGTATTAATCTCAGAATGCTTGTTTACAATGTGTTTAAGCTCAGACTGCAACATAGTCTTAGCTCTCCTTTCTTATCTCCAATCTATCTTCTAATCTTATCCTCCTAATGAATCTAGATACAAATATATTTTCTACAAAAGGGGCTCCTCGAGCTCTTTCCTCCATCTCACCTACTCTCATTTATTTACATTGAATTACATTCAATGGTTGTCTAGTCCAGATCGGATCTAGATCTCTTAGCCTGTCAACCATTAAAGGAAAATATATCTCCTATCTGCTCAAAGGCATGATTTAGCTCTTCCATCCTTACAAACATTTAATTACAATTTAAAATTTGAAATGAGAGAGCTGGAGCCTCTCCCTTCCGTGAATGCGCACTGAATGTGATGGCTAGTTGGTGCGTTGTTGACGTGGAGTGATGCTATTGCATCAATTCCTCATTTGTTCACTACTTATTTACTCTAAAACTATTGGATGATAATGATACATTGATATAACACTTGCATTTTATGGTTAAAAATGATTAAATTGCTCTATTACTGATTTACCCCCCCTCTTAGTAATCCAACACTCTTTCCTTCAGACTTCAGTAACCCTGTGATGAAATCCATGGAAACCTCCTCCCAATGCTGACTTGGAATGGCTAATGGTTGTAAAAGACCTAGGGTCTTAATTGTTTCCACCTTATTTTGTTTGAAAACCAAACATTCTGCCACAAACCTTTGAACATTAGTTTTAAGGCCATCCCAAAAAAATTCTCTCTTGACCCTATGATAGGTTTTCAAAAATTCTGAGTGCCCTCCTACTGGAGAGGTGTGCAATTCCAAAAGTACCTTGCATTTGAGTTGGGAGTTCTTACATAAATATAAGTGATATTTGTACCATAGTGAATCATGTTTCCATGTAAATGTATTAGATGCACTAGAATCTTGTTGCAACCTTTGAATGAGATTCCACACTTCTTCGTCATTCTTCCATTCATCCCTTGCTTCTATTATCCAATCATGTTGGATGATAGAGATAACACAGAGAAATGCCTCAAAGTATTCATCCTTTCTTGAGAGTGCATCTACCACAACATTTTGCTTCCCTTTTTTGAAGATGATTTCAAATTCATAACCCAACATCTTGGTCACCCATTTTTATTGCTCTTCCAAAGAAGTCTTTTTTCCAAGAAGTATTTAAGACTGTCATGATATATTTTTACCTTGAAGTGCCTACCTATTAGGTAAGGGTGCCATTGCTTCAATGCATGAAGTATTTCCATATTTCTCATAAATGGGTTTGTGTAAGTCTGTTCCCTTGAGTGGACGACTTTCAAAAGCAAGGGACCTTCCTTCTTGCATTAGAAAAAAACCAATGCCATTTCTCGAGGCATCCCATTCCATAATAAAGGTTTTGTGAAGTGGTGCAGACCCCCCTTCTCTCATAAGGGCTGTGCAACCTCTCGGTCTAGGATTGATCAAGAAACTGATTCTGATTGACTCTTCAGTCCCTCAAGAACCTTCAATCAACTGAATAGGCCCCCTTCTTCTTAAGGCGTGGGTTCTATGGAACCCGCGGGCTTCTCCTTAACACTTTAAAGTTTCAGCGTATTTAGGCACTAGGTCTCCTGGTTAAACCCCTCCCTTTATGTGACCAAGGTTGTGGCCAGTCTCCTAAACGAAAGGTGCTTCATGATTTTACGTTTTGCGATTTGGCGTCTCGCACCCCTGGAAGTCTTTCTACCTTCTTTATCCCGAGTTCTGAACTCCTGAACTCATCTTGCGCCAGATCGACGGCCCACACTCCTTCGTGATCCAACAACCCTGATTAATTCGCGAGTTCACACTTCGCGTGGTCGTGAGGATCCTTATATCGCTTCCTACGAATTCCAAAATTACGATCATGCTAGATTGATGGTCTACAATCTCCATGATCCAATGAATCCTCTCCTCCCTTAGCGAATCGTGACTTTGCGCTTCGCGAGGTATAAAGATAGCTTGTCTCTCGTACCTCCTCAATCAACAACTATGATCAAGCTATGATTTTGCGAGTCATGAGTTCTTATAATACTGCCTTTGACTCCTCTATGTCACGAGTCAGTGAAATGCTGATTTCTCACCACATGTCCCCTTGGACAACGAATGGTTCCGATGATTTCGGGACAATCAATGACTCCAATATTTTCATGGATGCTCAGATCAAATGACTGAGATATTTTTCCCTTGCGTTCACTCCTGGTTGTCTGGATGCTGATCAAAAGGTCCATATATTTCCTCCTGAGCTTGTGCTTTCTTCCGACTTAGAAGATTTTCGAAAGATTTAAAGGCTTCGACCTTTATCCTTCCTACGAGTCCGTTTCTTGGATCTCATCCACACTTATGAAAAGTGTTATTCCTCCCGAGTTTGATCTCGTGAAGACTTCGACTTCCCATGCAATCCTTGCATTTCAGGGATTTCGATAACTCAAATCCAAAGGATTTCTCGAAGAGAAATTACTCTTGTCCTCTCGACGTTCTCCTTTTCTTCTTTGTACACTTTGCACCAGATTCTTATGAAGCTTCAAGTTCTTGCGGACGACTATGCACACCTTGCAGTAGTCACTTCACCCTCCTAGCAAAGGGAAAGTTTCATGCTATCTCTTCCGAGTTTCGGAACCGAAACAGATTCCGTCTACGCACTCCTTTCTTTCTCTGTGCACTCCTTGCACTACTCCAACAGAAGAGAAACAATTGAAAATTATCTTAACATTCACAGTTCCATCTACTAATAACGAAATTCATTCACTGATTCATGAGAAAACAATAATAGAGAATTGCAAACAATGTCTGCACCATGCATTGGGTCAATTTTCCTCTGTTCTATTCATAAGTGAAAAATGGCTACAACTGTAATCAAAACCAAAACCTGAAAACAAAACTCAGAAATATCCTACTAACTTGAAACTAACTTCTAGCCAGCCTCATTTGGGCATACAAAACCTCTATTTATCTCAGAGGGCTATTAGGGTTTCCCTTGACTACTTGTCTACATCAAAACTTATCCTGACGACTATCCTAGTGCAGTCACAGTCTAGAGAAGGAGTGGAAACTCCCACTTTGCTCACGATCGCTCAAGCATGCCTCCAAAAGATTTTTCTGGCGCTGAGTTAAGGAAGACTTCAAAATATCTGCCGTAACTGCTAGCATTGAGATTCTGTATAGATTCCCAGACGCTAATAGGTCCTGCTCCACATGCTTGCCAATTATGCTTTTACATCATGAAGTCTGGTGTGGTCAAGATAGGAGCTTCACACATTGCCTATTTAAGTTGTTCAAAAGCTTGAGTTTCCTCTGTAGTCCTTGAAAATGCATCCTTCTTAGTTAATGCAATTAAAGGTGCTGCTATTCTTCCATAGTTCCGAACAAACTTGCGGTAGTAACTTGTCAAACCCAAAAATACTCTAAGATTCTTCAATGTTTTGGGAATCGACCAATCCATCATGGATTTGATCTTGTTAGGGTCTACCTTGACACATTCATGAGATACAATATGACCCAAATATTATACCTCCTTCACCCAAAAGAAACATTTGGATGGTTTGGCATATAATTGTTTCTCCTTTAGTAGTTGTAGCACCCTGTCAACATGTCAAACATGATCTTCCCAAGACTTTATATAGATTAGTATATCATCAAAAAATACTAAGACAAATTTTCGAAGGAAGGGCTTGAAAATATAATTCATAAACCCTTGGAATGTGGAAGGTGCATTCGTAAGGCCAAAAGGCATATCCACAAACTCATAATGGCCTTCATGAGTTATGAATGTTGTTTTTGGGATATCTTCTTCCTTCATTCTAATCTGATGGTACCTTGAACAAATATCCAACTTTGTGTAGTAGATTGCTCCAAGTAGTTCATCTAACAATTCAATAATGAGGCCAATGGGAAACTTATCTTTAATGGTGATTGTTGGTCCTAAAGTCTGCACCTGAGTGCTAAAGGGAAAATCTAGGTGATCTAAGTGGATATTGGTGGCCACCCACCTATTCCACTTGGACCCCCACCATTGTTTCTTTTAGTTTTTCAGTTTCCTTAATTGTAGCACAATTTACTATTTTTGGTAGTTTTTCGGGTCTTGAACTTTCGGAGTCGTTTTGAGGCCCTAAATGACGTTTTTTGGGCATGGTCTGATCGAATAATAAATTCATCATAGTGTTCTTTGCCAACTATTGTAGTCCTCAAATAGATCTTTCTAAAGATGTATCATACATTTCAAACAGAGATAGTATTCTAAAGTTACGACCCTGGGAAATTGATGTACCAATTTACCCCGAGGGGGCCCATATTCTGGCGTTTCATCTCCTAGGGTTAGGTTTTTTTAGATGTTGAGGGTTTCTATTGTTTCTCAATACTAGATAGGCCATTGATCCTCATTTAAACACAGAGTTCAAAGGCCTGTAGCCTCCACATCTCTTCTCAGAGATAAGCTATCATCGCCCTAGCTAGTTTATGTCTATTCTGTCTATAAACAAATTTCAATTCTTTGATATTAATGAAATTAAGTGTTATTTTTACTGCATCATTGTATTCATGGTTATTTGTGTATTCTATTGTGTTCCTACATAAATCCGGATCAGTGGTATTAGAATGGTCTGCTCTTTCTCGATCCTTCTTTGCATGTCCCCAACGAGGTTGGGGTATAAGGAGTTAGGGCTCGATTTGGTTGAACCTTTGCAAGATCAGCCTCGCAAGCCCTGACGACCGCCCATGGGGGATGAAAAGAATTATGAGGGAGTAGGAGATCTTATCAAAATATTGCTTGAGGAGAAAAAAAAAGGAATGCGATGATGGATAACTTCGCCCAGATCCTTCAACGATTTTCGACTGGTGGCACATCTGCATCCAACAACCACTCTAGAGGAAAAACCCCTTTTAAGGTACAAGTAAACTTTGACATTCCCATATTTGATGGTCAAATAGATCCAGACACCGTAGATAGATGGTTGAATCTGTTAGAAGGATATTTCTCGGTTCATGACTTTTCCGACTGGGAGAAGATTATTTTTTCATTGCTCAAAGCCACTCCCCATGTCAAGGACTGGTGGGAAACCTACTGTGAGAAAAAGGATGAGGAGGAACCCTCCCTGTTCTTGGCCATACCCACTTGGAATTCTTTTCGAGACGCCATCAAGGAACAATATTATCCCATGGGGAGCTATGAGGACAAGTACATACAATGGACTATGCTGTGACAACAAAGGGATCAAGATGTGCATGAGTTGACAAATCTATTCCATACCCTGTGCACAAAGTTGGGGATCAAAGATTCAGAGAAAAAAATGGTGTTGAAGTACCACAATTGTCTACACAGATACATTCAGGAGGAAATGGAGTTCCTCGACATCTCCTCACTTGGTACGACATACCGATATGCTGTCGAGATTGAGCAGAAATTCAAACAGAAGAAGCGTGACTTTGGATCTACGAATCAAAAGCAAGTGAAAGGTGCCCCCAAAATGCAAAACAAAGGACAAAGCCAAGGCATGGTGGCTCAAGACAACCTACCAAATCCACAAGAAAATAAAAACACTGCGAAGCCAAAGAAGGACACGAGAAAGTGGTGTGAGTTCTATAAGATCTCCACTCACAACACAAGTGAGTGTTAGGCCAAATAGTCACTGGTGGCTGAGATGAGGGCTTCTGAATCAGATCTATGCTCCAACACTGAATCAAAACTCAAGAAGGGTAATAATAAAGGGAATCATATTATCAATGCGGAGCCCAATGCCACCATTTCCACCATGAATATCCAAAAGGAAGAACCGGAAGATTCAGAGGAGGAGGAGCGTCTCTTACACTCCTAGATGTGGGTAAAAGGTTCCCCGCTATAGTTCATCGTTGACAGTGGGAGACAAAATAACCTAATTTCAGTAGAGGTCATGAAGCAGTTGGGCTTGCTAACCACAACACACCCACAACCGTACACCATCGGGTGGCTTCACCAAGGATGAGATCTTCGTGTCAACCAACAATGTCGCCTTCCCTACAACATCAAGCCCTTCACCGATGAGGTATTATGTGACATTTCTCCTCTTGATGTTTGTGATGTATTATTAGGCTAACCATACTTGTGGAAGTGACATGATGTGTATGAGTCCTGACCTCACACTGTTATTTTTACTTTGGGAAATAAGTTGTACATGATACTAGAGGTACCTCCACATGTCGCTATCTTTTTGGTTATTGCAAAACAATGCAGTAAGCTCATTTCCAAAACTGGAATTTTTTTTTCCTGATGATCCGCCCTTAGGGCAAGAAGAGGACCTTGGCCATGTATTCTAGATAGGGCTCCTCCACATGACAACAACGAATGGAAAGGGTCATGGAGGAGTACTAGGACATCTTCACCTCACCCGCAGGGGTGCCTCTCCATTTTCAGGTAAAGCACCCCATCGATCTGACCCCAGGTGCGTCGCTACCCAATGGACTGATCTATCGACGCTCTATTTTGGAGAATGATGAAATCAAGCGACAGATTCAGGATTTGTTGTAGAAAGGTCACATCCATCCAAGTTCATCACCCTGTGGGAGCCCGATCGTGTTGGTACAGAAGAAGGATGGGACTTGGAGACTCTGTATTGACTATCAGGTGCTGAACAAGATCACCATCCAGAATAGGTACGCGATCCCATAGATTGATGACCTTCTGGACCAACTCAAAGGGGAGAAATATTTTTGTAATATCGACTTGAAGTCCGGGTATCACTAGGTACCAATTGAACCATCTGATGTGTGGAAGACTACCTTCAAAGCTAAGGAGGGTCTTTTCAAATGGTTGGTCATGCCTTCCGGGTTGATGAATTCTCTCGCAACCTTCATGAGGTTGATGGAAGACATCTTGCGACCCTTTACCAACTCATTTGTAGTAGTCTAGTTGGATGAAATTCTGATATTCAACCAGACTTGGGAAGAGCACCTCCACCACATCTGATAGGTCCTCCAAACATTGCGAAAACACAAGTTGTGTGCCAATTTGGAGAAGTGCACTTTTGGCATGACCCAGGTTTAGTATCTGGGATACATTATTGATGAGCGTGGGGTGCATGTGGATCCAACCAATATCCAAGTCATCTGGGATTGGCCAGCCCCAAATATCCAAGTCATCTATGGATCTAATAGAGATTTGCAACTTTCTAGGTCTTGCTAATTTCTACTGCAGGTTTGTGTTGGGATTCTCTCATATCACTTAGCCCTTGAGTCAAGTCACCAAGGGAGGAGCGAAAGACAAATTCTTTTGGTCGAAATATCAACAGAAGGCGTTCATAGAATTGAAACATCACCTCTGTTTCTCACCAGTGCTTACATTACCAGACTTGCAACAACCATTTGAGATCGATACATATGCCTCTGACTATGCTATTAGGGTAGTTCTTACTCAACATGGGCATCCAGTGAAATATCACAGTGTGACACTATCCAACACAGTCTGAAAGTATCCCACTTTTGAAAAATAAATGTATTCTATTGCCCAGGCTTGCCGACAGTGGAAGCATTACATTTTGGGGAAGGAAACGATCATCCACACAGACCACCGACCCCTATAGTTCATACAGACACAAGTGAAGTTGCATAATGATAGCCATCAGAAGTGGTCCACATATCTGCAACAGTTTCATTTGAGCATCAAGTACAAGAAGGGAAACACCAATAATGTTGCAGACTTCCTCAGCCGACCACTGATTGTGGGAATAACCACCATGCTCAACTCTTTTGGGAATGAGACTACTGATTGGCCGCTTCTCTACAAGAGCGATCCAGATTTCGGCCACACATACAAGATGCTCTTGGAGGGTAACTGAGTTCCAAATTTTCACCTCCAGGATGCACTACTATGTCACCTGGGACACCTTTGTGTTCCTTCAAGCGAGCATGAAAAGATTATTTGGGAAGTGCACTATAGTCAGGTCGCTGGGCATTTCGGGGTCGAGAAAATAGTTGCATTACTACAAAAGTATTTCTATTGGCCAAACCTTCGACATGATGTTGGGAAGTACATCAGATCCTGCAATGCATGTGCCATTGCCAAACCGACCATCAAGAATCAAGGCCTCTATACTTCGCTACCTACCCCTAGTCGACCTTGGGAATCCATCTCCATGGATTACATGCCAGTCCTTCCTTATACTAAGAATGGAAACGACTGTGTTTTTGTGGTCGTTGACAGATTCTCGAAGATGGCCATTATGGTGGAATGCAAGAAGAATATCACAATAGAAGCCACTGCTAAAATTTTCTTTGAACGAGTGTGGGTACACTTTGGGATCCCACTGTCTATCATCTCAGATCGAGACAACAGGTTCCTCAATACATTTTTGTCCAGCCTCTGGTCAATGCTGGACACCAAGCTCACCAAGTCCACAACTTTCCATCCCCAAACTGATGGCCAGACATAGGTCGTCAACAACATGATCGTACATAGTTTGCGCATGTACAACTCAAAGCATCCACACGCATGGGATGAGAGAATCCCCTATGTACAACATAGCTATAACTGGGCCCTCCACAACTCAACCGACCACAACCCCTTTCAGGTGGGCTTGGGATTCTAGCCACTATGTCCCATTGACGTAGCCATACCATTTGCAGCTACTAAGGCTGATTCAGCTCATGTCTAGTCTGAAGCTGCCAATGCGAACAGATTCATTGAGTGAATTCAACACATTCTACAACAGGTTCATGACATATTGGACATAGCCAATGCTAAGTACAAGCAATGACATGATCAACATCGGGTGCAACACAACTTCTAGGTGGTTGACAAAGTGTGGCTACATTTGCAGAAGGATCACCTCACTGGACACCACCACAAGCTTCACCCGCTTCGATATGGGCCATACACCATCACCAAGGCTATAGGGGACAATTCCTTCTAGCTTAGTATCCCAACATTCCTTGGTCTGCACACAATGTTTAATGTGGACCACATTCGGCCTTACTTTCCACCTCTACTGGACACATCCGACATGACGAAACAAATCACACCAACAAAGTTAAACCCAGAATGCATGGAACAAGCCACAACTGATCGGATTATGGACACATAGATCAAGAACACCCGCCAGTAGAGGATCCAGCTATATCGAGTTGTCAAAGCAGGCCAACTCCTTCACCAGGGCAAGTGGCTCACTAGGGACCAAGTTCAACAGAAGTTTCCTCATCTCACGGAGGAACTCAACGCAATGGGAACCATTGCTTCCTAAGGGGGGAGGAATGATCCGAGTGGATATTGGTGGCCACCCTCCTATTCCACTTGGACCCCCACCGTTGTTTCTTTTAGTTTTTTAGTTTCCTTAATTGTAGCACAATTTACTATTTTTGGCAGTTTTTCGGGTCCTGAACTTTCAGAGCTGTTTTGAGGCCCTAAAAAACGTGTTTCTAACCCTTGAAAAGGATTACAGGTAATTAATTATCAATTAATCAATCCAAAATGTTTCTTATTGCAAAATTTTTCTGCCAACTATTCTATTCCTCAGATAGATCTTTCTAAAAATGTATCATATGCGTCAAACAAAGATAGTATGTGAAAGTTACGACCCCGAGAAATTGATGTACCAATTTACCATGACGGGGCCCATATTATGGCATTTCATATCCTAGGGTTAGGGTTTTTGGATTTTGAGGGTTTCCATTATATCTTAATAATAGATAGGCCTTCGAGCCTCATTGAAACACAGAGTTCAGAGGCCTGTATCCGCCACATCTCTTCTTAGAGATAAGCTACCAACGCCCTAGCTAGTTTATATCTATTCTGTTTGTAAACAAATTTTAGTTCTTAGATATTAATGAAATGAGGTGTTATTTCCATTGCATCTTTGTATTCATGGTTATTTGTGTATTCTGTTGTGTTCTTGCATAAATCCGGATCACTAGGCCACCTCAAGTTTATAATGATTGGTTTTTTTGATAAGTTGGTTTTCTTGTTCAACTTAAGGATAGGTTTTCAAAGATGGTAATATAGTTGGGCAGGCCACACAGTATAAGAGTAGGTTATCCTTTGCTAATGGTATGGATATTAATGGAAAGTTGGGGATATGAAAAGACAAACACAAGAAACAACAACAAGCAATGCAATGAATCACTTGCTATGTGAGAATAAAGACTTAAAATAATATCTTAAGACTTAGACAAATATCTAAATGAAAATCATTCAACAGGATGTCGAATAGTAGCTCTTTCGCTAAACAATAGCTATATAACACATTGCAGAATCAACAAAAAGATGTACTAAAACAATGGCTGAAAGAATAAGGAAATGTACATTGCACACATCACAAAATTTGCATTCAAGACAAGATTAAACACATACAAATTTGAGTAAGAGAACACAACTTTCATCAACATATATTCACTAGGTAGATAAATTTATAGTCAACTGCGCAGGTCCAACCCTTCTGTTTCTTCTATTCTTCTCCAAAACTGAACCCCCCCCTTTAAAACATACAAAAACTACATATTTATAAGAGTTGCAAAGGTTTTCGTCCATCTGGCACTGAGGCTTAACTCTATACTACCAGTTGTAAAACAACTAATCAACTGAACTAAGCACATGCTGGAGTATATCAAGGAATACTCTGAGCTTGAATTAATCAAAAGCGAGTGGTTCTTATCACAGAAGACCACTCATTATGCTTGAAACTAAAAGGAACCATTCAATTAAACATTTGAAACTGCTGCTACAATGAAATAATATTGAGGCATGCGTTGGAGTGAACTGATATCTGAAAGAAATGACCAAGAGTGACAAAAATGAGTTCTATATCTATCATGGCATGCACGCGTGCTGTTGGAGGACACTAGAGACAACTAAAAGTGTGGCCATGTCTTTCCCCCACTTATCTCTTTGAGGACAAAAGCAAGTCATGCTGCACTTTTCTGGAGTCTGGATGTGTAGTTTCCTCGTTCTTGGTTTGGTGCCCCTTTTTGATATTTTTCAACTGTGAAATAAATGCAGGTGAACCACTTCAGAATTTTAGCGTTCAGAGGTTTTCGATTTATGCTGCATATAAATATCCCGGAGTGCTAATCTCGTGAGGTCATGAATCTGTGCTTATATTAGTCTAATTAACCTGAGATTAATACTTTAATTGTTAACATATTTTGGGATTTCAAAACTTCGAGAGACTTGTAGTGTTGCATTTGAAAACCTCCCAAAGGAAGATCTCTTGAATCCAACGTGGCAGCCTGACGTCAATTGCTGACGTGTCACAAAAAGGAGGGTGGCACGTATTACTTGAAATACTGCATATGTCGGCCCCAAATGTACCAAAAATGGGTGCCACGTGTCTCGACTGATGACTTCCACGTGTCAGTGATAGATGAATGTCACATGTCAACACCAGTTGGCTGTAACAACTCTTGGCATATGAGTGTCGTGTGCTTCGGTAGTTTTTGGATGTGCGGCATGAAGATCTCCCGAAGTAGTATGGTCCTGAAGTGACGTGGCTCAGAAGGAGAGTGACATGCATAAAAAACTGATGGGCACCACTTATCTCTGACACTTCGAAATTTCGGGGCTCCATGCTTATATTGAAGTAAAATCTCTCGGATGAACTAAATAGCGAAGTGACGTGGTAGTGAGGGCCCACTTCGGCACTTTAGGGACCTACTGCTTCGAAGCTTCGACACTTCGAAGCTTCAGAGGCCTTGACACTTCGACGTTTGGACACTTCAGAAGATTTGAACCAATGGCAAGTTTAGACGCCTGAACGTTGAAGTCGCGGAGTCAATCCTGTTAAACCCCACGTGAGTTTGAGGATTCGAATGCATGAGAGCCGTTGATCTACATCAATTGTTGGATCTCCACCATTGAAGATTTGACTTGTCTATTTAGCTTAAATTCTAAGCCCGAAATGGACTACTTTGATTTGCTGCCTTTTTCTGCTAAAGCTTACTGAGCTTACAAAGGACTTATTGGACCCGGATGTCTCTTGCGCACATAAAAGACTTGGTGTACATGTTGTATGCTCAATTAGTGGAAAATATGATGACAGGTATCTCAAAATCAAACCAAAACATGAAATAACCCTTCAAGAAAGTGAAAAAAGATGGCGCAAAATAAGTAAAGGCGAGCAGGGGCCATGAAGCTGAGTGATTAAATAATGGAGAATAAGCTAAGAAAGAAGCCACAAAACATAGAATTGATGGATGTATAGGGTAAATGAGGGAAAATGGCAGGGGTGCAGACCTAGGTTACAACAATGATCTTGTTGAGCTCTCTATAATTTGGAGACATACGCCATGAGCCCTCTTGCTTGAGTATCATTACCACCAGTGCAGAGTAAGAACTTTGACTTGGTATAATAATGCCAGCCTCTAACATTTCTTCAATCATATGCTCAATTTCACTCTTCTCGGCATAAGGGTATCTATAAGGCCTGATGTTAGGATTAACACTCCCAAGAATTAAGTGAATATCATGATCATGATTGTGAGTGCGTGGAAGACCTCTGGGAATATCTTCAAATACTTTGGAATGATTATCAATGATCCCTTGGAGATCTAGAGGAATAAATATCTTATATGTTTGAACGTCTAGTGAGCATAGTTGTAGAATTACACCCTGATGCCTCTTTTTCAATAATTTTGTCATGCCATTAGAGATTACCACCTTACTGGGTTTCCCTGTGATACCCCTTAACTAAAATTCCTTTCCTTCTAATGAAAATTTCATGAAAAGTTCTTGAAAATTAAAGGCCACTGTTCCCAATGATTGTAACCATTGGAACCCTAGTATGACATCACCACCACCCATGGGTATGACAATCATTTAACTATTCATTACATATTCCCCCATAGTAAGATTGATCTTATGGCATTTTCCTAAGCAATTAATAGTTCCTCTATTTGCAACCATTACTTGAAACTCTGACGCTGGATATATAAAGCAATTGAGAGCTTTGTATAATTTAGAGTGAATGAAATTATAAGTACTACCATAATCAATTAGCACTATCACCTTTTTCTTTTTGATATATCCTTCAATATTGAGGGTTTGTTGAGTGCTAATTCCAACCAATGCATGACATGATAGGGTGGGAGTCACCTCTTCTACATATTCATCTTGATATGGTTCTTGTTCTTCTTCCTCTTCACATTCTATGTAGAATAATTTCTTCTCACCACACTTATGTCCCTTACTGTACTTGCTGTCACAATTAAAGAATAAAACTTTTTCTTTTCTTTCCTCCAATTCTCGAGGCATAAACCTTGTAGGTTGAGGTGGTTTATAATAAGGAGCACTATTCTCTTGATAGATGTTAGGAATGGTCCTTCTAGTAGCCATAGCCATATTTTTACTTTCAACATTTCTTTCCACCCTGAATGCATTCTCCAATGATTTGGGTTCCCAAAGACAAACCTCATGTTGAATGCCATCCTTTAAAGTTCCTATGAATACATCAATCAGGTGCTCATGTGGAATATCCGTTACGTTTATATTCAATATTTGGAAGTTCTCAATGTGCTCCGCAACTGAACACTTTTTCTTGAGATTTATCACAATGTGCTATCATTTCTTCCATGAAAATTGTCCAAGTGACAAGTGATTTGCGAGAAAAAATCCATCGATACCACACAAATTTCTTAGGTTCTAAATATAAGGATGCCATTCGTACCTTTTTTGTGTGTGGCACATCATGTAGATCAAAGAAATTCTCCATCTGGAGTATCCATGTGATTGGATCCTTTCCATCAAACTTTCTCATATCGATCTTAGGAAAGTGGTTGGTCTTCAACCTAAAGATGGAGTTTCTCTAGTCTTGATTCATCTTCCTTGTGTCCTCATCATGAATTTCATGTGATACATTGTCACTTTTAGGTGGCCTCCCTATTAGCAATTTTTTCAACCCTTCCATGATCTCCCCTTTTAAGTCATCCATCTTAGTATCCATCATCACTTCGAGCTTAACTTCAGTTGAATCCACCATTCTTTGTAGTTCATATTTTGTTACTGCCTTCTTTTGTAAATCATCTATGCCCTTGAAAATTTATTCACCTTCATCAAGATTCCAAGTGGGACTGTCTGAGGGATTATTTGGTGTATAAGTTCCCTTTTTTGGTGGAATTTTGGCCAAGTATCATTGCAAGGTAGAAATTCCTAATTGGCTTAGGAATAGGTCCTCACAGACAAGGGAGTGTTAGGTGCTATAGTTGTCTGATATAAGCGAGGGGTCCAACAATAATACTTGGCCCAATATATCAGGGAACTAGATAAGGAGGCTTGACCATGCCCTTAGCCATACTATCCCACTACCCAGGTACTAGAGAGTGATCTCCCTGAGTGTTGTTCTCGGTGTACTATATCAACAAGACAACCAAAAGGTTTACTCGGTTGGTCTCAGTATTCTAGGGGGTCTCTCGATATATTCCAGGTACGTGGGAGATCAAATCCGTCGTAGTGTTGTCTAATGCATAATCGTTTGAAAGGGGCCTTTCGATATACTCTAGGTACGTGGAAGAACCAAACTATCCCCTGGTTGCAGCGTTGACAAGTAACGAAAACTCCTATGTTTAGTGATGTCAGAATACATCTATACCTAAAAATCCCTAATATTCCGCAAATTTTATGTGATACTATTTTTATCAAAATTTATTCCACTTTTTGAATCACCCCAATTGGATCTTCTAGTCAAAAGATATGCAAATTTCCAAAAAAAAAACACACCTTTTAAAACCCTGATTTGGAGAATGTTCTGCTAGCCAACCTTTCTTCTATTGTAGCTCTGCAATTTCGGCCTTTCTAAGTCTAAAATTTTGGCCTTAGGTATCCTGACGTGTATTCTTTACAACCCCATAGGTTATACCAAGATTGGATTCTCCAAGAGAATTTTATGATAACTTTCCCCATAAGTGCTGAAATTTTTCCCTTTCAGGAGAGTGAACTTGCATGGCCTGCCATGTGTCACTGTATTCACTTTAGAAATTGAAATTTGCACCATAAAAAATTCGGTCCATACCATAACCAATTAAATAGGTCTCGCTAAATTTGGAGGTCTGTAGCTGTAAATATAACAATTTTCCCAAGAACATCTATTTTAGAATGAAATCTAGACTGACCAAAAACCCTAAGTTCCTTAGAGAATAACTTTCAGAGTATAGTGCATCAAGGGATGAAATTTGTACACACAATACTTCACTATTCTTCCTTTGTACTATAAATATTTTAGAACCTGAAACCAATCCAAAACAAATTGGGAGCAAAAATTCCAAGAAGATCTGTTTCAGACCAGTTTTAGGACTAGTAAAAAACCCTAACTTTAGCAAAATGTATCTCCAAAACTGTAACGAACCAAAATCTGAAATTTGGACCCACATTAGCTCTATATGTCTCCTCTACAACATAGATATTCTATATCCCTAAACCTTCCAGAACAAAAGTTGTAGCGAAAATTCAAAGAAGACTTGTTTTGAAGATACGAGTCCCAAGGATTGTCTAGCTTTGATACCAAATGTTAAGAACCAAATATCAAAATAGCATAAGCACCTCAGAATAAGTACTGAACACCTTTAAAATTAGATAAATTCATATAATAAGCCTCTTTGAGGGGAAAACCTCCTTATACATCATATCAATTCAAAACATACAAGATGATTCTAAATGAAAAGGTCTCCTTGTTACATATAGGAGACTAGGATGTACAATTACAACTAATGGACCTAAGACGACATAAATAAAATAAGAATACTAACGTAATATGCCCCAATTAAGGGGTAATGTGCCACGATTTAGGGCTTAATAGTTCCTGTAAAAATACTTTTGTCCTTCTTCTCCATAACTCATAGTCCAAACCATACTAACAATTGAACATTGATACTCCATTCATATTGAACAATTGTACTCCATTCTTAGCGTATTGCATGATCTTATTTCAATGGTTAAACCATTTCCTTGAAGAAAATGACTCTGATACCAATTTTTGGAATACTGAGAGGGGTCGAGTGAATCAATATGAACACTTTATACCACTTTTAACCACAATATATATTCTTTCACTTTAACAACAACGTTCAACAATATATCATCAATGTATCATATATGAATGCATCCAATATATATATATATATATATATATATATATATCATAAGCATGTAAACATCAGAAACACCACATAAACATCACGTCAAGAACACAGTACACCAGTGTTTACATGAAACCCAAATGGGAGAAAACCACATAATTCTTTCTTATATATATCAAGAATTTCTTCATAGGAAGCACCAACTTCCCAATTCTCTAGTTGCAACTGGAAGGAGGCTACAACCCCCTATTCTTAGGCTCCAACCTAAAGGAATATACAACTCCCTGAACTCTCTAGCTTCAACAAGTAGGAGGCTACAACCCCTTGGGTTCTTCGGCTCTAACCGAAAGGTGGATACAACCACCTAGTTCCCAGGCTCCAACCCGAAGGAAGCTCCAACTCTATGATTCTCCAGCCCCAAACCCATTTCCTTGCCCCATCCTACCTCCGCAAAATATAAGTGTAGACCAATTATCACTACCACAATCACTACCACTGTCACTTCCATTGTCACTGTCATTGTCACTGCCACTGTCGCTGTCACATCAACCTATAACCTTTCAACCTCTCACTGAATCCAACCTGTCACTATCATTGATACTCAACCATATCCTCTCACATGAATCATACACCAAGGACACCTCTCACTAGATGTCCAAAATCACCAAGAGAATATCTCAAACCATATGCTCAACAACACCAACACATGCATCTACCAAGCATATACCAAGATCACAACATAACATCACAAGATATGTGTCTCAACCAAGTACCTACCTGCACCTTAACCTGTACCATCAACCATGTACCACAATATGGACCACAAAAAGTGCATCAACCATGCACCAACACCTATACCAAATCATGCATCAATGATGCACCTCAACCTGTATGAAACCCTACATCATCAATGCATATCAACACCATACCATGTGCCAACCATTCACATCAACCATGTACCATATCATGTATCATACCATGTACCAAATATGCACATCAACCATGTACATAACCACCATACCATGTAGAAATCATGTAACATACCATGTACCAACCATGCACCATAACAAGTGTCTCAACCATATACCATATCATGCCATACACCATTCGCTAATAAACCAATATATGAACCAACAATGTATCTCAACAAGTAGACCTCAACCAACATACACCATGTATCCAATGATGTCCCTCAAGTCATATACCAAGGCCCTAAAACACATGCCTCAATCATGCTCCTCAATATAAAAAATATGAAACCTCATAACACAATATACCATACCAAACCAGCTACCAAGCAACCAAGAATGTACCACTAACAGTGTATGATATGATCACCAAGATGTACCATGCATCAACAAGATGTGCCCCTCAAGCATGTACCATACCATGTGCCAAGCATAATATACAATCACATAAATGTAACTCTTAAAAATTACCTATGATCATGAAACTCACCTGATACTCTGTAATACTGACGTGTAACTCTTCCACAGTCCTCAACAACCTGGTACCAACATCCATTCAACACCTTTCACAAGTCCTTTTACATATACGCGACATGTTATTCTACAACCCGTGGATATCCACGCTTTCCTCCACTACAACCTGCATACATTCGCGCCCTATTGACCTGCAACTCATGGATACCTCATAAACTAGGATTACTCAAGCTTACTACAACCCCAAGAATTTCACCTTTGACCTTCCTTCGTAACCTCAGAAAAATGTCGTCACAAGCTTACCAAAATATCACAATACTAAACCATAACAAACACTAGATAGATATTCAATTGTAAGTGTGTGTGTCCTTATGAGAGACTCCTTGAGGTGTTTATATACTAATGCCAAGTAACCTATTTTCTTATTTTATGGGTTTCTTGTTACAACCACTTTACCCTTTCACCAAGACTTGTAACTAACTAGGGGCTTCATGACCACTCTTTGGGGCTTCCAACTTTACAAGGCCATATCTCCCTAACCGTGTGTTGGTGCTTGACCAAGTTTTGAGGGATCTGGTCAAGTTTGACCTATTTTGGGACATCGATAGCCTGTCGAAGATGGAGCGCAAGATGAATAAAAGATCGCGGGATCTCAACCCCTTTTTTGGTCCTTTTCGAGATTTGGGAATACGTAACAGGAATGGGATGTCGGCCCATGGGTTTACCTATGTTTAGGCCTATTTTGTATGTATAAATACAAGGCTAGGCAATGTAAGAAGTAGTTGAATAATGAACAAGTATTGTGCAAGTTGGCTAAGTGCTAAGAGTGGGAACTATGTGATCAAGATTTGTAAGGCTTTGTGCATACTGTATGAGACTTGCAGAGCTAAGTGCAAGTCATTGTAAGAGACTGTGAAGGCTTTGTTCTGTAACGCAAGGAAGGAGGATCTAGCGAGGTGCACAAATCTCCTGTCCTAGGCGAAGTAGGGTTTTGAGGCTCTTTTCTTGTAACCGATTGACTGAAGACAATAAAGAAGAAGAGTTGGTGGATGTAGCCCTAGGGTGGGGGTGAACCATGTAAACACTATGTTGTTCCACTTTGTGCTTGTCTTGATGTGTTTATAACTTCTCTTGCTAAGTGATTTGATAGAGATAGATAAATCTGCTTATGCTTTGTGCTAATGATGTGTAAGAATGCTAGATCTGACCTATATGAAGGTACTTAGTGCTTTATCTTCTAGATATAACCTGTCTGTTTATGATAAAGTGCTTAAATACATCAGATCTGAGTGAATGAGGTGATGCTCTGTTGTATCTGTGCAATAGTTATTGGTTGAATATTGATGAACTGTTGACGCCAAGTGCTTTGTTAAGTATTATAATCACATATCTGTGTCCCAGCTAAGGTTGTAGACACTTGAGTCCTGCAACCACTCCTGCCTCTACCTTGGGTAAGACTTCATCTGCTTCGCAGGTGTTTCCGAAAGGGTCGGTAGTTAGGGTTTTGTTGGTGCACTGTTGTAGCATCGAACCCTGGGTTTTCCCCTGTGCCAACAAATGGTTCCATTGCCGAGACATGAAACTGTGATTGCTAGGAACTGAAGTAAAGAAAATAAAAGTTTTGTGCGTAGATCTATTGCTGAAGTGCACATTATCGGACATGAAACTGTGATTATTGGGAAATAAGAAAGAAGAAGCTTTGTGCAAAGATTCAACCTAAGATTGTGAAAGATATGTGCATAGATCTGTTGCCCTAGTGTGTAGCATTCTACTTGACCTAAGCAGCTCTATGCCAAGAAAAGAGGTCAAATATGAAGAAAAGAGGTAAGATATGTAAGCTCTGTGCTCTGATAAAGGTACAAATAGTGAAAATTTCAAGATCTAGAAGCTTTGTGCTCTGAAAAAGTAAGATAATTGGACTTTTTGCTTCAAAAGTATGAATCTAGGTGTGTTTGATAGATTCTGTCCTAGCTTTAAAACTAGGGAACTAATAGATGAAATAAGGTTTGATATGAGTAGATATGATAAGAATAGTGAAAGATATGTTATACCTATGCATAGAAAGAATGTTTGGACTAACAAATGGATGCAGGATCCTAGAAATAATTTTTTGCAGGTTAGCTCCTATGAGCCTAGTGCATAGTACAGGAAAGGTTGGGGATCACTTAAATGAAAGAGAGGATTAACCCTCTAGTACAGTTGCAGAAGACCGAGATATATTACTAAGGAATGCCTTGGGAAAGACCTAGTTGTCTTTGTTGTAAAGCTATGGACCATGAAGTGTTGGATTGCCTTAGAATGATTGCTAAAGTTGAAAGAATGAATCTGAACCAAGAAAAACCTAAGGCAGATCCAAAAACTAAGATTATGGAAGAACCCAGAAAGAATCAGAGAAAGTATTGCTACAAATAAACGAAACCTTGAATGACCACCGACATGTCAGTTTATCGGAGATTTTCAAAGAAAAAGAATGCCTTGAAGCAAGAATAGGAGACTTCGACGTTGACTGTGTTCTAGATAAGGAAACACAGGTGAATATCATGACAAAGAGAACTTGGGAAGCTATAGGGAAGCCTTCTATGATCCCTTCATTAGGAGGAATAGAGTTATTCATAGGAAAGATGATAAATCTATGTGGAAGGCTCGCTCAGATACCTATGATTGTTAATGGAAATTCGACAAAAGAAGATTTTGAGATTATTAAATTTACTGAGAAAAACACCCCATTTACCATGTTACTAGGAAAACCTTGGATTGACAGAGATCAAGCCATATGAAAGGAAGAAGAAGAAGTTTTGGAATAGAAGAAACAAGAGTTAAAAGATTTCATGACTAGAAGGATCACACACTTGATTGAAGAACAACAGAACAGATCGAAGTTATTTAACACTAGAGACCCATATGTCGAAGTTGCAAGAACACTAGAGGATCCATAGAAGATTGAAGTACCTATCCCAGACAAAGAAGAAGTATTATTCAGGAACCCTAGGGAAGAATCTCAACAATGCGAAGTGACTAGGTCAAAAGAAGACAAAAATCATAATGGAAAAGGAATACTGAGATGCAACTCACTGGAAAGAAGGATAGAAAGTTAAGTAAGCAGAAAGCCAAGATCGATAAGTTGCAGAAATCTCCAGAGGGAACCTTGCAGAAGGAAAAATCGAAAAATTGGAGCTTCGCCGGGATATCAGAACAATGACACATGGTACTTTTCCATGGCGAAGAAATATAGTCGTTGGGGACATTATAACCGTTAGATCAATGCTCCGAACGAATAGAAATCCATTTATGGCCAACCATCTCACCATCCTACCATTGGGACCATACCATAATGGATAGAACTGAGTTAATGAAGGCCTCATACCCATTGCAAGCGACTTGTTGTTGAGTTACTAATTTATCTGATCCAGGTGGATATCAGGGGCCACCCACATTTTCCAAATGGCTCAAAACAATTTTCTGGCCATTTTGGCAATTTACTATTTTTAGCAGGTTTTCACTTCCGGGGCCATTTTGAGGGCCTAAATGAAGTTTTTTCGAGATCG